>JBAIZL010000001.1:252016120-252156120 GCA_036971475.1 Prosapia bicincta | reverse complement strand
TATCGGTTTATAAAAATATATCTCCTTAGCTCCTATAAACTTTATTTATGTCATTACCTCCCATCCTTTCAATATTTATTCCCCTACGGTCCGAGCGGTCCGTTAATAATTATATATTTTATAAAATAAACGGTAATTATTTTACCTACCTTGGCTCTGATTTCTACAGGAGCTAACTAGAAGGGTTATGGCGTAATACATGCATATTTCCATAAAGCATTCAGTAATATAATCTGTTACCAGATGCAACGTATTTCCCAGTTCCATATTTTGCGTACTTTGATTTCCCACGAGGCTCGCTTCCATATATCTCTCTCAATACACGTATAAAAGTAGGAATTCTATTAACGAGACAGATCTGGATTTAGGACTTTTTTACAACTTTTGCAGTATTTTGTAAAATCTGAAACGTTAATAATGCGAAGGATGGATTCGAAGGTTTAAAATATTTATGGGTTTAAGAACTTTGGTGAATTCTACAATGTTCTAAACAGAAGGCATAGTTTTTTTCAATTCAAAAATATTTTAAAACTTCCTTTAAGTTGAATGAAGTTTGAGTGTGAAAGTGTCTAATATGATTCAACATCATCATTATCGCCTTTGAACATTCTTGCCTGACATTGATCCTTCCAATAAACCTTTTTACCAACTTTCCATGACTTACTAATTCTTTAATCAGTATATATCTCCTTTTTTATATATTTCATTGCATGAACACCTTCTATCTTAATCACTTATAAGCACCTCTTTCCTTGCCCTTAGTTTGCCTCCCCCCCCGATCGTTTTTCATTATCATTCTTCTGAGGAGCCAAATTCCAAAGTGTTCTTATTATGTTGCTTCTACCAGTGACCTAGAGATATTTTTTCTTCTTCGTTTTCTCTTCGTCATCTAAAGATTTTAAAGAAACTTTTTAACTTAAAACACATTTTCCTTTCTATAAGAAGTTGACTTAAGCCTCCCGCTCACCCTGAGTTACTTTGAATCGGCGTTACTTAACCCGAGGGGAAGTCAACACACTCAACCTGGGTCAATGAAAGTCGGCATACTTATCTCGGGTCATGTAAAGTCGAAACACTTGACCATCAAGAAAAGTCTACTATTAACCCAGGTCTTTACTCCTAACTCGGGTCAAGATAAGTAATCATACCTAACCCCCATCATGGAAAGTCGGTACACCTAAACTGGGTCAAAGGAAGCACTTTTAACCCGAAAATACACTACACTTAACTCGGGTCACAGAAAGTCACCACGCTTAACCCAGGTCACATTTGAACCGCATCAACGAGAGTCGTCACACTCAACTCTCGGCACGAAAAGTCAGCACACGTAACCCGGGTCGACAAGGATGACGTAAGAGCTACCGATAATGTCAAATTTCGTTTATCCTTAATCCTCAGCCATATTTTCAAAGGAAATAGTAAATAAAATGAGAAAATGAAGGATTTAACTTGTTCTAAGTGGTATAGAATGGAAACGTATAATTCGCTCAACCTAACCTGAATTCCAGGACATTCTGGCTGGAAGGGGATGAGATCGAACGCCTTAGCAAAACCAGGGTGTAGAACTTAAGGACCGCTGCTGAGGGCAGTGGGCATGCCACCTCAGGAGAGGTGCAAGAGGATCACGGCACATATGGACAGGTTGTGCAGGAAAGAATGGAATGCGACTTTGGGATGTAACAAATAAAAGGTACTCTGGGGATACTCGGGAAACTTGTGGGGCATAGAACTCTACTCTCCTTAAGTAGACCTCAACTCAGAGTTACTGTAGAGCTGATCACAGGCCATGGGAATCTGAGGGGGTTCCAACACAATATTGGAAGATCTAGGTCCCTTGTGTGCAAGAGATGTGACGAGGACCAAGAGGAAAGCCCCGAATCCACGTACTCTGTGAGTACCCTGCTTTGGGAGCTGTAAGGAGAAAGTGGTTTGGCTGGCAGGTATGTACACCAGAGGATATCAGAAGATTTAGCATCAGGTGGGTACTTGGTTTCTGCAAAGAGGTAGGTATCCACTAAGCTAGTCCTGTGGTAGGGATGGGAAAAGAGTAGAAAGGCTGTAGCTAAGTGCTCTAAACCGTTAAGGTCCCTCCGAGGTTTTAATAATTAGAAAACTCGAGCAAGAGCCTTGGTTCTCACATTTTCCTTTTTATAACAGGATTTCCTCCGTACTAAATAACATAAAGTCTTAATACAATAGTTTATTATCAAAGATTGTAAAATATTTCGTTTGGTAAATTTTTTCTTCGTATACTTCTCATAGCATTTTAAACAATAAAAAAATAAATAACATTACAAAAAAACATTAAAATTTTACAAATACATCTATTTAGGATAAACCTGACTACTATCGGTTTATTCGTAATTTGATTGAGTTTTGAAATTTTATCCAGTTATCTGAATTATATTAACTTTCAATAGCTTTTATTGGACATAATACAGTTACGGACATTGAATATAAAGAAACGTCCTTGAAGGTTAACCTAGACTTCAGTTCCTTGTGGTTCGGTGAGTCCCCTGCTTCCTTTCTCTCTATTTCGATCAGTTACAAATTCCTACTATTCGAAGAGTTCCCTCCTTCTGTATTTTGATAACTTCCTTTCCCCTGTGTTTCGGTAGTTTTCCCTGCATTCAGTGAATCGTACATCCTACCTTCCATTGACTCCCTTCCCACTGGTCTATACCTTCATCAGACCTGACCATAACTACTTCTACAAATGTTTTCTTCTATCTTTATCAATTTCCTTTCTTCATAATGTATAGAACGCAGTAAAAGAGATCATTGTTATTATTTTCTGGATCTTAAAGCCCTAGAGAGAAAAACATCAAAAAACCTTTCTGCTTTAAATATTTTCTCTAGTGTTTTCGCTCCTTCAATTTCCATTATTATCCTAGTCAGGACTAAATTAGTGCCCATCGCTTAAACATTCTACTTCCAAAGAAGCCGCCCCTATAAAATGTAAGGCATGCTTACTTTATGTCTTTTTAACAATATTCCCTTTTATTATTTTCCTTTGAAAAAACCATAAATTTTTGTAAGCAAGCTTTCCAAAACTCATTTTCTAGTCTATTTATGGGACTGAATTTGGCGCTAATCCTAGAGACATAAATTTAATATCTGTCGAAAAGATAATAATTCATATACTGATTTATCCTGCAGTACTATTAAATCTCCAACCATATTTATATTCATAAATATTTAATTTTTGAAGATAAATTTAGCAACACATAATTTTTGTTCGAGTAATGAATGTAGTTGTAAAACAATAAGAGCTGCCTTTTGGCCTAACCCTCTTCTTTATTCAAGACACGCAAAGGCCGTGGAACATTTGATTTCATTGTCAACGCTAAAAGCTACGTTTTCCGCATTTAAATAACAGCCGAACGATGTTTTCGTTACAATGCGTGTAATTTTGTTACATTCCGGTTGCGACGACACTTTTTCTCGTCTCTCTCACGTACTTGTTCACCGCTAAATGTCGATGACAGCTGTCATTTGGTTATTTATCGAACACAAAAAGCGAAGAAGAATGCATTTTAAAGGTAGTTATTTACAATAAAAACATAATATTGATGTGAAAAACGAAACAAATGAAAATAATTAAGTAAACAAATAGTATAAATAAAAATTTGTTAAAGCCAATTCCTACTTAGGTCAATCAAAAAAAAAATAGTTGTTGGTACTTTTCATTAAATAATTACAAATAGTATAGATAAAGTAACATTGCCTATGCGTAAAACAGCTGTTCTACTGCATAACCTATAACATAAAATCATATGTCATCATTATTTTAAACCAAATGCGTTTATTGCATATCTGGCCCCTTTTGTCAAATGTATTTCTCTCATATAAAACTAAAATGAATTTATTAAATTTATTGAATGACATTATTTGAAAAAAGCTCTATTAATATTAAGTATCATCTACTGCAAGTTTTATTTTAAAAAAAGTATTAAACTTGATTGGATGAATAGAAAGTATATTACCAGGACTACCTGCCCGTTCCAGTGGCCTGCGAGGAGGACCTACAGCGTCTCTTTGGCGAACTGCAGGAGAGCCTTCGCAGCGGTTTCCGATGCGTCGTCACCGTCAGGACATCAAGGGTGACGACTCGGAGCGGCCAGTGCAAGGGCTGCGGGACCGTTGGACATGCGTCCAAGCGGTACGGCGGCTGTCCGAAGCACGAGTCCCGGCCCCGCCGACAGAAGAGGCAGAAGCAGACGCCCGCACCGAGAAGCGATCGCCAGGTCCTCGGGGGACCTCCAGTCTCCCCCGAGGTGCTGCCGCCAACACCTGCGGACAGCAGAGAGGCTGCGTCGTCGTCGTCGTCGCCGCCGGATACTGTTGCGGTATCAAAGAAGGCTGCTCCCCCTCGTAAGAGGAAGTACCGCAACACGGAGTACAGGGAGGAGCCCGCTGCTGTGGCTACCGGCTGGGAGAGAGTGTGGCGTCGCCGCCGTCGGCTGAAGACCAAGCCGGCACGTGTCGAGGAGTTGAAGAAGAAGTACTTCTTCTGGGACTCCGAAGAAGCCGACGACACGTGTACTGAGCTGATCCCACGCGACGAGCTCGCTACATCGTTTAAAGAAATAACCGAGCTCGTCCTAGCTCCGGGAGTCTGCATCCCGGACAAAGACTTTGCAGTGGGACACATCGACTTGTACGAAGACCTCATGATGAACGAGGAGGAAAAGGAGCTCAGGGCTAAACGCCGGTGGCGTAATAAGCAGCGGGCATGGCGACGGCAACGACGCAGAGAAGCGGAAGCAGCCTCCCTATTAAAATAAGTTATTCTTTGTATAATGAAATTGTAATTTTCTCATTTTTTCTAAATTTGTATAATGTTTCTTTGTAAAAATTCTTTGACAATAAATTTCATGATTAAAATTTTGAACAAGATACAAATAAGAACAGTCTGGGCTAATAGAAGGAATTGAAAACTGATATCAAATATTTTATTATTTGAGTTTATGTTAGATTCAAGAGTAAACTTCCACCTTTCTCCTTTTATACACTCATTATTGTAAACACGTATCCTTGCACAAGACTTACATTATGCTATGACATGCTAAGATTGCCATATTCCGGTCCTAAATATACATTCATACGATTCCGTCTCGAAAGCATTAAAGGCCGTCATTACTCCGTTCTCAAACATGCAACATGCCATGTACCTGCGGGGAGCCCTTTACAAGCGCATACAGTTTTTACTTCTCGACACTCAAATCATTAAATACCAAAGGTATTCTAAGCTTTTTCCAGACACCTTACAGCAATGATGCGCCCTTGGGGAACTAGTTAGTTACAAACACACTTCAGGAGACGGTATCGTAATGAATGAAGACGAGTATCGATGTTTGGTGAGTTCTCGGTGTTTTTCTGAATAGAGACATTCCCAAGTCAGATATGTTTCAAACATTTCTGTGAGCTTTTAGTGTAGTCATAATCATGATTTCAATGAATGAAACACACAGTATAAATGTGAGGATATTCCTTTAGGAACACATGTTACGGGACGCCAATTTGTTTTACAATGAAGACTGCAAGTGTTGAATAAATCACCTGATGACGTTTATATGTGAGTGGAAACTTGCAAAATAGTCAAGTTCAAAATGACAATTTAAAAAAAGGGGTAAACGATTGACGAGACAAAATGTAGATATAATTAACGTAAGCGAAAAAAGTCTACAAGAGAATAACATAAACGTGAATATAAGAGAAACTATACAAAATATAAAAAATTATCCAAATATCCCTTTAGCCGACGATCATTACGTGAATTTCAGTTTATGAAAGTACTCTGCCCTCAGGCTGATATTTTATCGATAGAGTCGTCCAATTGTCGACTGGTACTTGAAATTTAATGACCACCTATTGATCGATAAGTGCTAGTCACAACAACAACCCGGAATGGAGCTCGGATTGAGAAGTTTTGCAACTTCTATGGTTTGCCATTTATTTAGTATTATTACACATGGGTGTTATTTGCTCTTAGTGAAATTCATTGCTTTTATGTCTGTTTTTCGTAAAATCACTTCTGTTATCAGCTCCACTATTACTAAATTATTAAATTTATGCATACAATAAAATTTAATTTGTAAATAATATTATACCTTGTTTTTTTGGCAAACATGTTTTTGAACAAATAATGAAGTTATAAATTTGGATACTGAGTCCTAGACGCTTCTATCAATCAAACAGACCCGTCCCCTTTTTCATAATGATCTTTATTGGAGATGACACCTTAAGATTTAAAAGGAAAAATTACAATAAAACTCTTGACAACGCGGCTTATATATTCTTAGTCAAATATCGACTTTATAGCATCCGCTGGATGTGTCAAATTATAGAACGAAAATGTCGTCAGGCTTATCCTGATCGGTGCGCTTGAAATGACCAGAAGAACTTGAGTCGTAAGTGGTGGGTTGCCGCTAAGACAACCTCTTGTTATCTTTCATGCATCTAATAAGGTAGGGTATAGTATATTGTTCAATCCAGTGGTAGCAGATTTCACCCGCGTCTACCTGACTTCCTCTCTTGCGCATTTCATGGACAGGCTATACCTGACGACCTGTAACGAAATACCGATTGACGAACTCTCTAGTATCTACTTTAAGAAAGTATTCTTACAAAATTTAAAATACTCCATAGTAAAAAAAAAATTGAGCTGTTGCATCAACGGGATATTTGACGTATTCCAGAAAAGGTTTGGCCCACGTGGAGTCCAAGCACTTAGAGGTTACCTATCTGTGGGTCTTATCGCTAAACGAGGTGTATTATTTTTGATACCCTAACCTGAACACAGTGATGAATATTTACATGATTGAAGATAAAACAAACATTTCCTTTATGGTGTCTTGTAAGTGTTGCTACATTTTGTATATTTTAACCTTTCCTTATAATCAACAGCGCTTAAAATCACCTGGGTTTACTTACAATATATAAGGCAAGGGAATAATTCAAAGTTTAAGACCAGTTGATTGAGTATTATCAATTACTTAATAGGCTATGTTTTTGTAAAGCTGCTTTTTAATTACTCGTAGGTCATGTTACGTCCAGCATTGTGTAACAGTAGTAGGAAAAACTGTATGCTATTTACAATTTAACTTGTACTATCATCCGGCCTGTAGTACCAGAAAATATGTCCCGTAGGGCTATAAATAGGTTATGTGTGGTATGAAGGACCATAATCACGTGGTATTGAGAGTACTTAGTCAGGAACGGAGCATAGATCAATTGGTGTTACACTCGCAACTCCCTTTAGGGATGATTTCGCCTTAATTGAGATCGTCTAATATTCATTAAATAGAAAGATACATTCGATGGGCCCTTAGAATGCAGTGCTAAATATTATAGCAACTATTTACCCATAAACGTCTAAGAACGGATGCGGCTTGTACGAAGTAGATAGTAAAATCATTGCTGTAAGCAGCATGCATCGGTGGCGTCAATTATAGGCCTAGAGAATTTTCTAGAGCTGACAGGTTTGCCAACATTAATATATATCAAAAACCATTCAAATAAGAAATTTCTATTACATACTAAGCAATACTTATTTTAAGGTTCCAATTATTTTGTGCTTTAAAATTTCAAGTAATTTTTGACTTTGCTGAAAATATTTATAAAAATATATAACTAATAAAAATATATTAATAAATTTGAATATATATTTTATAAATATGAGATTATTTAAATCCTAACCTACAATATTAAATAGGTTTATGTTTAATTTAAACAATTCATTTTAAAGGTTTCGTTGGTTAGAGTATGGAATATAAACAATAGAAAATTAGGAAAGAGTTATTTATATATAAATACATTTAAACTACACGTACTTAGACCATATATATTTATTTAGTTTTGTTATATTTAAATTTAATTTTAAAATCACAATTCAAATATTAGTGTCTTGGAGTTCTAATAGTGTAATATTAATAATAAAAATTAATAAAATAATAATTCTGATAAATAATAAAATATTATGTTATGATATAATAATGATCTGGTCATGCTTAATCTATATAAACAAAAACGAATGCTTGTCTGTCTATCACTTATGCCTTCCTAAGCCGTTCATTTCATGGGCATAAAACTTTGGGAAGTTATATTCCACTCCCAGAAGTTGAATACACTCCTGGGAAGGTTTTGGCATATTTGTAGCCCGATTAGATGTGCCGAAGTTGATATTTTTCAAAAAACAAAACATTAAAAATACGAGTCTTTGTATGTTATCCCTCTGAGGATGGTTACTTTGTAACTGAAATGTACATTAGGGTAAATTAAAGAAAGTTTGTGGTTAAGAGGTTTTTGTGTATTTATTATTAAAAATATGACCACTACTTTTTTGACCGAACATTCGGTCACTAATATATAAATTAATATAGATGCAACTAATAATCCATAGATGGCGGTAATCACGCTGTGACGTAATGCTGATAGGTTTTAACAGCTGTTTTAACGCATAAGTTATAGAAAAGACAGGACAACGTCTGTCGGAACAGCTGTTATGTAAATAGATTTCTAGTTAAGCTAAAGTTAACACTACATTCATTGACTGTTAGGTGGTACAAAGGTGACAGCGCTGGATCAACTGGTTATTATATAAATATTATATTTATCTCAAGTATGATAGAAATATAAAATCGTTTATGCCTGTTTAATTTGTAGCTTCCCAGTTATTTTATTTCAACCAAGTGTTTAAACATTAGGTCGTTGAACTATTTAAAATCGTCATTAATAAAGTCCGGCGTTTTGGAGCAGAGTTTGCTATTGTATTGCAAACACTCTAATCGAGTTGGCGGAAAGAGAAGGTTTGGGTTAAAAGCTTTTTTGCGACAGACTAACAATAAATTATATCCAGCGATGGTCAGCGCTTTTCACTGCAGTAAAATGAAACAAATTGTGCGCTGCGACATTGCCAAACTGTTTTAGGTTTTAATGCGCTGTATTTTAAAACATCGAAAAAAACAGAGCTCTAACCAAAAACATTTTTTCCAAGCGTTTAATTGATTGTTATTGAGTTGGTAGGAAAGCATTCATTGCGCAGCTGGTTGAAGTGTTTTATTAAATAACAATAGTAACGCGATATATTATTAAGAAACAAGTAATGTAAACAAAAATATTTTAAAGGCAATTTCTACATAGTTATATTTTATTAAATTATTATTATCATTGAAATAACATGACCTACGCGTTAAAACAACTGTTCTAGCACATGTATATAACACAGTCTAGCACAGCTGTTCTACCACAGTCTATAACATAATATAGGCTATCTTAAGAAATCATATGGTGTCACTTATTTTAAGCCAAATGGGACGAAATAACTATATTACATACCTTGCTCATTTTATGAATAGTTTTTTCTCCTCCTCATATAAAACTAAAGTTAATTCAATACACTACATTAGTTCATGTACTAAATTTAATTATTGAATTAATATTTGAAAGAGTCGTATTAACATTAAGTGTCATCCACTACAAGTTTATAAAACTATATTTGAACTTGAGAGGATGAATGGAAATATAGTTAATAGGTTTATACAGAGTTCAATAAAATTCCTGATGAAACAAATTTATTTGTTCGTAGTTGTTTTTAATCATGAGAAGCGTGTAAAGAAATTCTCTTAAGATATAGAATCATTTATTATTTATCATTAAGTTGAACTCGTTAGATTTATTACAACATAAATTATTATTTTAGTAATTAATAAACAATATTGAATATGTAAGACTAAACCAGGAAAGAAGACAGTTTGTCCAAATTTGAAAATTGGATTTTTTGTGTGGTTTCTTACCATTTACGAGGAATTTTAAAACAGACAATCTGTGTTACCTTGAGCATATTTCGTTACTTTAGGAATTTCCCAAACATCCGTCACGTGACTAATGGTAACTGGAAGCTCCCTATTTTTATCCAATTGTAAAATTACATTGAATAACGTTTAGACCAATGACATAAATTCATGTAGACTAGCTTGAAGCCACTTTGGAGAGGGTGGGAGCAGAGAAAGAGGGCCGAATAGCCTCCACCCGGATGTGCAGTGGCAGATAGACAGTAAACTGACTGTAGTGATGGCAGATATTGTCTGTTCTCTGTTAACAATAGACACCAACATATGTAAAGACAGTACTAATATTACGTGTACACTCTAATCAAACCGTGTCTAGAATAATTAGACACCTGTCTCTTCTCCAACTAATTAGTCAAGTTTGTTAACTCTGTAACCGCTTGGGTTGGCGTTACAAATAATTATTTAATTTACTAATGTGAAACATAGCACAAACAAAATCTACGAGAAAAATAATAGTTTTATGTAATCTCTAATTTTATTTAAATATATGATGTTTTTAAAATATATAAGAAATTGATATTGAAAACTATTTAAACATAACCTCCAAATAACCTCTATATTTAGGTGAAAATAACTGATAACGTTAACATATTATGAGCAATGTTTGTTTTTAGGAAATCTTCTGGATAGGTTACGCTTCGGAAATATTTCCTTTTAAACGGAAATAATTTATGCTTTGAAAAGGAAACGCGCCTAAGAAAACTTCACTTTTAGTATATGCGCAATATAAAGTTCACTACATCACTATAATATACGTCAAATGTCAGAGTTTAGACGCATTAAATTGTCATGTTTTGTTAAATTCTCATATTATTAGAATATTTGGGATTCACATTTCAAGGGACAAAAATTATAAATCATGGAAAGAGGAAGATAATTCAAACATACCATATAGCCTATATCCGCTGCGGCCAGAAGATATAGTAATCTGCGACCTTGTACGCTCACGTTCAGAGAAAGTTGAAGAATTCATTTAGAGCACGATTTACACTTTGCAAACATAAATAAAATCGTGTTACATATAAATCCAGTACATACATATTTGATCAAGCTATTTGTTAGAGAATAAAGACCACAAAAACTATGCTGGAATTATTAAATATTCCACAAAATGTCTAGGCCAACATTATTCATCTGAAAAAGTGCGTTCCGAGATATGCTTAAATAAATGATATTAGTGTTTACGGCCTTCTGGTACTTTTAAGCTCGGCACAAGATTGTATATCTAGATATTAGTTTTATTAAATTATTTTCCATTTGTAGCTCTTTGTCTGCTTTTCTTAAATTTTTAAAATTAACATATTGCTATTAATTGATTTGTTTTGTTTTTGTTTTCTTTACAACATGTTCTAGTAAACTATCAGGTACAAAACTATATTATTTAAAATGTAAAACCATTTCTATATAATAAAAATTATTATAAAATTTATTTCATTAACAAAGGTTTTCATGGAAACATATTTCACCAAGTTTCTTTGAGCCTGCTTACTTGAACTGCACGGACTGTTCAATTGGATAGGTAGTAATTGAGATAGCTTATGGTTAAAGTAAAACGCGTTTCAGTGACTTATATCATCATCATCAGTGACACCACTACAAATTTACATCTGCATCTAAACAGGGGAATCATAGCACATTTTATTTATACATTTATAATTTATGAGTTATTTGTACCTAATGTATAAAGAAGACATACTATCTGTCACCTGTTTAGATGCAGTTGTAAATTGGTAGTGGTGATACTGATGATGATAACATAAGTCATTGAAACGCGTATGGTAATAAAGTATATTGTTTTTTGAGCTCGTAAGCAGTTATTTATTTATTTGTTCAATTTTATTTCAATTGCCTTCACGACGTCGATGAGATGTGAAACTTATCACGTAGCCGAGGGCTTCATGAGAAATCAATAATATTGGTTTCATAAAAAGCAGAATTCTAAAACTAATTTCTATATACATTTTTTGCGCTTTTTATTTGAAAGTATTCACACAACACTAAACACTATTGAATAGTTCCTAATTTGAAATTGCTTAAAAAGAACTAAGATTGATCTTGCAAGGGCACACAGATGCATTAGCTAATTCAGATCCATGTATCTATATAGTAACTCCTAATGTTATAATATCAAGTGAAATTTCTAACAGTGAATTTCAATAAATATAAAAATAATTCTAAATTACAAAACTAAAAATGTGAAGCGCGCGCTTGGATTTATATAATTGTATAAAATGCAGGAAGCAGCTGTCGGCCAGAACACGCGCACCAGTTCGTATAATTTGCAGCCTAATAAAACTGTTATGATTATTCGGGATTATTCAGTTATTTTACCTTGAGCCGGATATTGTATTCATCATTTTATAATTACTCAACACCTACTAAACTTCGAGCATTATACAACAGATTGTTAGATCAATCTATACTGGGTCATGTATCTGTGAGAATTAAGATAACATTACTAAGAAATGTATTTCAATAACTATTTACAACTGAGTCCTCTGTCATTTGGTTGAAAACCCACTCTGTGTCCATAGTTCAGAAGAGAGGGTTTAACATTTGGTTTTAAATGTTTAAAGATGCGTGGCTGCTAAGGATTGGCAATTAAAAATATTTTTTTTGAGAATACGTTTATATTCAATTTCTCTTACTTTATTTTTCACAAAAGCAAGTAATATTAAAAAAATTCAAGTCAACTTCTACTGATGTCAACAAAGAGAAATTTTAATTTATTTACTTTTTATTCTATAATTACAAATATTATAAATATCTATATACATATGCTAGAATCATAATAATAAGTGGGAAAATAGAAAGTGAATTTCCTTGCAATTTTCCATTTCTTTCTCTATTCAGTATATAGCGTTGGTCTATTATTTTTGTTTGTTAATATTTTTTTCGTTTCTACTTTATGGAGCAGATGGTGTAATACAATTTCACATTCTATTCATCTCTTACAAAGCTTCACTATTGCAAAGAACCCTTTTCTTCTACTTCGTGTACATCAATATGTAAAAAGAACTTCTAGCTATGAGAATGTTGGTTTAGTGCCAAAATGCTTCATTTCAAACATGAACTCATTCAAATCAAACTCGGGTGAGACATTAAACTTTTTAAAATTTAATTATTCAATAAATATTTGAAAGCAAAACTGTTTTAACATCAATGGCAATCCAGTATATTAACAAAAATGTATTTCAACTTGAATGGATGAATAAAGACGTATTTTATTAACGATTGGAAATTTGTACAAGATATATATATATATATATATATATAAATATATATATATATATATATATATATGTATATATATATATATATGTATATATGTATATATATACATATATATAAATATATATATATATATATATATATATATATATATGTATATATATATATATATGTATATATGTATATATATACATATATATAAATATATATTTATTTATTTATTTATTTATATATATTGAGTGTGTGAGCTAATAGAAGGGATTTAATGAATCAATCAAATTTCTTTCCGAAAAACATTATTCAGTAGTACCAGCCTACAACAGTGAATAAGTACTTCGTTTGTAGATGTGCATAGTAAAGATTTTAAAAGAATCTATGTAATGAAAATAATAATAGAAGGACGTACTTAATATAAAACATTTATTAGATGTTCAAAGTTTTCCTGAATTAAAATTTTAATTAAGGAATTAAATAACAAAGTATCAATCGTAATTAAGAAAGGTTTTATTTCAATATATACAAAATGGATCAAAATATACAACTGTTGAATAAATTATAGTAATATTTATTGAAATACAAATACATTATATGATACATTAACTGATATAAAATGTTTAAAATTATTTAAGTCTAAAAGTATAGCATAAGTAAAGTAACATGTGTTAGAACAGCTGTTCTACAACATAACCTATAGCATAAAATGAGTTGGTGTTTGGAATCATATGCTATCCCTTTATTTAAGCTAAAATAACAACATCTCGTACCGATAAAAATATTGTTTTCAATTCCTTCTATTTGTTCACACTCTCCCTCTGTCCACACTCTCTCTAAATGTATATTTATATATTTTCTTCAAAATTTGTAATAGTTAATATAATACTTTTTATTTATCCACTGAAGTTCAAATACATTTATTTTTCACTTAACGTGTATGACAACTGATATTAATTAATATTAACTCAAATAATAATTAATTAGGCAAGGTACTTCAAGCAAGGTATGCAATATAGTTATTTCGTCCCATTTTGCTTAAAATAAGTGCTAACATATGATTTCATAAAACAGCTGATTTTATGTTATAGGTAATGTGGTACAAGAGCTGTTTTAACACATCGGATATGTTACTTTATTTATATTAATTGCAATTATTCACTTAAAACTAACTAAAGTTTTTTTTTTTTTTTGACCTAAGTAGAAATTGATTACAAAACATTCAGCTTGTTTCCGTTAAACACATACAGTTAAACCCACCAAAAAAAGAATTCTGTTCAAAACAAAATTGCTACAGCATAGGTTTTCTCTGTGTTTGTCCGAAAACAAGAACACAAGATATGTTGTTTACTTTTTATTTGTATTACTAATAACTATTCCCTGATAAATTGTATTAGAAACATTTGAATTTGATATTGCATTTGTCTCATCGAAACCGTTATTAACAGACAACGTACATCTCGGTGGGCGAGTGCTTAACGAGAAAGCTGTGATGAATATTTCCCGGCGAATATTGAATTTGAAGTGATTGGTTGTCATAGCAACAGGCACGCCATGCAGGTCTGGCGCCAGCACAACAAACACTCAACCCTTGCAAAGTAACGCGCATTCATATTTGTTTACCACACGCTTTTGTTTTTTATTCCCTTGAGGCTTTTCGTTTTTTATAGAAATATGAAAGTTGATTAAACTTCAACAATGGAACACACTTCCATGTTACAACCCATCCACAGCTTATCTTGAAAAATCACATTTAAAACAAAAACACGATTTTCTTTATATACCAATATGTAGAAACATACTCTGGACTATTGTGAATGCATCTTAAGATAAATGTCAGTAAATTTAGTGTTTTAAAGTTGCTTGTAATCACCTTGTATTCACTGAATAAATCTTATAAGTCACTATTTGATTAACTAAGTGAAAACTTAGATTAGGGTCAGTCTAGCTTGTAACTTATTGTTTTCTAGATTGTAATTTTGTAATAAGACCCTCTGATGATAATGACATTGTTATCGAAATATACATAAAGGTTTAATCTTAAGCGACTAATATTATCAGTTGTTTTTGATTACTTTTATGGCATTGGGGTTGTTTCCAATATTTTTAATGAAACATTTTGTAGTTTTATGTCGGAGGGACCGATTGACCATAACCTGTCCCGAGCTGTTAGTGTTGCAGCTTCCATACTGAAGACTTGTCATGATTACTTTGCTGCGCATCTCCACCGCATCTATGTGCTGCCGACCCCGGAGTGTCTGCTGTGTGGTTACGAAGTCATGAATTCCGAACACCTTCAAGATTGCACAGCCCTGGACGTACAACAGTCCTTTCTTGAGAGAAGCCCATATCTACTGGTGAGCCTGCCGCCAAACTGCCAAGGATGGGGGTTGGCCAGAAAGTAAGTAAGTTTTAAAGTGATCTGCCAGTGTGAGTATTATTTACTACGAAGGATGGGAAGGCCTACGCATGAAAGTGTAAACATTAGCCAGGTTTTAATAGTACGTGCACAGGTTGCGTATCCGAGTATACCTTCTCTCAATCAGGGCCATAATACGGCATCTACCGTTACAACCCCAGAGTAGGGGATAAGCTCAGAAGAGACTTAATGATACACTTAAGCTGTGCATATTGGGAATTACGACAACGCTTCAATGGGGTCAATAACCCTCAAGTAAATCTGGTCTCTACTGGGGTAAAAGACCTGTCTGGTAATGAACAAACGTGTCTCTATCATAAGTAAAAACATCTGTTACATAGAACCGAAACTTATTTCGAAAAGTTAAGTATATTTTATAACCTTGAAAACATTTCATATCGCGATTATATCTTCAGATTTATTAAAAACAAAAACATTCTGTAAATATAATGAATATGCTATGTTATAAAATGTATTCAGACAAACACTACAGAGAATGAAGGAAAGCCTTCACACTCGATCCAACAGCTTGTGTTTCAGGAAACCTAACTCCAAATGAGTTAACTACCCAAGTGGAAGAGGATCAGATGGACCCCTTAACACCGCATTACCCTTAGCGCTTCCACTACACTGTAGTGAGGCGTACGCTTCGCTAATTACAATCAGGCTACATAAAAAGCCGTCTTTAAGTAAAGAGAGTTCTTTTCCAAATCTCTGAAAAAATATTCTAAATATTTTATGCGAAGTCCCTAATCTCGATATTTAATTGTCACTAGGGGCTATTACGTAATGGTTTCTAGTTACAAAATAGACGTGGTAAACACCTTTGTATGTTTACTATTGCTATAAGCGACGGTCGATACTCGTCTTGAGATGGAATAGTGACATCAAAATCTGCGAATTAAGAAAGCAAGATTATACTTCATGTAGAGAAAGTCCTATACATGCACTTTCTCATCCATTCGCCTTTATACATTCTTCATACGAAGGAAGGTAGCTATAAAGAAAAATATCATATAAAGAAATTATTATTATAACTTTATATAAAGTGTGTTTGTATTTCATGTAATGAAAGTGAGTTTGAATTGCATATAAGTGTAGAGAAAGTGAATGTGTACGGAATATAGAGTGAGTTTGCAAGCATACACGTGTAGAGAAAGTACCTTTGCACGCATACAAGTGTAGAGAAAGTGAGTTTGCATGGCATATAAAAAGGGATTATTTAGTTCATATAAATAAAGTGAGTTTCTACTTTATACAAATAACGAAAGTTGATAGGCAATATAAAGAAATTACGTTAATACTTTATGTAAGCAAGTGATATACGATTTTTTTATTTTTAAGTCAGTTCCTACTTAAATTAACAAAGAAAACTTGTATTTTGGTTTCTTTTTATTTTATAATTACAATTAATATAAATATTTATATACATACATATGTCGGAATAATAATATTGAGTAGCAAAACAGAAAGCGGATTTCCTTGTAATTTTTCGTTTTCATTTTTATCTAAGATGTTGAACTATTATTATTGTTTATTGCTATTTAAATGCTTTCTTTTTTCGTCGCTTGCATTGTGTTGTAGTTTCTTTTCGCTTTCCTTTCGCATTGTCCGTTTGTAAAGCAAGGTTCCAGTACGTTAATCCGTTTGTTTATTTTATTCTTTTCATTAATTTTTATTCATTGGGCATTATTTAACATATTGTGGGTAACCAAAGCAACAATTTAAGATTATGTAATGGAGGTTTCGACGACAACCAGATACAGGGCAAAAGAAAAACTCATATACATTATTGAGAAGTACATTTATAGCTATAGGCACGTTGACTCAGTGCCAAAGCGTTAGTCTTCGAAAATGAAGATACTCAGTTGGAATCCTACCTAGACCCCCCAGTTTTTTATAATTTAATTATTGAATAAATATTTGAAAACATTGTATTACCATTAACAGTACAGGTTTTAAAAAATGTATTTGATCTTAATTGGATGAATAAAAAGTATTTTATTAACGATTGAAAATTGGTATAATATATAGCCTATACCAGGAGAATGTGAGCTAATGGAAGGAATTTAATAAAATAAAGCATAAATTTGTTTATTCTTTACGTCATATTCATAAAGTACTTTATACCTCACAAAAGGAAAATCAAAATATTAGCATGAATACAAACAGGGTTATGGTAGAGGCATAAAACACCCTGGTAGAGTAAATAAAGAACACCAATTGCATCACTAACACAGTAGGGTAGCACCCATCTCACGAAAACCTACTCTCTACTGGGGTAATAAAGGTTTGACTAACTTTTACAAGATTATTATAAGAGTAAGTGCATATAATGATGTGTAAATGGAATTAGGAGCTAGGAGATGAAGACATCCAGGTAGTGGGAATAGGGGAGAAATATGGCACTGCATGGGTAAGTTCGCTTTTCTGAAGTAAACCCACTTTTAACCAGGGTGTACGGAGATAGCTACTCGGTACCAATCATTTTGTTGTAAATTCATGAAGTTGCGAGTAATTTAAATAGCAGGTAATAGAGTTTAATTACTGAGGTTTCGTTCAGGAATTCCTAAGGAAGAAATATAACTACAAATTGTATACAATAACTGTTGTTTAAACTAATGTATCAAAATATGTTCATAGAGTAAAAATCACAAATTTAAATTGTTATTTCACTTTACAGGAGAATACAGTTTTAGGTTTTAACTGTTTAATTGCCTTCTAACATCCATTACACTCCTCTTGCATAAAGGAGGACAGGAAATTGAGGTGGAATCAAGTAAAACTAGAAAGAGGACATTTCAGTTTTAAAAGAAGGCCGTCTGGGTTGAAGTACCTAAGAAATTGGGATAGACGGATATCTATGGGGCTTTTTAAGGAATGTACTTCCAGAGTTAAATTGTTTATGCCCACTAACCATCTAAAGGAGGAAAGGACATCATGATTCTATATTACAGGAATTGTTTTAAAAAATTGCTTATTAGAACTGAATAAAGAACGTTAGAAACAAAAAACATCTATATAAGGACCTTAACGAAATAGAACAGTAAAAGAGGCGAGAAATTTAGATTAGCTAAAACTCAGTATTGGAAAACTCTGCCCCAACCTTTTCCACCTCAAACTCGGACTTCCGAATCAGGTGATCAGTATTAGTCCCATAAAGTTAGGCATCGTGCCATGGTACCAGCACGAACCCAAAAGTCTTGTTTAATGGGCTATCTATACCGGTTTTCGGCCCACCGCTAACTAAGAGCCTACGATTTCGACCTGGGTAACTCGGAGTCCTTGAAACCTTCCAAGCAGTTACTACAAATATAGATAAATTATGGCATTGCATAAACAGGGTCGATTACCAGAAGTAGAGCTACCCTCAACCCTTGAAGAAATTGTTGTAAATCCCAAACGATTTACGAAGTTGTAAATCGCTTGACAATAATATTATCGATAACGCAGAATATTCTCGGGACAGAGTAGAAACGTTCAAGTCTTCATTACGTTCATTGTATTGCGTTATGGACAAAATTTAGATCCATTACAGAGAGCGAATAGAACCATCGTGAGCAATGTATTGAGCGGTTCCCTGTCATTGTTGCAGTTACGTCAGTGACACGGTGCGGTCTGTCAAATTTTGGGGTTAACCTATTGCGACACATAAAATCCACGAAGCTAACATACAATGACGTATAGAGTCTTTGTCGGTGTAATGTATTCCTTCGTCTACATTATAGTCGCTTTCCAGTGGAATAGTTGAAATAAAGATTATTTTAACCTTTTTCTACGTTTTGGAGTGTAACTCCGTTTAGCATTACGTTTATTTTGCTTTCAGTTGAACCCGATTACTACTTCATCCGGGTAGCGGGTAGTTACTGCGGGTGGCGAGGATAGCTTCATCCGAGTAGCTCTCTGCCTCTAGGCTATGTAACCCTGCCCAGACGAATGCCCTATTCCCAAAGGCAGGTGAACAATGACCTTTTTTGATCTTATCTAAGTTCATCTGTTGTTTCTTATCTTGGCAAAGTGGTTTATTGCGTAGACATCTCTTTGTGGCTCCGATAGGCAGAGGGACTTCTTCAGCTACAAACCACACTTTGCCATGGTTTAACCTAACCTTATACCAGATAATTACGAACTTTTTATTAGTCTTGCTTACATAATTGCATCTAACTTTTCTCACAAGAGTTGTAAGTAGTGGACAGCCCCTCTTACTTCCAACGTAGACATTAAATCTACTTCGAGTAGGCAATCCCACAGAAGTGAAGTTATATTTTCCCTGCCCCCTTTACCAGGGGTTTTATCCCCTTACCTTAATAATAACTATATTCATGAACACTTTTCATATCCCTCGTATGCGATATTACTCATCCTGGCGGATCGAACATAATCTACAAAAAAAAACTCTAAAACCATGACTCGGTCGGAACTCGTTCTAAATAGACCACGTACCATGTTGTTTTGTAAGGCTTCAGTGGTCTCTATAAATTGTTTTATTCTATTTCTACAACATAAGGTTGTATTAATATTCTAACTAATTCTATAAGCAAATGTAAGGGAACCTATGACGTTTGGAGGCGTCAAGGAAATCTTAAATGTAACGGCCAAGTAAAGAGAAAAACTCAAACAGCAAAAACGCTGCCAGAATGTTCTCTCGTTCAAATAGTTAAACTCTGATTGGCTGAAATACCATAAGGAGGGATAACGTGACTGGTATTCAAAAGGTAAGACATCTAGGAAAACGAGTTTTGGGCTTCAAGGTAGTATATACGTGTTGAGGGGGATAGTAAAAGATGCGATTTGGAAGGGATTGTTTTTAATAAGGGAGATTTCATGTAAGAAGAGTAATTAATGGAGATGATAAAGAAATTAAGGAGAGTTGATCAAGAAGTAATTAATAAAATGTTTTACTAGTGAAAAAAGTGTTTAAAGAAAAAAGGGCTTAGCAAAGATTAAATATGTCACTGTGCAGAAGTGATAGTGCTTCCAGTAAAACCCCCCAAGAGCAATAGAGTTATCCGGAGGGACTGTCAAAAACAAACCACATTACATTATACATTCAGCCAAACATAAATATGAATAACTTATTCAGATAGTTATAAATTTATATTCACTCTCTTCATAAATTTTGATCAAATCTTTTTAATTCACAACTGTATATTAAACAACTGTACAAAAATCCCAACTAACAAGAACCGTGAGATTTAAGAGTAAATGACAAAAGGTCTCAAGAGTCCCCCTTTGTATTGGAATTTTGTATTAAATTTTGTCTACCTCAAGAAATATTGTATTAGTAATTAAATTGAAGATTGTCATTGAATCATCATAAATGTATTTGAAAGCATAAATAGTATCTCATGTAATGTTAGCCTAGAATAAATAAGACATAATTTAATTTAATATACTTCCTTTAATTAATTAGCAGCCTGAAGATGTAGCTGTATGTATTATAGGGTGTTTGAAATAAATATAAATTGATGAAAATCTTTATAAACTACGTGTATGTGTGTGTGCGCTTGTGTGTGTGTGTGTGTGTGTGTGTGTGTGTGTGTGTGTGTGTGTGTGTGTGTGTGTGTGTGTGTGTGTGTGTGTGTGTGTGTGTGTGTGTGTGTGTGTGTGTGTGTGTGTGTGTGTGTGTGTGTGTGTGTGTGTGTGTGTGTGTGTGTGTGTGTGTGTGTGGGTGGGTGGGTGGGTGGGTGGGTGTGTGGGTTGGTGGGGATTGGGTGGTTGTGTGTGAAGAGATAAAGAGAGTTAAACGGTTCCTCCCTAAGTTAAGATACTAGCTTCCCTCTTCATTCGCACAAGGATTGAGCCCTCATTATGTTATCAACGAGTCCAGATATAAATGAAAAGAAATTTTAGGCCAGAGGCCAGAGAAAGATATTATTAAATGCCAAACATTTTATGTTGGATCAAATGTTAAATCTTATTTATTTTATAACTATAATGTATGGGGTTACTTTAGTAATTTTGACATGTGTTTCCGATTTTCTTGAATTATTATAAAATATTTTCTTCCTTAGGTAGAAAATATTAGTATGCCAAGCGCTCATCGCCAAAGTACAGTCATTACATTGGGAAAGAACCCTAATATCGACAGTGTTCTTGTTGCCCTGGAAACTCAATTCCTAGATGAATCAAGTAAGAGATGCCTTCTATACACGTTGGTTCACACTGACCTACCGCACAAAATACCACTCGATCCAACGCCTTGGACAACATTCTTCTTCCCTAACAACTGACATTTCGAAGTAAAAGATTAAACTTTTAAATGAAATATTGTCCATTAAAAACATATTCTAGCAATCAAGGGAGTCCGACAGAAGTGATAACAAAATAGAGCTAATAGTTTCGCAAACGTTTCAACGAAAGTCTTCAAAAATGTGAATTTATACATTTTTTATTCAATTTTTACAACTTTATTTGAGGAATATTATTAATAAAGACTAATATTTATTATATTTAATAAAAACATAATAGGGGTAACAAGAAACATTTACTAAATGTTTACTGAATACAATTTTTTTTTATTACAATTAAGTTCTTTAAAAATATAAGACGGACCTAGAAATGTTTTCCTTTAGAAAATTGAATGAAGTACATAATATATTATTATCGTTATATCGATTATTTGTTTTTATATTTATCACAATTTAAATAAATTAATATATGTATTAACTGATCGCGAACTATTTAATAATAATCTACGTGTAAAACGGCTGTTTTACAACATAGCCTATAACACGAAACCAGCTGTTACATGAAATCATATGTTGTAAGGTATATGCTGTGAGGTGTGCGTTTCAGAAATAGCGTGACGTGAAAGCAATGATTTAATCTCATGTTTTTTCACCGCGCGTGAAGAATGTATCCCTTTATAAATGTTTATTTATCAACAGGAATAGGAAAATATATTCTATGTTGCTATGAAAGATTCTGTTTTAAATGAATTGTAAACTCAAATGACTGTTGCTATAGCGAAATGCAGTTTCTCTACTTTATAAAGATTGAAAACATGGATGAGATCAAGGTGAAGGATTATGAAATGGAAAGTCTTGGTGTCATTTATGTACATTTTGATATGAAAAAACGACTGTTGATATCATTGATCGAGTTAGTAAATTAAAACAAAGAATAATTAATTTCTCTTGAGATAGAATTCAAATAATTTTAAACCTCACTATTTTTAAACATATTTTTAAAATTGTAAATAAATATTGTTATGTGTACGTTTATTAAGTAATAAAAATATATATACACTTATTTTTTTCTTTAATTTTTTTATGTAGAATAAATACTCATTGTTTTATGTATATTTGTGAAGTTTCATCTTTCGCCCTCCCCAAAATAAAAACAAACAAAGATCCATTCGTGTTCAATGTAATGCCAGATTTAATCTTAGTAAAGTTTTGAACGAATTTACCTTCCTATTGAACGCAAATATCCATAACGTTGCAAGGGATCTTCTCCCTCCATTCTTGTATCAGTGGATATCCATGGCTTACATTGCACTGCTTAGCTGCAAGTAATTACGTAGCAGCTTGTAAGGAATTGTTTGTGGTCCTTCTGTTACTCGTGACCAAACCATATATTGCTCGCCATAGAGATACTATTTTTTTTTAATTCTTATGTGTCAATGTATAGTGTGGACCACCTAACCCTGCACTTGGTCTTGAGAGATCGCAGTATGCGAAACGGAGGGGGGGGGGGTAAAGGGTCAGTATATATATACTTTCCTACAAACATGATAAAGACTTCAAAACATTTGCTTGAGACGGTCGATATTAGATAAATTAGCTTCGGTAAGAAATAACAAACATTCTTGAAATATTTATAGATAAATTGGACGCAGAAGCTGTTGATGTATAGAACATTCTCAATATGTAACATGTTTTCAGAAGTGATAGTACACGCAATGTTAATTGTACGGTTACGTGGTCCACCCTATTCTTCGACCTTTACCTTTACTAACTTTAACTCATTTTGTCTCCCATAATTTCAAAATTCTCTGCTGTGTAAAAACACGTACAGAATCCTGTCATGACCTTTAAACATTTGATTAGATTTACAAATGCTATCAGCAGCATGGAAATTTCGCTAATTTGTCACTTTACATCATCCGCTTAATTGCAACAATGTAATTACTCTAAGCGTGACGTATAAACGCGGGAAATAATCAATAGATATTATTGACAGATATATTGCGATGAGGCTATAACTTTATCCTAAACATACCAAATAATATCAGTTTAAATGTAGCTCACTATAAATATTATTTAATCACCGATAGTAGAAGAAAACCTAACAAACCTTGCGTTCGGAGCAGAGAGGGAAATGTATACAGTGACGTCACCAAGTTATAGTAAATGTCCCACCTGTTGCACAGCGTCCCTGCGGTGGATATTCGAGAATATGCGGGACGAAATGCTTCACAACGGTCGACAATTTAACAAATTATCAAACTGTTCCGATTCCCCGAACAGCGTCGACAAAAGCTGAATAATGGATGTTGGTACTAGATCTAGCAGCTGAATGGAAGCATGGAGCGATGGTGAAAAGCTTTCAACAATTATATGAATACTAACGAGAAATCGGCTGCTGACGTTACGCTGGGAATAAATTAGATTCAACTAATTTAAATTAAATCCAATTGGGTCCAAGCCACGGCGGCTGGAATACTAATTTTAAATTGTCAAACTTCGTAACTAGTCATGGCAAATGTCATAATGAAGTCTGCATTGAATAAAACATATTATAATAATAGAATTTATTTAAATAAGAGTTGAAGTGTGAAATTGAATAAAACGCCCACCCTTGGCAGTTGGGATGTTTGGTGACGCGGTGACCAGTAGAAATAGGCTTCCCAGAATGTAATAATCCAGGGTCTGGTCCAGAAGTCTGCAATCCTGAAGGTGTTCGCCATTCATGACTTCACTACCACACAGCAGACGCTCCGTAGTCGGCAACACATTAATATGTTGGAGGTGTGCAGCAAGGTACCCGTCTTGAATCTGAATGTTGCAGCTCGGGACAAGTTGAGGTTAATATACCCAGAGTCCCCTCAATCACACTTCGTTCTATATTTTTGTGGTCATCTTTCTTATGGACTTGGAGGAATGTAAAGAACTCAGATGCTCATGCCTGGGAGGAGGTTATTCCCTGTTTTGGCTAGTTAGTCAGTTTTTGCATTGCCAGTGATATTTATGTGACTCGAAACCCACTGGAAGTCAAGTACACAGCCAGCATTTATGAGAGCATTTAGCCTTCTTCTACAGTCGGTCTGTGAGTTCCCAGAGAGATTTAGAATAGCTACCTTCGAATCAACAAGAAAAACTGCTTTAGCTGGAGGAGTCAGGTTTGAATCTTAATTGCCTCAGCGTGTATGGAAGCTACCTAACCGTAGTAGTTACTCAGGCGGGCCTCGACAAAAAACAATCCCTCATAATAATTTCAGTAGCATACATCACCTGTTTCGCCTGATCCATGGATGAGCCAACGGTATAAATTTGGATCTATTCTAAGCATACATCACCTATTCCGCCTGATCCATGGATGAGCCGTCAGTATAAATTTGGACTTATTCTGAGCATACATCACCTGTTTCGCCTGATCCATGGATGAGCCATTAGTATAAATTTGGACCTATTCTGGTGCAGAGTATTTAATATTGATTTTTCGGAGGGACGCACCATATTCCATCGAACTTTCACTTTTTCTGTTAAAACAAAGATTATCTTGATTAGCTTAAATCAAAGAGTATGTATTATCATGTGTCTAAGGATGGTGACAAGAGACACGCCCTCTCGGTTACATTGTAACCGATATGTAGAATGGCTAGAATAAAAATATTGGTGGTTAGAGGTTGTATATATTATTTATTATTAATAAATCACAGTTTATAATTCCAAGTAATTAGGGAAAGATAATCTTAGAGTTATGGAGGTCGACAAAAGGATTTACCCAGTTCGCAATCCCTCAGACCAACCGAGCGTAGCCGTTCACTAAGGGAATCTATTACGTCATCAAAATACTATCCGCAGTATTACTACAGTACCTACGCCCTACTCTTCCGCTCTGGTAGGTCTATGCACATTAACAAACCGGGTTGAGGAAGGTCAGTCTAAATCGAGACGAGTTTTCTCGAGAGAGAATTTCCGTTGTCAATGTCTGGGGTATCGTGTCACCCAGGTTGGAGCCGGTCCCCGTGAATTTCTTAGAGTAAGCTCTAAGGCTGTAAGCTATTACAGGCTGGTACCACAGGTCGTGGCACCAAGCCCCGCGTTTCGAGTCTGTCGCTAATCACACCAGTCACTGATTTGAGATTGGATTCGTGGGGGGCGTGGTTTCATAAACCTGCCTGTAGATTCTCTCCGACATTTGCACCTATCTTTGTTTTCTTGGCTTGAAAGTAGAAGACAAAATTACCTCGTCACCATTATTCGGTTCATCAACTTTCTTTTTTCTTCAAACCATTTTCTTAACGCTGGCAAACTGTCTGCTTCAAGTCAGTGGCGTAGTCAAAGTAGGCTTTGGGGATCTAAAAACTTTTTAGAATGTGAGATTAACATATTTAAAACCGTAAATTAGCTTTAATCTGCTAAATAGTTTAGGCCTATATGTTATAGTAATATTATAAAGTTTAGGCACAATCACAAAACAACTTATAAAACGAACGGAGCAAAGATACTCGTCAGACCAGCTCGTTATGTAATGAGTGGTTAATTACATCTTGTACAGTCATGTCAAAACGTCGTGACACGTCCGGAAACTTTCTGATACCACATAGTTCCTGGACGAATATAATTAACTGAAAAAAACTCTTTCTGAAACAATTATGACGGCATCTTTAAAAATATTTAAGTAAATTAAAATTTACTTCAAATGAAAACACCAAAGAAAAAAGAAATTCCTATGATATTATTCTTGTTAATTAACTTTAATTTTATGAAAATGAGATTTATTTTCAGACAAAGCTGTCTAATTAGAGCGCGAGGAAAACTGTTAATATTTGTAAAGAAATTGCTTTAAAAGTTACTTCCAGAGAGGATTTAAAGAATGGAAAATCTCTTTTAATTAAAAGCTCCAGTCAAATTTATCGACTCTAAGCTTTTGTAAAAAGTGATAGAATTTTATTATTTTACTTGGTGGCGTTAATTGGAGGCCTTGACAGGCATTTTATATAGATTTTCTTTTTTTAGCTTCAAAGCGACCATCCAGTGCAGGAGTTATCGAAGGATAAGAAAGGATTGTAAATATAGATAGGATTAGGATAGGGGCATTATCCTTAGAGGTGACCATGGTAATGCGTTCGAAAAGGTGCGATTTAAAGTACGCCTACATTCTATTGAAGACCTAAAGATGTACCTACTCGTCAGCACCCTTTTAAGTTGGACTTAAGGAAAGTAGAAGGAATTAGGAAGGAATAAAGGAAACAAACAATGATTCTCTGGGGTTGGAAATCAGAGAAATTTATGACACCGCTTATGCAACTGTAAAAATTAGATTTTCCTTTTTCCGAGGGAGAACAGATCGATCCGCTATCTGGTACATCCTTATTGTAAAGATTCTAACATAAGTACAAAGTGGTTATGACGTCACTTTGTAAACCACATCTTCAATTTGTCTATACAACATTATACATAGTTTCAAAAATGGCTGTCCTGTTCAAAGAGAGGCAAGGACCTCATTTTTAGCGTAACCAAATGTTATGCGTCCTTCCTTCTTCTCCTTCCCACTACGTTAAAAGAGTAAACTGCTCTCATTATCTCGATTGAATGTGGGTCTACTTTAGTTACACGATCCTAAACACGTATGCCATCACCCCCATATCCTGTCCCATGGAGTCTTATATATATACATTATTCCTCCTTTAATTCACAATCCTTTCATATCCTTCAAGGCAATAATATTCATACTGGGAAATTACCTTAAAGCTACGAAAATAGATATACAGATACTTTCTTTACACTAATGGGTGATTTCATTCGGTATGAATTTAATTCTATACAATGTTCAAAAACTGATTAACCTGGTACATGATTTAAATACGGAACTGGTTAAACTCAACTGAAATCCAAAGCTAGTGTCTCTGCAGAGTCGATCTTTTCATGTCGATTCCTCGAACGACAGTTCATTGCAAACAGAATATGATTGTTCCAGCAATGAGGAATGCAGTGATGTCTGCAAGTAATGATGACTTGGATGCAAGCTTGTAGTTTCAACCTGTTGCTGAAGAGATTCAAGTGGCAGCGTTTTAACATCACAAAAGGCTTTATAAACACTTTAATGAGAACGCAATACCTCTTCTTGAGTTTCACACCAGAATAATTACGTTTTACTAATAACAACAAACTGACAAATACAAACAATTTAGTGAGAGTTATAAATTAAATTTTCTTACTCACAGCTAATTTTTTGTATTAATTACAATGGTTTAAAACCCCTAAAACGGTCTAAAAATCCATGAGAATATAACAAGAACAAGTGACTTTCTGTTTCATGTCATTTTCAATTAACCTTCGAATGTTTAATTGAGAATCTTGTTAACTTTTCACGACGCCTTAAACTTCACTTGAAATACAAATGTACAGAACACAGTAGCGTAATTATAATTAATGAGCAACAATAAGTCTATCTACAAATATTTAATCAATCTTGATGTACAAGGACCTTTTGAATTTTAAGTTAAATATAAAAAGTAAATGTAACATTTTTTCTACAGTAAGAGACCTATTCATCGTATCGGGATTTATTTATTATCCCTAAAATGAGCCGATACCAGGCTATTGCTTAGTGGTATGCCAGTGCGCATGCGTAAGCATAGATAGTATTTTGTAGATGTCTTGAGAGATCTGGCAGGCTATACGAATATTGGTGAGCCCGGCTTAGCTTAAAGCTTCGTGTTACTCACCGCGTACGCACCACGCCCCCTCCACCAGTCCACGCTGTAACACCATTCCAGGCAATCAGCCTTACTGAGGACGACTTTCAAGTCAAGTTGACTATGAGAGGGAAGGTAGGGAAAGTGTGGTGGGAGCAACTCGGACTACCTTCCCCTACTCGCCAAGCTATATGGTGTGCACTATATGAATTGTATGACTAGGATACTGATTGCCAGAAAGAGAACTGCTGATGTTACGTATTCCTTTACTCGTGACTGAAATTTAGTAATACACATAAATGGGACAATTCTATTGTATTGTTTGTTCAACATTTGTGATGTTTACCTTTGGATGACGTTTTTAGTAGATAACTCAATCAATAAATCATTTCTGAATAGCAGTGCTTACTACACAGACGTCTCACTACGTGTCTTGAAATTACTATATACTCGTTAAGTGTGATTGTTCCTCTTCTACAGTTATTCTATTTGTTGATTTAAAAAAGTTTTGTTTCTCCCCGTTCCATCGTACTTTAAGTAATTTTCAAAATAAATGTCCAAGTTCGAAACTCCCTTTAGATTGATTGAAACGTCACCCCAATTACAACAGTAACTCGGGCAAAGTTATTTTTAAAACGAACCTATTGCTCTGAGGCAGAGTCACTATGAATCACCTTTTGTATTTGACAACCCGTCACATTTACTTGCAAGCCGTGGTGATCTATTATTTGTCCTAGTGTGATATTTACTTAAGGGTTTTTAACATAGATAGGATTAAGGTAGGGAGATAAGACCACACGGATGACGATAAAGACCGGTAGTAGCGTTGCATACCGTAGTACATGGAATCCTTAGATGCGTTATAAAGAAGTGTATAAGCCTGCTCGTTACACTCCCTTGTCAAAAGCATTAGAAAAAGTAAACGAAATTAGGGAGGTCATAAGCAAAGGACGTAACGATTTCCTGGGAGTCGAAGTAGACGAAACTTACAACTCGTGTGTAGTCACCTAAAGCAAACCAACTCTCAATAGAGGTAAAGAGAGGAGCCTACCCGCAGCTAAGGGGATATCTTAGCAATTAACCTAAAAGATTAGCAAAATCAAATCTCTGTAATAATTAATAATGCAATTACTATAAAACCTTATGATTTCTATGTAATTCTATCATTATTCCTTCTATCTTTTCTTATCTGGATCCATACATTGAAAAAAAGAGAAATTGATCCCTCCAAAGGTCGTGATATCAAGATTTTCTTCCTGAGGGAAGTAAACCTGCACACGTGATGGTATTCTTTTCCTACTCCTAGATCAGAAATTAATTTAATTCTAAGAAGTACGTTCGAACTGAAAAATACTAAAACTGGAACGATGCAGCGCATATCATCAAGACTGGTCCAGTAGTACATTTCATACACATTTCAATTAGTTAATAAAACTTTCATGCACCAATAAACCTCTAATTGGCTCACAGACTCACTTTAAACGAAGTACTTTATTTCACTTATCTCGACGTGACTCCCCCATTTCCACATTAAACTAATTGAAAAATTCTCTCACTCTTTTATCATGTCCCTAACATCTTCAACCCCTTTATTCGGCCGCATCACTTCTGGAAAAGTAATATTCTTTCACACAAACGTCTTTATCATCATGTCAGTTACTGTTTATTCTCCCTTTTATCAATCTTTAGCAAATGTTCCTCCTACTCAGCACCATCTTTCCCATTCTAGATGGCGACATTCGACTATTTATCTGACAGGAGATTCACTATTGCTGTCAAAAAATGCTTCTTCTTCTTTCGACCTATCTCTGCAGCACTCTATCAGAGTTTTGTCATAGATTTCCTATTCTATCCAAATTATGTCATCATAGGTCCCCTATTCCACTCTAAGGATCTCCCTCTTCTTCCAAATATCCCTCTATGCGGATGACGCCATGTTTCTAGCTAGTTCATGAAGCATCCCTAAGACTATAAAGACCACCCACAGTTAATAGAACTTCCTATCTCTGTGGCTTCAAAAATGAAGAACTGGAGGGAAGACATGGAAGAGATCGGTTTCGCCAGATGTCCATTGGTCGTAGGTTTCACTCTTGGCGGGAGACTCATTATCTGGAGGTTTTCTAATAAATAACTTGGCGTTATCCCTGGCAAGCGTCTGCCCTTCTTTCCGTAAGACATCTGTGCTAAACTCTACCCTCTCTTTTCCTATCATAGTCCCATTCTGCTTAAAATCAAATACCTCATGTATATCATGCTCCTCCGTGCCGTCCTCACCTGTACCACCCGTGTCTAGTGGCCTCTGCTTCAAAACGTCTTCTAGAATCCTTAAATCCTTTCAAATGGCCTCGCTTGGATCTATCGCCAACTCTTCATGGTTTTTCTTCATCATCATTATTCGAAAATCCTTTCGCTCTTATACCCTTGTTCAGTTTACCCACTCCCTTTCAGCAAAACCTTTCAACACACCTAAACACTCAGTTCATCTCCCCGTTAAGGGATCTTAGTCCTTCTGGAACCACCATAACCTCCCTGCTTCGTTCAATTCCTTTTCTTTCCTCCTCTCTACACTGTCCTACATTAATTTTAAATTTGAAACTACTCCCAACCAGATTTTATATTGTTACTTTCAAGAGAATTTTATTTCGTTGTTATGTTACACATTTACATTATTACCTCTTTATGTCGTACACTTCTATCTTTAGTCCTGAACTTACGTTATTCGAAGAATTTAGCCAAATTTAAATAAATCTTCAGTTTTTGTTACTAGCATAAGGTTTAATTTCGCACTAAACCTAAGATTATTAATCATTATATCTAAAATATAGTTTACGTTTCCTATAGCAAACGTTTCACATATTTTTACTCTTATGTTCACACATACAAACAACATACGTATAAAACGAAGTAAAAAAGAAAGCCCAAGTCAGCTAGCCATAACTTTTTACTTAAATTAACTCAGCCCCAAGTATAATAACCCCTTATCTAACCATCCAACCACAAATGCGTCCTGCCATTGAGTCAGACACACTTCCTTAGATGCAGATCTGTTCTAGCAACCATAATTATGACATGATGACTACTCAAGAAATGCTAGGTACTCATGAGGTAATACCGCCTTCATAGGAGATGCTACCTACTCATTAGATGCCACTTACTAATGAAATGCTGCTTACTCGTTACTTACTCAAGAGATGTTACTCCTTATGAGATGCTTTCTACTAATAAAATGATTATTACTCATGGCATGGTACTTAATCATGAGATTGTACATACTCATGAAATGCTACCTCGATGCCCCCTACTAATGATGGTGATTGGTCATGAAATGTTACCTACTCATGAGACGCTGCCTACTCATAAGATGTTTCCTCCTTCCGAGGTGCCGACTAATAATGAGATACTGCTTACTCGTTAGGTGTTACTCGTGAGATGTTATTTACTCATGAGGTGTTACTTACTTCTAAGATGCCATCTACTAATGAAATGCTTATTACCCATGAACATCTTACCTACTTATGAGTTGCTACCTAGCAATGACCGTGTTTACTCATGAGATATTACCTAGTCATGAGATTTCACCTACTCATGAGATCCTGCCTACTCATAAGATGCTATCTAGATGCTACCTAATCATGAGATGCTACCTATATGCTAACTACTAATGATGATGTTTACTCATGAGATATTACCTAGTCATGAGATTTCAGCTATTCATGAGATGCTGCCTACTCATAAGATGCTATCTAGATGTTACCTAATCATGAGATGCTACCTAGATGCTATCTGGTCATGAGATGCTAACTACTATTGATGATGTTTACTCATGAGATATTACCTAGTCATGAGATTTCAGCTATTCATGAGATGCTGCCTACTCATAAGATGCTATCTAGATGTTACCTAATCATGAGATGCTACCTAGATGCTTTCTGGTCATGAGATGCTAACTACTATTGATGATGTTTACTCATGAGATATTACCTAGTCATGAGATTTCACCTACTCATGAGATCCTGCCTACTCATAAGATGCTATCTAGATGTTACCTAATCATGAGATGCTACCTATATGCTAACTACTAATGATGATGTTTACTCATGAGATATTACCTACTCATGAGATACTGCCTACTCATAAGATGCTATCTAGATGTTACCTAATCATGGGATGCTACCTAGATGCTATCTGGTCATGAGATGCTAACTACTATTGATGATGTTTACTCATGAGATATTACCTAGCCATGAGATACTGCCTACTCATAAGATGCTATCTAGATGGTACCTAATCATGGGATGCTACCTAGATGCTATCTGGTCATGAGATGCTAACTACTATTGATGATGTTTACTCATGAGATATTACCTAGCCATGAGATACTGCCTACTCATAAGATGCTATCTAGATGTTATCTAATCATGAGATGCTACCTAGATGCTATCTGGTCATGAGATGCTAACTACTATTGATGATGTTTACTCATGAGATATTACCTAGTCATGAGATTTCAGCTATTCATGAGATGCTGCCTACTCATAAGATGCTATCTAGATGTTACCTAATCATGAGATGCTACCTAGATGCTTTCTGGTCATGAGATGCTAACTACTATTGATGATGTTTACTCATGAGATATTACCTAGTCATGAGATTTCACCTACTCATGAGATCCTGCCTACTCATAAGATGCTATCTAGATGTTACCTAATCATGAGATGCTACCTATATGCTAACTACTAATGATGATGTTTACTCATGAGATATTACCTACTCATGAGATACTGCCTACTCATAAGATGCTATCTAGATGTTACCTAATCATGGGATGCTACCTAGATGCTATCTGGTCATGAGATGCTAACTACTATTGATGATGTTTACTCATGAGATATTACCTAGCCATGAGATACTGCCTACTCATAAGATGCTATCTAGATGGTACCTAATCATGGGATGCTACCTAGATGCTATCTGGTCATGAGATGCTAACTACTATTGATGATGTTTACTCATGAGATATTACCTAGCCATGAGATACTGCCTACTCATAAGATGCTATCTAGATGTTATCTAATCATGAGATGCTACCTAGATGCTATCTGGTCATGAGATGCTAACTACTATTGATGATGTTTACTCATGAGATATTACCTAGTCATGAGATACTGCCTACTCATAAGATGCTATCTAGATGTTACCTAATCATGAGATGCTACCTAGATGCTATCTGGTCATGAGATGCTAACTACTATTGATGATGTTTACTCATGAGATATTACCTACTCATGATATTTCACCTACTCTTAAGATGCTACCTTCTCATAAGAGGATACCTAGAGGCTACCTGAAATGAGATGCTATCTATATGCCATCTACTAATGATAATGTTATCTCATGAGATATTACCTACTCATGATATTTCACCTACTCATAATATGCTACCTTCTCATAAGAGGCTACCTAGAGGCTACCTGAAATGAGATGCTATCCACTAATGATAATGTTTACTCATGAGATATTACCTACTCATGATATTTCACCTACTCATAAGATACTACCTACTTCCGAAATGTTACCTATTCATGAGATGCCGCCTACTAATTAAATGCTTGTTATTCATTAGGAAGTTACCTACATATGATATGCTGCCATCATTGATAAATAATGGTGTTCACTCGTGAGATTTTACCTACTCATAAGATGCTGTCTACTCACGAGATGCTACCCAGCTGCCGCTTACTAAGATACTATTTACTCATCAAATGCTACCTACTCAGGATATTCAACACACTTATGAGATGCTACCTAGTAATACTTGTAATATTCTACCTGCTTTGAATAACACATCATAGTGTGGGAGCGCGAATAGATTTATCATAGAATATTGAGAATCTTTCAGACAGAAAGAGTATTAAACATAGAGGTGCTGAGGCTAATGGAAAGGACAGGACATGATTTTAACATTAAAAAGCAAAATCTGTGATATCCTGGAAATTATAGGGGGGGGGGATATCAACCTCTCCAAAATATAATGAAAGTAAACATAGTCTGAAAGTGTTTAATAATAAGAAGAAGAATATACCCAACAACTTCTACTTTATTGATAAAACTGTAAAAACCTCGCTCTCGGCTGTCACAAGCTATTGCGAGTCGTGATGGTTGCCAAAGTCCGAAATGAACTTATTAATTGCGTCTAATACCACTGCCACGTAAATAAAAAACTTTACATTCTCCTGATGTCCAAATTAAATATTCCTTTAGACGATGTCAGGTCTTGTTTTTAGCTTCAACCAATAATAAATAAAACTGCAAGTTATGATGGGGTTGAATAGGTCGAAGGAATGAATGGAAAATTATTCAATGATTTCACTAAACAATTATTCTTTTATTATTTACAAAAAAAGATACTAATATGAAATAGTCTACATAACTTTAGTATAATCTATTCTTTGGTCCTTTCATAGTATATAGTATAACGCTGAACAATTCAAGTCATAAATTTAGTTTTACCTCAACTGGTAACTATTTGAGTATGTTATATTGGTTTCATCTACAACTCCAACGTTTTTGAAACAGAATCTAAACAATATTCAAGTAATACGTGCTTCATTGTGAGGCCAAAATTTTAATAAATTTATTTTTATGGTAGTAAACTGTTATTTTCTACTTCAAGGCCTTTACAATCGTCTTTGCTTTTAATTCAATGTACATGAAAGCGAACTCACACTTATACACTCGTGTGCGAGTGCGAGCAAGCGCTCAAAACATTTAACAATAAAAGCTATTGTTAGGTTAAAACTGTATTTGCTCCGAATTCCCTCTGTAATTTATTCTTTGAATTATTCTACGCTATACTGAAAACTCGCTAAAACTATTAACTTAAACATGTGTCTTTCACTTAAAATGATTACATCAAAATTAATTACATTCTATTTTACATACTTAAACAACTAAAATACATTAAATTTATCCCTCAAACTTTCTCCATTGGAATTAGTGTTTTTCTTTTATTACTAAATTTACTTCTATTAATTTGGACGCTCTGATTTCCTGAACACAAGAAAAGATTAGTATACAAAGCTAAGGTAATTAGCAAATATTTACGAAGACATTATGGAATGTAACTATTTCGGGAAAATAATTCAGACCTAGATAATAGTTTAAACAAAATCTTTAAAATAATTTGCTTTTTGCAGTTTAAGTCTTTCTTTCAGAGTGAGTATTACACTCAGCGCAAAGTATAGGATAACGAACATATAAGTAGGATTAATAAAAAAAAAAATAAACTTTAGTGAAAGAAATTAAACAAGGCGTCATATGTGTGGGTCTGAATCCATGAAGTAGTCCTGCTACCTCCCAGGGCCGTAAATTGGTAACATCCCTTTGTAAGAGAATAAGATAAGGAATAAGAGGTTTGAATTCACCTAGGCTAGACGGAATCAAGTAGGACTATTACAGGACATAACTACCTCTTGGTACCTATACTGTTACTCCTGGCCATCATTACCACCCTGGTTGAAGAGAAATTACGATATCACGTGAGTAAGGAGACTGAAACGAAGTAGACTTACTCTCTATGGAAGTCATAAAGCAAGTATCCACACGATACATCCTTTTGTGAAAGGAACTATAAGGAAATGTAGGCGCAGTATGTAAGTCTAAGAGAAGGACATCATAAAACCCTGTTACTGAGGATAGGAAAAGTTATAGTATCCTGTTCATAGAGTCGCTTACTTGAAGCAGTTCTGCTAAGAAGTATCTTCACGATACATCTTCTTCGATACTTCTTCTTCACGTAAGAGGAACTATAAGGAAATGTAGGCGGAATTATGTAACTACACACACAGACGGTCCCTATCCCTACTGACCCCTTGGCTGTAACCATAAAATACAAATAAATGTACATACTAATATTAGTCTGCTTCGCAGTTATGTTCCAGGAGAAACAACATAAGGAGAAAACATTGAAGCATTGACACTCCACTCCATTAACAACAATTTAAAAACCTATAATCAAATAAAAAATACAGACGTGGCAGAAAAAGTTTAAAATTTGACATACAACTTTAGTGGTAGGTTTATTTAGATGTTCAAACGTTTGCCAATTAAAACAATTTTTCAAAGAATTTAATTAAACCTAAATCTTAAAAGTGTCATATGAGCCCAAAGACGGTTTACAATACTATCTTGGATAGAAATATATTAGGCCTACTCATTACAGTTATAGTATGATGTATTACAGTACTGTATAAATTGTTATTTTTAAATATCTAATAAAAATTATTGAGTAACATTTTATTCCTATTAATGTACGATTCAGAACGTAACATAATTTACGAGCAATTAAAACAACTCCCATGAAGTCGTTATCGATTAATTAATCAAATATACGATAATTCTGTAAATGAACACTGTACTTCGGTAATCTTCGGCGATTTTGTTCGTTGATTTTGTTCGGAAATTTGACGGAAAATGTTCTTATAACCTCAAATGAATTCTTTTTCACAAAAAGGCGTTATCGTTTTAAAAACTGTAGTAACTTTTAGAAAATAACAAACTAAAATTGTAATTTTTGTTAGATTATTCAACCGTTCATAGAACTATATCCTCCCCCACCCAGTAATTGGAAAACTTTTAGTGTAGTTTCTCGGTTAGAACTGAACTGTGAAAACCAATAAAACTTTGTTGTTAGTTTGAACAAGTTCCGCTACTCATAACCCCACCCCCTAATCAAAGCTTAAGATTCAAGTCCAATTTATAATATATTATGATAAAAAGTAACTGATTTGCTAATGATTGAAAAAGAAAACAATGTAACCGCATCGCGTGTTGAGACCTCATCTCCACCCAATCAGATTTTCGTTGATCAACATTAAACCGACTGAAACTTTTATTAGAGACTTTTATTACTAACTGAAACTTTTATTGCAGGTCTATGCTCTGACAAACGGAGCCATATTGACGTCAGAGAATACCTGTGGTTGTAGTTTTGTCAAGGAAACGAAAACAGTTGGCAAGCTCAGACATAGTAGTCCTAATGCTCGCGTGACAGTCACACGAATATGATACCACACTATGTTCGGCGAGAGTTGAGAGTTTATCCATGTTTCCTGCTCCCGTATCGTAGCGTGAGGGTGGTTCGGCGAGAGTTGAGAGTTTATCCACGCTTTCTGCTCCCGTGGCATAGCGTAAGGGTGGCTTACAAGTACAAACTGCATAAAAGTACTAAAACGCTAAGAGGAAGTGAACAACTAATGGCGCCTGTGAATCTGCCAGGCACTAGGCATCGTCCTCACAGTCATTACGTAAACACCCCCCCCCCATTACTGGCCCAGCAAAAGATAGATGAGAATAAGCTCTGAACACTTACCGAGCAAAATATAGATAGTTTATAAGTAGTGGCGCCTGTGAATCTGCCGGGCTAGGCTCACTCTACGCACTCATTACATAAACACACTAACCTAATTATAAACAAATAATTGGGCCGCTAGAAGTAGAAGTTAGAAACTGACAGTTCTCTCTATATTTTACCTCCATGAAGGCAAAAACATTATTATATGTCTACAGTTTAATTGATGCTCAGATAATCATAAAGTTAACATGAGTCCATTTTCATAGGACTAAATTTTTTTTTAATCACGTCAAACGTATATTGTTTCAGTTTGTTTTGTGAAATCTATAATATATTGTAATACACGAGTAAAATCCATAGTAGTAAATTCTTACAAATGATAATGTCCCCCCAAAGAAGCTTCAACAACCATATTGACGTCATCAATAATTAACATAAATTATTATTGAATGGATTATAAGCCTGTTCAATATCGAATCAAAAGAATCTTCTTCGGAATCGAAATTCATCCGACTAATCACTTATTCAAGAGTTATCTCGAATGCTCAAATAAACATAAATAATAAATTAACATTAGTCTAGTTACTGATGATGACAACTTGGTTGCCGAAACATGTTTGATGAGATTAAACATTTTTGTCGTCAGAATTGAGTATTGGTTTTTCAATATAAGCAATTAATAATCAATTTCTTCTGTTGCTTAAACGCTCATATTGTTCCTACAGACTATGACGTCACAGAACAGATATTTAATGCGATGAATGCGAGAATGACTGTCCACAGAAACAATGAAAATATACAAAAATAACTATTTTACTTATTCTAATTGAAATTCTAACCGCTTTTACATGGAAGAAAACATTTGTGTAGTTTTGTTTTTCAATACCCAATCATCTTGTCGGGAAGCATGTGCTCCGAGCCTAAACGTTGATGTAGTACTCCCTGGGAGGCCTGGCCAGGGCGATGGGCCGATGTCATGCTTCCTTGTGCAGGTCGTTCTTCTTCTTGCAGTGCTCGTGCAGGAGGTATCCCAAAGCTAGTGCTATTAGCACCGCAATGGTGATGCCCATCCCGATGGAGATCCATATTATCTCCTCGTTCAGCTGTGAGTAGCTACGACCTAAACAAAAGTAACACTTTGATATGACTAATCAAACATGATTAAGTATGTAATTGTAAGCTTTAGACGTTGAATAGAAAGGTTTTAGCATTTTAAAACGCTGTGTGTACACTGATATTACTTAATGAGTCTAAATATGTGAACCCTATTGAGGTTTGATCCGGAATATGACAAGGAGAATCATTGAACCCATTACTGTATATGTACTTAGATATTACAAAAAGACTGAAAACTAAGAAAGAATATCAGGTGTGATGAAAACAAATGAAAATAATTTTATACGTAGATGACGCAATATTAGTTGTCCAATGTCAAGACAATTTACAAACAATGCTCCACCACTTTAACATAACTTCCAAAAGGGATAATATAACCATCCAAAGAAGACAATGATGGTTGTCACCAACGTCCTCTTGAGATAAGAATTGTGGCTAGAGTGTAAAATAACACATGAAATAATGAAACTCAAATACTTTGATGTCACTCTCTCAAATAGAGGATCGTTGGGAACAGTTGTAGAAGAACAAGAGAATAAAGCAGACAGAGTGTTGAATAATTCATTATGGAAGGATAAAAATGCTAAGAGAGAAATGACAAGCATAATGTATAAGGGAGTTGTTAGACTAACATGACTACATAGGCTATGGAAAAACCATCTGACACAGCAAAGAAAAAGTGAATGCTGGAAACTACAGAAAAATCGCTAGAATAAAATTTATGAGCAAAAACATACAGAGTAAGAAGTACAGACAAACGACAGTGATGTAAGGTGGAAAATATTAATGACTATATGACAAAACTATGACGATAATTGAACGACCATATAAGCAGAATAACCGATGAGTAGTAAGCACATCAAAAAAATGCTCATCAATAGGAAGACCAACAGTGAGAAGACACGATAGCGAACAACACCAAGACACATTGGAAAACAGACAAATTAATGACTATGTAAAATAAAATTTATAGTCAACATATAAATTCTAATCATTATAAGAGTTAAACAATGCTATTTTTGTTTTCATAGGAACAAAAATTCACTACTCGCGATACATAAAACATCATTTAATATTCAACATTATTCAACGAACGGAGTTGTCTTTTTCAGTAATAACTATGCACACATCACTGAAATTCGCAGGGGCAATTGAACTATCTATCAGGAAGACAAAGCTATGACTGAAGAAGGCACTTTTATTAGTCGAAACATATTTGATATTAAATAAAGTATATGTATTAAGAAAAATTAGTTTTTGTCCTTATAATAAGAAATCTTTTAAGTTAATATACTAGGCCATCTAGTTCACGTACTCAAAAATGTAAAATTGTGGGGATGAATAGGCAACTATTAGAAAATTTATAAAAAGAAACTTCAAAAACTTTAATGCCTGCGTTTTTATTAGTAATATAGTTTTTGACTGAAATGCCAAACTCCTTTTAGTAAGTGCAGCTACTCTGCACCCACCCCTACTCTCCTAACACTTACGCGGGTATAACAAACTACACCAAAACTGTTTAAGTATAGAGCTACCATTTCTGACAAAGCTGGTGTATCCAATCTTGCCAGCAAGGCGACCTCCAACAGGCATCGTTAACCGTTGCTAATCTGCCAGCGCCATAGCAACCTGAAACACAAAGATAAGTTCTGTACTAGTAGCCTTACTCTTTTCGTGGTTTTAACTATTTAAAGTAAAGCCCCAATTATCCGAACTCCGACTATCCGAATTGCTAAAAATTTAAAGACAAAACGTGTCTGACGTCCTGCGATTTCCAAAATAGTGATTATATATACATGTGTTACCGGCCTTTCCTCTATGCAAACATGTGGTCACTGAGTCACCGTCTCAGTGCAGATCTGTATAGTTGGGTGTCGTCCCTTGCCAGTAGATCGGTCCTGGTAATCTGTCAGCTTTGCTTGTAAGTGTCTTTCGTCATTCACAATGGCTATTGAAGGGAAACAAGTTGTGGTATCATAGCGGATAAACTAATTATAGACCAATCGGATAAAGTTGGTTAGTTGCACTGTGTTGCCCAATCGACGGTTTTAAACATAATAGACCAAACTTAAACTTTTAAATAGGGGGTACTTAGAGTATTCGATTCCGATCTCGATTTTAAACTTGTACTTCCTATTTTCGGTTCTTTAAAGTTATATAATCCTACAAGATATTCTCTAATAATGAATTTAGTTAACATCTTGGCCATATGGTGAAGCCATTTAAAGGTTCCATTTTAATGTAATATGCTACACAAAACGTCCAACGTTGATTTATGAATAGGAATTTCTGAAAGCATGACAATTATATCGGATAAAAGTAGTGATATATTTAAAATTACAAATACGAGCATCAGTTCATAATTACAACATAACTTCAGTAACACGTTTCAGTTTGTATAACTGGAGAAATTGGAACTAGCCTACTTTTATTCTGTTTTGTTTTGACATCTATAAAGCGGTGGCCCCCAGAGACGGGAACAGAGAGTGAGACCGCAGAGCGAAAACAGCCGTGAAAACAAACCATCCAGAAATGGAAACCGGCCGGATCGTCTTTCTTGTTGCGTCAGAAATATTAATAATTTTCATTATCTAAAATCCTAATTTGCTTTAATCGTTTAATTCATTCAAAACAACTAATACTTAAATAAGGCATAGTTGATAAATAATTATTAACATTTGTTGATTCCATCTTCGCATGAGCTACTAGTAATCACTAAAAACTTTTAAATGTTTTAAACTTGCCTATAGTAGCACTTACTTTGCTTGTAGAGGACGGCCGTTTCGAGAGATGTGTCCCTTTGTCAACTCAGACTGTAACTCAGAGTCTCCCGAAACGGCCGTGCTACTATAGGCAAGCTTAAAACATTTAAAAGTGTTTAGTAAATAATTATTTCTCCTATAAATTACACCGCACACGTATTTTAACAATTAAAAAAAACAAGAATTGTAATCGACGCTTTAATCAATGGTGAATCGAGTATCGACGATTGCTTCATAACATTAGAATCGACGATTCCTGGAATCGAGAATCGGAATCACCCGATCCCTACTTTTAAACTTCGTGTTAGTGCTTGAAAATGAAGATGAAAGTTCTTCAAGAAAATCAATGATGCCTCAAAAACAAATAATTAGACGATGACGTTTTCAAGTAGTATTTACAACAATTTATATGGGACACCAAATTTTGGCTTCAATTCCTTGTGAAAAAGCTAAGATCTTAGCGCAGAAGCTTAAAGAAAAATATAAAACTATGAAAAAAACGGATTATCTCTGCCATTTGCAAAATACATACAGTAACTAAATAAAATTGACCCTGTTTTCGAAAACATCGAATTATCCAAATTTTCGTATATCTAAAGGGGGCCCGTTACCAATAGATTCGGATAGCTGGAGCTCTGCTGTAATATAAATGGGTGTCAGTAGGTCACGCAAGAATGAAGGTTACCTTATGGCAATGAATAAGAATAAAATTTTGTAACTCATTACTAGATGTGTAAGAATGATGCACAACCGTTTATAAGTCTGCAGCAGTTCCATTATCCTTGGTTATTTATTACAGGACCTAAGTTCTAAATTCCTATATACAAACATAAACCTCATACGATACAGAACATAACCTAACCTTTTTATTATTTTAGGTTGTTATTTAGGTAATGTTTATTATTTTGAAACTTTTACATTTCAATTTAACGAACTTATAAAGATCACTTAATACAATCGAGGACGTTATGCCCCAATAAGTGTTTCATACATTTGCCTAAATTACGAGTTAGAAAGCCGTTGAATTTTTAAATTTAATATTAAAAAAGTATATAATTTTAACAAAATTAAATATAATAATATAAACTTCTTAATATATATGATATATCACCGCTAATATGATATGCAGAAGCTCTTAATACACTCGTCTTCACTTGTGTTAGGACCAGTTGTATAGTCTTCTGCATGTGAGTACATTTTCTTAACATTGAAAGGCAAAGAAATGTACTCAACGGTATACGATACAAGAAGTAACATAAGCTAAGAATTTTAAAAACTACTGCAATATAAAGTCATATGTCGCCACATAATTAATTAGAATATACATTTCTTCTGAAAGGAAGTTGCAATTCCTAATGATTTTAAAATGAGTATAACTGTATAAACAAAAATACTGTACAAATAAAAATCTATCAATTCCTCCTTAGATCAACAACAAAATTCATTTTATTTATTTTTATTTAATAATTACATTTCATATAAATAAAGTAAAATAACTGTTAAAACAACTGATCTCCTACATAACCTATATTATAAAATCAGCTGTTATATGAAATCATATGTTATCATTTATTTTAGGCAAACTAGGTTGAAATAACTATATTGAATACCTTCTCCTTTTGTTAAAGGTTTTCTCCAATACAAAGCTAAATTTAATTCATTAAATTTAATTATTGAATTAATATTTTTTTAAACTCTATTAACATTAAATTCCATCCGCTCAAAGTTTTAAAATGATGTATTTGACCTTAAGTGGATGAATAAAACATATTTTATTAACGAATGAAAATTCAAACAATATATATTATATTAAATATGGTGATATGTTTTCTTGTATTATAGTTAATAAATTAAAAATATTTCAAAAATATAAATTTAATATAATATTTAATATTATCTAATATTATAATTTTAAAATATTTAATTTTAATATATTCATTAAAAGTATTCTTGTTTTTGAATTTTTTTTTTAAATTTATTAATTATATATATATATATATATATATATATATATATATATATATATATATATATATAAGGATAGTATAAACTAATAGAAGGAATCGAATAACCTAAAAATGATATCTAAGTGAAGAAGAAAACAGCTATTAGCATTATGTTTAACTTTCGGAAATCTTTGGGACAATTCGTTCAACTAAAGGATATTGAAGTCTTATAAAATTTTACTCCTTCAAAAAAAAGTGACTGATGTGTCTAAAGGACCTTTATACTTCAAGAACTTTGTAGACCTAGTTAAAAATAATTTTCTATTCGGTCTATAAAGCAATAAAACTCACATCGTTGTATATAAGAAGAGTTCATCACACATGAGCACAGGCATCTAAAGAATATTGCTTAAAGCCAAGACTATTACTCCAGGAAGAACAGATTTCTCTGGAGAAGATATGAAACTGTTCCCCAATAGGCCTGAAGCGTAGATTTATTTCAACCCCCCCCCCCCCCTGCCACCCTTCAGGTAGCGAGGCTGAGATCACCGAATAAAATCAATCGCTATTGACAATTTATACAAAAACATATTTACAGTTGAATTTTACCAAATGTTATATTTTGGAAATCATAAAAAGATAATAAAATGACTTTTTAACGAAACGTATTGTAGCACAATTTTTAATTTCAATTTGCAATATCTTTGGTGATTATAAACCAAACAATTTCATATTTTTTTGTAAAGATTTACTAATTTTTTGTAAAAATACGAGCGTAATTGGAACGAAAACATGCCCGCTTCGGCGGACGAATGCATTGTCGCGATCATTTATACATTGTAACATCATTTTAGCCGTTGCATGTAAACTTTGACAATTTTCATGAGACATTATCAAGTATAAACTGCATTTTTAATTAAACGTTAATCAGAAAAAATTATGAAAAACTTTTTAATTTGAAAAAAAATCTCACGAATCACATTTAAAAAAACACTATTGTAATACTTCATCGATATGGCATCGGCTGTTTTAGAAATATCAATATATTATTGTGTGAAAACGTCAATTCAATTAGGTAATAAATTTCAAAGATATTAACCTATGAGTTATAGTCAAATCTGTAATAAAAAGAGCAAAACACACACTTTACACACACACACACACACACACACACACACACACACACACACACACACACACACACACACACACACCTTACACACACACACACACACACACACATACACACACACACACACACACACACACGTACACACACACACACACACACACACACACACAAACACACACACACACACACACACACACACAAACACACACACACTTTACACACACACACACACACACTTTACACCCACACACACACACACACACACACACACACACAAACACACACACACACACACACACACACACACAAACACACACACACACACACACACACACACACACACACTGATATGCAAAACACTCTCATAGTTGCAGATTTTGCATACTGGAAACATTTTTTTGTTTTTTTGAGCTGTCGCGGTCAAGCCAGGGCTCACTCTCTGGTTAAGTAAACAAGGCCGATCCAAAGGGCCGATTTTAATATCGAAACATAGCAAGTACCCAAGAATCGTTTTTCTACTTCATATATATAAAATTAAAATAATTTGTGTTATTTATAATAACACTCGGTCCCACATACCTCGAATTATCGAGATTCTACTATATATATATATACGCGTATATAATTAAATATGGTGATATGTTTTCTAGTAATATAGTTAATAAATTTAAAATATTTCAAAAACAAGAATACTTTTCATGAATATATTTATTCCTTTGTAGCACATATGATTTAATTCTGTAAAAATATTTTATTACATAATTAATTTCCTGAAGATGCTGGTAATATTTTATCGGCGAAAAGCTTTGAATATATATATATATATATATTCATTAAAAGTATTCTTGTTTTTGAAATATTTTCAATTTATTAAATATATATATATATATATATATATATATATATATATATATATATATATATAAATTCTTTATGTTTAAAATATAACGTTGATTTATCTACGATTCAAAGACTCAAAACATTGTCCAGCAATGGAGGTTATATTTTAACAAGTCATACAGAGCGCTTTAAAACTTGTTTAACTATTTTTCGCGTCAGTAACATACCCGCTACCGCAAGGAAAAGTTTTTTTTCAGAGGTCAGCTGTGTAGCAGCAACCGCGCAACCTCTACATTTCCCGCAAGCGAGGAGAAGACTCCCCATGCTAGCTAACTACACCACAATTATGTGTAAAACTTTGCTTGTTAGCAAAAATAAAGTATCCACTTGTATTCCATTATTACACAAACTGAGTTAAATGTTCACCTTGATCGCGGTACTACTGTGTGATCCTGTCGTGATCGTGCTACGCCGTAAGTAGAGGTTATTTGGGAATACCAGCACACACGCGAGCTGTGACTGCTTCATTTGATGTGGATTGCGTCATGAACAGAGTTACAACACTGGTGATCTTCAATCATATGTCCAATCAAGCATTCTCAATATAACCCCAAAACATAACGGCAATTATGATCCCATAATACAAATGATAAATGATGCACTGTTGGGGAGGATTTCGTCTTCAATGCGCCAGGATAAACTGGGAAAACACATTTTATCAGAATTATTCTGACAATGGTTCGCTCAAAAATTACATAGCCTTAGCTTCTGAAGAATTGCTAAATTAAACGTCTATGAAACATATGTTTTTCTTCCCCTTTTATCATCGATGCAACAATAAAGTGTCACAGCAAAGCCTAGTAGGGTACCAGCAGCTTAATTTAATTACTGATGAAAATTTAGCTTTTATTGCATAAAACCAGTTTAAATTAAGTGCAAGGGTTTTTCAATTCTTTTTCTTAGTACACACTCTCTATACATATATTACAAATTTTCAATCGTTACTAAAATACTTTTTATTCATCCACTCAAGTTCTAATACATTTTCTTTAACTTGCAGTGGATGACACTTGATGTTTATACATTTTTATTTTTAAATAATAATTCACTAATTAAATTTTAATAATTATTTTCGTTCTACTTAAGAGAGAACCTTTTCCTAAAAGGGGTAAGGTATGCAATATAGATACTCAGTCCATTTTGCAACAGGTGATTTCATAATAGGTGTATATGATTTCATAATACAGCTGATTTTATGTAATAACGTAAGGCTATTTTAATATATAACGTATTTTTTCCTTAAGTTATATTTGACAAAAATTTTAAAATAGGAATAAAACCCGCCTCTTTCCTAAGGCTCACCTCCGACCGTCTGGCAATTTGGTATGTTGTTCAAGGCAACTTCCTACACAACTGTACCGAATTTCAGAACTAGGCCATTATTTGATTAGCAAACTTCATATTTTGGTCTTCGTCGCCTGGACTACTAAGGCTATGTAAAAGAACAGGTGTTTTAAAGCAACGGTTATGATACTTTATTCAAATTAATTGTAATTATTTTAAAAAAAAAAAAGTAATTGAAATACAATTTTTTTGGACCTATGTAGGAGTCGACAATAAATTTTTTTATTACTTGTTATGTGGTAATTATATATATATATATATATATATATATATATATATATATAGAGAGAGAGAGAGAGAGAGAGAGAGAGAGAGAAAGAGAGGGAGAGAGAACTAAGTCAAAATACAAATACAAGAATTATAATTGAATTTACGATTCAAGAATATTCCTCAGAATATTCCTGATGATGTTGGTACTGTTAGCCAACGAAAAGCTTTGAATTGTCAATTATAATTCTTGTATTTGTATTTTGACTTGATTCTTTATTAATACACAAGAATACATATTGCGATATTTATATATATACATATACATATATTAAATATGGTGTTACGTTTTCTTGTAATATAGTTAATGAATAAAAATATTTCAAATACAAGAATACTTCAAATTATATATTATACAAAGCTTTTCACCAATAAAATAAGTATTGGCACCTTCAGGAAGAACAATGATATAACAAAATGTTTACAAGAACTAAATCATATGCACTACAATTCAACCATATGTTTATTGGTATATATACTTCTGTGTATTTTTTTATAACATCATTTTAAACAAATTGTTTATTTCATTAATTAATTTCATATTCCCTGTTTCAGGAAATCTGTGTTCACTATTGATACAATGAGTAGCTAAATTTGATTTGTATATGTTCGATTTTATATAAGCATTTAATTGTTCTTTATACTTTTCTTTTAATTTCTTCTTTGTTTTTTCTACATATAATTGATTACAATTTTGATATTTTATATTATGTAAACAATTATATTCGTACATATTATTTTGATTATTATTATTGTTTATTATATTCTAAATTTTATTATTAGTTTTGTAATTTGTAAATTTGCTTCTTTAAATATAAATATATATATATATATATATATATATATATATATATATATATATGTGTGTGTGTGTGTGTGTGTGTGTGTTTGTGTGTGTGTGTGTGTGTGTGTGTGTGTGTGTGTGTGTGTGTGTATGTGTGTGTGTGTGTGTTTGTGTGTGTTTGTTTTACTTACACAAACACAGTGACACATACCTGTACACACACACACACACACATATTATTTGTTTCCATCTGGTACTTTTCCAAATAGAAACGCTATTATAAATGATGAATGATATTGTTTTAATGTGAAAACAGTAAGTAGATAAATTTTAATTTTGTATTGCTAAAGGAAAGTGTTTGCATATTCTGTTAGGCCGAGAAGTTTTATCATATTAACGATAAAATCTACAGCTTTCTCGATACGACCAGTGCAAAACCACGATAGTTAGAAGGATTTCAAAATATTATTAAATTTTTGTAATTTGTTATTAAATCACCATTTATTATTCTTAACTAAATTATTATTATCTATATATTTACTTAGATATTTCTCTTACTTATTTTGGTTTTGTTAATACAATGTTAACAACATACAAGGGCAAACAATATTATTGAAATAAAAAGTACATTTTTCTTTGACGTGAAAATATTTTAAAACTGTATTCAATTTTTGTAACTGTACACAAAATAAATTGTGTACAACTAGTTTTACAAAATTAATTTTATATTTGTTTTGTAATCCTTTTTACTTGCTTTTAATAATTATTTCCTATAATTGATATTTTCCGGTATTATTATTTCACTTATAGTTATTTTTTAATACAGTTTTTGTATGTTAGTCACCTAAATACTATTTCTACTGCCTTTGAGAAAGTAGTGAAAATTTATTTTATTTAAATAAATAAATTATAAAAATATATTTATAGATTGTACTTTAGTTATAATTAATAAATATATACTGTATATTTATTTAAAACCCAAAGTGTACCTGTTAATAAGTTCAATATATGTGTCGTGCACGCAATCGAAAACTCTCTAGTCTGGAGGAAGGTGTATATGCGAGGATCACGCACAAAGCAAGACTGACTAGCGGGCCGAGCACGAGGCTCCTTGCGCATGTCTGGTAGAATGCGTGAGTTAAGTCAGTAGCAGAAGCTGTAAGCACCCCATCCCTCTATAGATAGAGGTATTTTATGGCAGCGGAGGTTGAACGAGTTGTTTTGTAGCAAGTTCTGCTTTATTTATAAGTCCTACAACGGTTATATGTTGGATGAGACATATCATTAAATGAAGATTAAATATGTCGTCCTTTCAAGTGACATTGTGGCAGGAACGGCGCGGGCTAGAGATAACCAACCTACGGAGGGTCAAAGATAGAATGGGAGGGACCAGGTTTTGAGAGGTAAGGGAGAAGGGATTCAATGGGGCATATTTACAGAAATGGTATAAACGAATCTAGCAAGTAGACGACCAGGAGGGGTTGCTTAACCTGAGAACCAACGAGAACGAAAAAGTCATAATGATGATCGTAATTATCAATTATATTCTCCTATGAAATAAATAATAATTTAGATTGAAGTAAATTGAAATATTTCTGTCAATATTCTATCTTTGTAGCTTACTTACACATCTGTTCATGTGTAATTTTAAAAAATATACTAAACGATAAGACTGAAAAAAAAAAATAATTTTATTCTTCAAGTTTTCGCTGACATTTGTCTCTCTTCTCGTATTCACTTGTGACAAATTAGACGTTATGACAGTAAACAAAGCAACTTTAACACTTTGTCATCCCTCCGCAAAATGTTTGTTCGTTTAATGCTCATTGTGGCTGGATTTGTTGTTGGGTATTGCCGAGTTTAATGAAATTCCGTTGCTCTTGTCAAAAGCTATAACTGTCCGAAAAACGAATGTGAAAGACAAAACTTTATCCCGAATCGGATAAAGGTGGCCTATTATTTTGTACAGTCTATTTTCGCGTTAGAACAAGCGAATGTTTAAACACGTTTCAACGATTATTTATTTAATATTACTAAACTAGAACTTGGAATATATTTGACCAAATGTTCTAAAAAACTGTTCTAAGGATGTTTCTGAAATTTTGTTTATGGAGGCTTTCAGGGTCTAGACGTCGATTGCGCTGTATATCATATTTGAAATAATATGTTAATTTAAGGAATTTAGTACAATCCTTTCGTGGGAAGGTTGTGGCAGGTTGCTAATTGCAGGAGTAAAATTGTAAGGGCGGCTGTATTACCGCGAAGGTTCTTTGTCTTTTTAGAAGCAGACACATAGATACTGGCAGGATATTATTCCTTGAAGGGCCAAGAGGCAAGAAGGCTTTTCTCTACAAAACACTATATTACATTCTCTGTTATGTGTTTACGAAAGACCTTTACTGGTGTAGCTGTTAAGCTTCTGCTAAGTGATAGAGCGTTTTGCAAGACACCTGGACAAAAAGTTCCATTTAATCCTGAGGCAATTAGTAAACGAGTGCCTAATATAGCTTATAAATGCAATAATTGATATGTTTTGTTAGGCAAAACCCCTGATATCCAAGTGTGGATTAAATAACCTAATCAATTAGATTGTAAGATTGGCAATCATATTGCACATTTTGGTGGGAAAGTCCCACGGTATTTGGCTGAGAACACAACGACGTATATAGCTAGAACTATCAACATAAAAGCAATTTTTGTACGATTTCAAGCTCCGTTCTTTGCCTTATAATATGCGTGTGTGCTTGGAACAAAGAGCTTTCCCAGTATATTTCCTATGCACCTGCAAGGGTGAATTGCCAGGCATTGAATTCCGATTGCTTTTAATGGAAATTTGATTGACGAGGTATTTCTTGATTGCTTCCGCGAGTTTCGCCAGTACTAATTGAACTACCAAAATTAATTTTCACTAAGGACATACGCACAAATAAATACATTTTTTTTACCTCCTTCTTAAATATATATTAAAACTATGGACAGGAATTGTATATACATATGTATCTATAGTATAGGTGGGATTTAGAAAGAACGCTATTCATGGACACTCTGTATGGGCAACCTTTCTAGATGTCCTATTTTAATAAAGTCCCCCTCTAAATATATTTGTTGTCATCTATGCCAGAGATCGATAAAGCCCCAAATGTCGGACGTCTTAGAAACAACACCAACGTGATAATGAAAACCTTTCAAATGTATTTCATGGTTATACTACAAGAATGAGTAAACCATTAGATGGCGCTCAGCTATTGTAACAGCTGTTGTGATGGTCGTCGGATGATGCTCGTCGGTTGACTGTTTTCTACTGCTTTAAATAGTCATAGCTACACGCTTAAATAGGGGCTTCTAAGGGCATATGCCCTTATTCATATTGAAACAAATTTTAAAATTTGTATCAAAAACTTTTGTATAGTAATTTAGTTTTTTAATAGAAATTTATTTAATATAATTCAAATTTTTCATAGAAAACTTTCCTCATAAACTATATATTATTGTGAATGTGTTTTCAATTTGATTTTTTTAACCAATCTTGTTATCAACATGTATCTTTAATCCATCTTGAGATTTTATGTGACTTAGTGTAACATAAAGTTGATCATATGTAAAAACAGGTTTGGTCGATTAACATCTTACTTATAGCTATTGAAAATGTAAGTCTTAAAGGAACTTGGTTCGTTTTCGTTTAAAATGACATGTCAGGATCTGTTGATATTAATTTAATTATTGGTAAAATATGATTTTTCCTTTTCCAGAACCAGTGATTATATCTAATTTAATACACTTGTCAAACATATCTACCACGATAAGACGTACTCCATTAACTAAACCTGATCCCAAGTTTACATTTCTAATTAACCTGTAATATTGTTAAAATATACAAATATGTTTTTAATATAATATTTGTACAGCTGTTTCTCAGCGGATGGGGACCGCTTATTGGCTTAATGGAAATGCGGGGAAAGACATATTTCACCTTAAAGTGACCATCTCTATACTAATACTTATCACTCATAAATCAAATTTTGAAACTTATTCCCAACATTGATATTCATCAAAAAAAATTCCAGTTTAGATTTTGTAAGTTATTAATATGAAATGTGTGTGTTTTAAATAATTAAAGAAATTGACTTTTTATCAAGTTTAATTTTTATGTCGATTTATTACACACTCCAACCATCCCCCACAACATAAAATGGCCGCTTACAACTCACTTTTATATAGGATGCTAAAATTGCCTCTAAATAATGAAGAAAAAACCAAAGAAAAACAAATAATATATCAAATAGCCCAAAAAAATGGATACAATAAAAAACTATAGATAAATTAAAATTTAAAATATTAAATAAATTAAAACAACCTAAAATCGAACCACAAACAACAAAATGGGCTACATTCACATACACAGGATACAACATAAAAGGAATAACCAAAACACTAAAAAATAATAATATTAACATAGCCTACAAAAACACAGGAAACATAATCAACAAAATAAACCAACCAGAAAAGATATGTCCAACACTTAATAACGGAATATACAAAATCGAATGCCCAGACTGTAATAAAATATACATAGGCCAAACAAAAAGAAATTAAAAGACAGATATCAAGAACACCTCAATGCATACATCAAACCTGAAATTTATAACTCAAACTTAGCCACACACGCCATCAAAAACAAACACACATTACCCACATTAAAAAACGTACACCTGATAAAAAAAGATTCAAAAAGGCCTCAAAATGACAATTTGGGAACAACTAAAAATTTATAAAAATAAAAATAATATCATTAACGAACAAATACAAATAAAATCAAAAAACGATAAATTATTCAATTTAATAGACAGTATTAATCCCAAAACAAACTCTAAAAACTCACACAGTGCAGTGAATCTAAAACTAGAACATAACGGTACACCAAGGTCAACGGGAAATCCACTCAGCTCGTAGTCTAAAACAACCCTGTTCAGTATGCCCGAGGATGACAGCACGACCAGCCATTGAAAGTTAGCTCGCATAAATGCCAAGTAAGGTTCTTGTTTAAGTACATAAGTGAAAGTGATAAATATATATATATATATATATATATATATATATATATATATATATATATATATATATAAATGGAATAAATATGTTCATTAAAAGTATTCTTGTTTTTGAAATATTTTTAATTTATTAAATATATATATAACACAACTAACGTTATTCAAATAAAAGAGTTATTTATTAATTTATATTCAAAGCTTTTCGTCGGTAAACAGCACCAACATCATCAGGAATGAATAATACTATAATACAAGATATAAAACATATGTTAAATTAGAAATAGAATTGTTGCTAAATTTATACAAATTGCCAAGTTTATTTTGTTGCTGTAACATTATAGACATTGAATATATTATCAAATTTAGAATGTATTTGTATTTGTTCTTTTATTGATTTATTATTATTACTGTATTTATATATATATATATATATATATATATATATATATATATATATATATATATATATATCGAATGCTTCATACATATTCATTCTTAATCCTTTATTCATTTCTTTTATAAGTTTCATACTTTCATTATTTGGAAATTGGTGCTTATTATTAATACGATTTGCAAAATTTGATATTTATATTTCTGAGTTTATATAAGCATTCAAATGTTATTCAATGATTCACGATTCCACTCATGTAAAGCAATTTAAAATACTCTATATAAATGAAAGATTTGTAAAATTAATTGCATTCAGCAATGGGATTATACATGTTGGACACTAAACAGTTTTAATTTTAAAAAATGAAAATTTAACAAAGTTCTGTAATTAATTATATATTCTTATATGTTTTAAACAGTAAATCTGAGTCCTAGATAGGGACCAAGTAAAATCCAAGTTACGGACAGAGTAAAATCCAAGATCTGAACCATAATTTTTAACCAGACAACTTATATGATCCAGCTGAACTCTACTTGTCTCAGCGCCCCATAATGTCTATTAATTAAGTGTATTAATAAGTAATAGAAACAAAGTCATCCTTAGGAGGCTTTACTAAAGAATGATATTTATATTTTTTTACTGGTCGTATTGGATCCAAGACTCCAGTATAGAGAAGATCCTACAAACCACCCACTGTGGAACAACTGTGTCAGTCTATTTAATTAACTAATAATTTGAAATATATATTAAGCCAAATCAATTGTATTGTAATATAGTTACAACTTGAATCAGAGTGACATGTTAGGTTATTGAGTTGTATTGTAAAAACAGGAATTATAATTACTCAGATCTTTGCTGCAGTTTGTGTTAAGGTTGATTTACCTGAGCTCCAGCAATAACCCTGTTAGGTCGACTCAGACAAACCAAACAATATATCTAACGTAAAGTATTAGTTTCGTTATTATATATTAATTAAAACAACCTCTCACCACAAATTCAACAAATTTTATTTGACCTTATGTACATTTCGATTACAAAGTAATCATCTTTAGAGGTATTTTTACAAATAACTAACTTACAGCTAAACCTATGCGCTAAACCAGCTAAACTCCTTGGCCACGCCCCCAACACTATCCGACCAATAATGTTACAAGTAACAACTAGGTCTGGTCCAACAGAAGGAGTTACCGTTACATTGTTTTTGAATTTTACACTAATTATTAAATTTACACATTTAACAAATAAAACTACAACTATCTCTTAACTAACAAATACAATTGGGAATTCGGGATAGGCCCTTTGTCAGAATTTAATAATATATTAGTTTCATATTTATTAATAAACATACTTTCGAAACTATTTAACAAATTTTTTGATTTAACATTTTTAATTAATTTAAGGTTATTTGTATCTAAGTTATGATTAGTTTCTAAGATATGTTCAGCTACACTTGATTTCTCTGGCCTTTGAAATTTTATATGACTAATGTGTTCATGATTGGTCGGATAGTGTAGGGAGCGTGGCCAAGGAGTTCCCATTGCTTATAAATACGCTTAGGTTTAGCTGTAAGTTAGTTATTTGTAAAAATACCTCTGAAGATGATTACTTTGTAATCGAAATGTACATAAGGTCAAATAAAATTTGTTGAGTTTGTGGTGAGAGGTTGTTTTAATTAATATAAATATTTACGCCACAGTTGCTTCAAGTTGTTCATTATTATAATTTGTAAGGTAATTGATAATTTTGTAAGAATTGTGCCGCTGATCAAGGCCCTTCGAGAAAGAGGCGTAATTCTTCTGAAGGCAGGGGACAGTCTCTATTCATAATTAAAAAGTATATAAAATAAATTAATGATTTACACAGACCAAATGTATTAAATAACTGCAATATGAAATCTTCAGTTTACGGTATTTTTTTTCTTTCAATGTGGATTTTTGTTTTGTAAATATTTGTTTTTCAAATATTAAAAATCATAGCTAAACAGGTTAAATTATATTCATATTAAGTGCTAAAATATTAGTGAATTGGTGTTGTATATTTATATAAAAAATTTTCGTGGTGAAAAAATAATTTCGGTCATTATTGCCAATCAGGATTAATTTCTAGTTAAACATTCTAAAATTAATTTTACACCACTTAACTAAGTGAATACATAATTGCTTAATTGCTGACGCGTTTCAAAATGATCGTTTCTTTTTCGAAGCTAACCTTCTACAAGATAGAGAGTAGAAGGTTAGCTTCGAAAAAGAAACGATCGTTTTGAAACATGTCAGCAAGTAAGCAATTACGTATTCACGTAGTTAAGTAGTGTAAAATTAGTTTAATGAGTTAATTCAAGATGATTACATCAAGAAAATTCTAAAATTAAATATAAAATTACTTGAGCAAACAAATACAACAAATAAACAGCAATTAATACTACAATAAAAATTATGGAAACGATCCCAATAACACAAAAATAACTGATAATACAAGTTACCTAAGATTAAACCCTTCTTAGGATAGGGTTTAATCTTAGATAACTTGTATTATAAGTTATTTTTGAGGTTATATTGTACCACTGTGTTCTTGATACTGTATAACATTTAATAATTTTAAATAAACAAAACAACAAATATATAACAATAGCTAATAATAATAATTAACAGTAATAATAAATCTATAGCAATAAGGTTGTCGCAATAAATTAATAAAAATTGGTATGTTACAATAAATATAACAGTAAATAAATTCTTGAATTTTGTAGTCCATTATGTTCGGTGAATCTTATTAATCACTTAAACAATAGTTTTGACTATCCGAACTTTAAAACGGTTTTGGATAGTGAAACGTGTTTCAGACACTAATGAAGATTGGCACATAGTGATCAAAAACGTTCTGTCTCAGTAAATTTTAACAAATTTACCAAATTTAAAGTTCGGATAGTCATAAACTATTGTTTAAGTGATTAAAAAGTAAACAAATATCTATACACACATTTAAATATATGGATAACTAAAGTTAATAATTAGGAAAATAATATTTAAATATAAGAATTAAATAAATTTAAGTGGCACAACAAAACGATGACACAATCAATAGCAGCAGCATATTCTCTCAGCACCATCTTTAAACTTCCTTGAAGATTAAATCCTACATGAACATTGGTTAAACCACCACAATCGACCAGTATATGACTGACAGTGGTGATATCTACAGAACTGACATAATTGGAGATCCTCGCGACACATCAAATATGCACGAGTTAGATAGGAGTGGCCAACACGAAGGCATTCAGTCACCCCCTCCTTTTTACATTTCAAATGAATAGAAAATCTCCATGGACAGACGATATCATGAATTTCTCTCACATTATTGTGATTCACACATTGTCATTCGTCATACCAAGTAGCAAGTAATGAATGCTTTCCAAAACAGACATATTCAAATACCATAACAGGATGTGGAGTTTGTATCATACTTGTAGCAAACTTCTCTACTTACACTGTTTTTTTTTTTACTTTCAGATATTCCACAGAGGAAAGGAATCCAGTAACATGTTACCCTACCCCCTACTAATAGAGGTTTGTGTACTGTACACAAAATATCCTCAACTAGAGTACCCAGAGAACACATCCTGAAAAGCCATAAGACTACTTTTGGAATCAGACACAAAAATTAATGAGGTCTAGATTGAATGACAGTTAATGCTTTACAAATGGCAAAGATTTCTGCTGTAAAAACACTGCAGCTTCAATCTGTGGCCAATCTGTAGGTGTAATTATAAATGTCACCTTATTTTGATTTAATTTCAAAAGTGAACACAGAATGAAAAATATTTTATTCAAAAACAATTATTTCAATATAAACGAATCCATATTTTAATGTTATATCGTGAACTTCATAATTTATCATATAATTTATTAATTTAAAGATATTTATTAAATTTGCATAAAAAAAATTAAGAAACGTAATAAAATAAAAAAATGAATAATGTGTGATAGGTGGAAGGAGGGGAACAGATGTTAAAAGTGAGAGATTGAAAGCTTTCATTCCATTTAACATAAGGCAATTCCACTATAGGTTTATCTTGATGCAAGCCAGAAACAAGCCGGCAACTTGAATACAACTTAACGCTAACTGTTGAATTTGCTTCTTTGGATCTTTAGATGTTTTGTCCTTCCTATAAAAAAAATATTCACAGAAATATCATTATAGAAACAAGAACAATTTCTGAAAATAAAAAGGATATTTATAGTTAATAAACAATAATAATAACCCTGGTTACAAATATTTACACAACCTTGGTGTACGTTTCGCTAGCACATTTAGCACCAACAGAAGGTTACAAATATTATCTCTTTTTTAAATTTATAGCTGACAATAAAAATATTGTCTAATATAAAAATACAGAACAAATAGGTTATTCAGGAAGGACTAACAAATAATTAAACCATGTCTTAATTATTTTCTGTACTAAATAGGAAATATATTTAACCAAAGAGCTTGCAGAATATACATCTTGAAAAGCCAAATGATGTGTTAAGGAATGGCAGCATAAGGTAACAAAGAGATCTAGATTCTACTGTAAACCTATGAGAATGGCAAATAGTTTAACTACAATGTGCTAAAAACATAATAGTTCATAGGTGTAGCCATGTATTATACACATCCAGTATCATTGTCCAGTTTTGAACTATCAGTGAAAATAATTTACTATAATAGTCATTATGAAAAATTTTCTAAAATCCTTGGTAGTATATAACGATTTGGACAAGGAAATGTTTAACTGTGCAATTTCTATGGTTCACGGAGGAAGATTGGTTTCAACTGTAAGAAGGTTATAGACTGCAATATTTGTGGTTAAAGAAGTTGTGTGTAGTAAAAACCTTTGAAAGAGTTACGAATGATGGATGTTCTAGTCTACTTCCTATAATAGTAATGTATAAATTTTGATATACAGTAGAGTCTCGATAATTCGAGGTGGATCGGACCGAGACCCCTCGGTTTACACAGAAATACAATCCTGTGCATTAAATAAAATAGGAGTTTTAATGAACCTTAATACTCCTGTTAAAGTTGCACTATGAACATTTCTTGGTATCCCAACTCATTTTCTTTGCATACCATATTTAAATAAACATTTCTTGGAAGCCCGACTCATTTCCTTTGGATACCCTATTGAAATGAATATTTATTTTTTGGATGCCTAACTCATTTCCTTTGTAAATCATATTGAAATGAACATTTCTTGGGAGCCAACTCATTTCCTTTGTATGTCGTATTGATATAAACATTTCTTTGAATTCAGACTCATTTCCTTTGCATACCGTACTAATATAAAAATTTCTTGGAAGCCCGACTCATTTCCTTTGCATACAGTATGACTGTATACATTTTTTGCAACCCCAACTCATCATTTTCTTTCCAATAGATAAAATAGGCGCAAATAGAAATAGGCTCAAATTTAACGGAAGCTCGAATTATCGGGTCCTGGAATTTCGAGACTCTACTGTACTTGAAATCACCATAAAAATTATGGTTCTCAAATCTTTCTTGCAGAGTAGTCAAGATATTGGATGCTTTATGAAAAGTCAAATAGTGATGTAGTATGACGAAATGAGTCAAATAGTAGGCCTACTCAAGTGATGTAGTATAACGAAATGAGTCAAATGTTTTTAGAACTTCATGGTAAAATTTAGTCCTACATTGTAATACTGAGGTAGAGTAAACAATATTTATAGGTAATATAAACATCAATTTCAACATTTTTATCATTTTAAAACTTTTTTTACTGATATTTTAAAGCTAATTTTTAAACTGATTTCAGAAAACTGGACTTCCAGAGTTAATCAAGTCCAATTTTGCAAAATTCTTCCACACGAAATTTTGGAACTTACTGGAAATGAATAGGGTGTAAAAAGGACATGATATTTAAATACAGCTGTAAACAGTTAAATAACTTTTAAATCAAAGAAACATCATTTCATAGTTTGTTTTCTTGAAAAGTGTACTTTAGTTTAATAAAAAACAGAGTTTATTTATCTTCCAAGACATTACAAACTAATACAGTTTTACATTAGGAGACTAGAGGTACTTTTGTAACAAATCACTAAACACACATAAATATCCAGACTAAATTCTCAGAACTACTCTGAAAATAAACTTAAATTTTAAAGTAATCCTACAACTAACACTAGCTTTATATAATTGTAGAGGTAGATGGAACAATACCCAGAAAATCTTCTCACATACATTGCAATTCTCTTTTAATATTCCTATATTAAAAACTGAAAAATAATATTCTGATTTCTATTAAATAAAACATTTATAATGAAAACTATTACATTTTAGTTTACATAAGACTTATTAAATTCCTTCTATTAGCTCATACTTTCCTGACATATATATTGTACAAATTTTCAATCGTTAATAAAATAGGTTTATATTCATCCAATCATGTTCAAATACCTATAGCATCATGTCCATTTCTTTTAACCTTTAGTAGATGACAATTTATGTTAATACAGTTTTTTTCAAATATTAATTCAATAATTAAATTATAAAAATTTGGGATCTGGTCGGATTCAAACTGAGTATCTTCATTTTCTATGTCTAGCACTTTGGCAATGTGCCAACTTTTCCATAGCTAGAAATGTATTTCTCAACCATGTATATGAGTTTTGTCATCATAACCTCCATTGTAAAACCTTTAATTGTTGCCATGGTTAACAGACTTCATAAATAATCTCTAGGATTAAAAATTAATGGAAAGAATAAAATATACAAACAAACCGGATTAATGGTAATGAACGTTGCTTCACATACGGACAATGCAAAAGGAAAGCGAAAAGAAACTATAACACAATGCAAGTAATGAAAAAAAAATGTATAAATAGTAATAAAAAAAATAATAATCCAACACCATTCATAGAAAAAATATTGAAAATTGCAAGGAAATTCGCTTTCTATTTTACCCCTTAATATTGTTATTCTGATATACGTATATACTACTACTATATAGCGTTACGCTATCAATGTCCCGCCCTGTACTTCTGTCCTTAGCCTTCTGTTTCCATGCTGTAATGCCGAGTACCCTTAAATCTTCTTTAAGGTCCTGTAGCCATCGTCTTCTTGGTCGGCCAACTCTTCTTTTGCCAATCATAGTGCCAAGTAAAAGTCTGTTCGGCATTCTATTGGTGGGCATTCTTATGATGTGACCTAACCATTCTAGACATCGCATTTTAATAAAATGGACTACATTTGCATCTTTGTATAAGGAATGCAACTCGGCATTAGATTGAAGCTTCCACACATTTGTTTGTACATCATAGACCGGACCATAAATTTTTCTCAAAAGTTTACGCTTAAACAATGTCAACTGAATTTTCATTGCGCGGTTAAAGTCCATGTCTCCTTTCCATACGTTAGGACTAGCCGAATTAAGGTTTTATAGAGTCGTACCTTAGTGGTTTGAGACAATAACCTACTTTTAAAAAGCTTTATATTTGTGAAGCGATTAGCTGCCATTATTCTTTTTTGAACTTCATTTATTGCTTTATTTTCATCATTCGCTATAGATATGTATATACAGATTTATATTAATTGTAATTATAAAATAAATAGAAACTAAAATAAATTTTTTTTTGATGAATTAAGTAGGAATTGACTTGTTTTTTTTTATAATACTTGTTTAAAATGTTAAACACAATTATTTTATGAGTCTCCCAGTATGGTTTTTACCTTTTTCAGTTAATATTCAAAAAATCAATTATTTATAAACTCTTGTTTCAACATGTAACAGAAAATTAATGATACATATTCACTCAATATATTAACAATTGTTTTAGGTAACACATCAAAATCGCATTTTTATATTTTATGTGACAGGTTTTAAAACCATTTTCTTGAATCATGGAAAGAAAGGAGAGATTATTATTTATAAACTCCATACAGACATTACTACATCTGAGCAGGAATCTGGTTGGATGACTTTCACTTCAGAAACTCAATAAATACAGAATTCACAATAAATATCATACAAATCTAAAAATTATGATTTTTTTTTTTACTAAACACTTTTAAATGTTTTAAACTTGCCTATAGTAGCACTTACTTTGCTTGTTGAGGACGGCCGTTTCAGGAGATGTGTCCCTTTGTCAACTCAGACCGTAACTGATCTCAAGGTTTACATAGGTTAGGGTGGGGGTGGGATATTTTGGTGGTGTGGGTGTATTTTATGTGTATTAGGAGTTATGATGTCAAAAAGTGTGTGAGTTGTAATGTAATTGTGTATTGAGTATGTGTGTAGGGTGTAGTTTGAAGTGCCTATATATTTCGTATTGTTCGGTTGTGTAGTGTTGGTTATTTCTGTGTTGTTTATGAAGAATTTGTAGGTTAGATGTTATGTCAATGTAGTCATGTTTTGTGGAGTTGAGATGATCGGCGAAGTTTGATTGGTAGTTATTGTTTTTTAGTTTTTTTAGTTTTAACTTGCTGAGTGTTTACTCTACTTGCCAATGATCAGTCATCATTGTCTTTACAACAGTTAATATTCTTCCTAATGTTATCAAAATATTTTGGCGTTACTCAGGGGGAAAACTTAATTTATGTGAAAACACACAACATATAATTTAGTTTATATGAATAAACTAGACAAACAGGTAAAATTAATTGTTGTGGTTACTATATAAAATTACAAAAAAAACATTAGCTAGTGCTAAGGAATTTCAAAAAAAAATAATCACACACATGCCTAAATAAATTATATGTTACTATCCCAAAATATATAACATGCATTGGTTAACTCACATCTGTTATATGAATACAAAACTTTTTTACTTTTGTATTCATCCTTACTAAGTTTTCTAAGTCCAATTATTTTTAAGAAACATCTGATTCACTCAAAATACATCTGATTCATCCATCACTATCAATACGATCGATCTCACAAATGTATGAATGTTCCTATCCCATTGTATCTATATATTATACTGGTATCTATATTTGTTGCTTGCACGATTCCCTCCAAGAAAACAATATCCAACAAAAGCCTAAAAAGCGCAATAGGGGTCAAATCAGGTATGAGCACTATAAAGGTTTCTTCATGTAAAAGCATGTAAAAGGTGTGTCTCTCATACCACTGTGGGGCTGCCATCGTGGTGGGTTTGCTTCATAGTCAGAGTCGTCACCCTCTGACTCATCCATTTTCGACTACTCTTATTCTAAATCTACGCTATCATCAACGAACTTCTTCCTCAGACCAGTCTAGTGACAATTGCCATGGGGTCTTTGGTTGAGAATTACCCCTACTAGGTCCAGGAAAATCAATATTCATCACTAAAATATTTAAAAAACTATATCTCAAACAACACTCAAACATCAAAATGTCACTATGATACTTCCAGAGGAGTGAGAAAGACAAAATTCACTTCTACCACATGCTAGAAACATACTGAGTCAATGAATCACCAATGGACAGATGGTATGCATTGGTGACACGCACCAATCACCAGCAGCCAATATGTTAATGAAGCTCAGGAGCTTCACCCATTATATTTTGGTACACGATATTCTGTTTACAAAGACCTTGTATTCTAAATGTATCCAAACCTTTTCAGTGTCCCACTAGCTGAAGCATGATACTGTCCCACTAATCGATATAGCTTGAGATCACTGCATATTAAACAGAAGAAGTTCTGCCTCAATGTCACTTTTTTCAAATTTTTATATTTTTTTTACAATTTGTCAGATTATTTTCGAACACTAACAGTATTGTCTCCTGTTTTTTCCAAATTGTAGATGTTGTGGATGCTGATAATCTGTATTTCTTTTATACAGTTCAATTAGACGATCCATTTTCTAATTTGTAAATCATTTGCACTTTTTCAGAAACTGAAAAACTTTTGCAGTTTGGCATTTTACTGAATTCAAAGTATGATGCATACAGTATGTATTGAACTAGAACTGATAAATGTAAAACTGATTATAAAACCATTGTACAACCCACCTATCATATCAGTCATTCCTAAGGGAGGAAGGAACTATACTACTGGGATTCTAAGAAGAGGGCAAAAATTTTTGTAGTATATAAAGTTAGGGAACACAAATGTCGCTGACTGCCTTTGGGAAACCTGGCATACTTCATTAACTTGAGAGTGATGTAAGTTCTAAGAAAATAGTGAACATTTTTATATTGCTAAAGTTCAGTATCCTAAAGTTCAGTATTAGGTATTTATATGAGATACCAATTTTCTTGTTTTATAACATTGTCAGCATCATTGTATCCATAATTTATTCAACGTGAAAACCAATCATAAACATTAAATAAAACCAAATTGAACAGTCTAATTTCTTTGTTCTAGCTGTTAATTCATTATACCAATGATCATCTTCACCAAGTATGACTGAATACTCATACACCACCTTGATGGGCAGAGCTTACCAATGCTCCAATTGTGTATATCCTTAGCTATTTTATGAAAGAGTTTTTTTTTCTAACAAATTACTGCTGTTTTGGTTTGGTTGAAATTATTTCAGATTAAACGTACAATTTACTAGTATTTCATTGCATGCTCCTTTATTAAAAGAAGTAACAAAGCTGTAGTGAATGCTTTCCAAGTTATCTGGCTTAGGGAAATAGAAGAAGGGTGTGAGGGGTGCAATGAGGTATCATAAGCACCTCTTCCTCATAGTCGCAACTGGCCCACTATGCAGATACCATTTTTAACTATTATAACCATCACAGATGTTTTTACACACTTAAATATTTTTATAAAATATCGATGTTCTTACATTTACACTAAGAAACTATCTTCGCAGCTAATGTCTTTAATTGCTCAAGCCTATACTTTGACATTCAGGTTTTAAATACTCAAATAAACTGAGGAATATTCCCAAGGGATTCCTTCGTAATTTACCAGAATTACGTGACACAAATATCTAAATTCAATAAGTTGTATTTGTAAAAAATGCATAGGTTGATGATTCAGGCACTTTTCGATCCTATCATGGATTTAATATGACAAAAATTGGAGAAATAGACTTTGCTCTTTTATCCCCAAACATAGGTCTGCCATTTTGTGTAACTGTAAAAATTGTGGTATCTTATTTCAGTAATTCATTATTATAAATCAATTTCCAAATATTTGAAGAAACTGTATAGTTTTATAGTAGATGTTTTTAAAAGAAAAACTACAACGAAATCAGCCCCTTTAACAATTACAACTGAGAGTTTAGTGTATGGTTCACTATGGCCTGTTTTGACATTCGAAATCACAAACAACCACTATATAAATTATGTTTTTCATCTAAAATACTAATCTACAAGTAACACTTTGTCACAAACATTTTATGAAAATGCAAAATGGACAGTAACCAATAGCATTAATGCTTATGTTTGTACGTATGGACCAAATACTAGTTTGTTTAGTATGTTTAAGAACTAATTTAATTTATGCTTGATAAGATTTCCGCATGAATCCTCAGCAACAAGGAACTGTGCATTTTTCACTAACTGCTTAGGAACAAAAAATTGTTCTCGTCTTTTTGTGCCAGGAAACTGCCATGAATTTAACACCATCCCATCTTCTCCACGAAGTTCTATTACTCGTATACCTAATCCTCCAGTTAGAATGTTTCTGGAAAATAATAATATTACTTAATCATATACTATAGAGGTTACAAATATTCCAGTGGTAAATTTAATCCAGTATTTACAAATTCACTTTACAAACCCAGAAAGATCCATAATAACTAATTCAAATATAATGTGAAATGGTAAACAATACTTTATACATAGCAGTTACAGAGTTTCAGTTGATGTGATTTCCTATTTAAAAATTTTAATTCAGTGTCTTGTTTTTAGGGAACAGAATATTTGAAGTGATTCATAATGAAGAGAACAATTGGTTAGGAAAAGAAACAAGAATTGTGAACAGTTTGTTTATTAGTCTGAGTGAACTATATCCTAACATTTCTACTAACATAATCAAGAACCCGAATGTTTATTAGAGTAAAGTTTTTAATAGAATGGATAAAGGTGTTAGTGAGGACAAGAGGAACAAAGTTAAACTTAAAATACTTGTGTTCTAAGTGTGTGACATATAATATCTATGATGAACAGCAATTGTATTAACAAACTTTAAATATATACAAAGAGAAACCAGGTAATATTTTATATCATCATATCTATTATACTGGTCCAATGATACCATTTAGATACAATTCCTAGAAACTGTACCTATATTATTGAAATAAGAGTATGCCAATAATCTGGTCTATACAATGGAAGTATGATAGAATTCTGACTTAAAAATAGTAAACATTTTGAGACTATGCACGTGGGCCGTCTGATAGGCGCAGTGACGTCACAACTGGTAGAGTGTGCGGGGGTCTGAGAAATATGCTCGGAACGTTACCACCTTGTATTCTAGCCACCTTGATCCAAATCCTGGTGTATACATGACTGACCTATCTCAACCTTGTATATACTGGCACTGTTGTATACAGGATCTTTACGTATACTGGGCTGCCGGACACAGCCCTTTGTTTATTATTTTATGATTTAAATATTACATCTTTGATAAGTATATTATTAAGTATTCAGGTATGTTAGGTTTAGTTATAAAGAGTTGAAAAAAAGATTAAGTTTTCATCTATACATTTTGAAGTGTAAGTTTTCTTTAGCGTTACATTAGGAAACAAGAAATATTTACTTTTTTCCTCTGTAAACTTGAATAATTTTACTCAAGGTTCAATATCTATATTATATAGTAATACAATATAATTTTCTGATTTTAACTGCTCTTTAAAGTTAACTAATTTAGGTAACCTGATGTCATTAAACATCCATGTATGATCTTGCACACTGTCTTATTCTTTATTATCAGGTGAAAATGGCTTAAAATCTAACACAAACTGAAAACATTTTTACTGCAATTTTTTCCCATTGTTACCAAGTAATAATCTTTGTTAAACCTCCATAAACACATTGTTAGAGCTGTGATGACTACTAGTTCTACAAATAATAAACTCTCAACATACATATATGAAGATGCTTAAGTGGACAAAATTGCTACAATAGAAACCATAAATATTTGTTGAGTACTAGAAAATTTATTGTGAAAAAAAAATATTAATTATACCAATCAGACAGTCTACAATACATTTACTAATGTTAACTCACTATTAAATCTGAATACAAATCATCACCCTTATTACAGCACTTAAACAGATAATTCTTAATATGGATAGGTATTCATATGGTATTATTGGAATCTGAGAATCAGCAGTGTCCCGACTGCAAGGAGCATGGAGTTTCACCAGAAACTTTGATTGCCAACAGATACTTGCGCACTGCTGTTAATAACTTCCGCAATCAAACAGGATATCAGAGAAAGACAACCCACCAAGGTATTAGAAACATATTTTACTCTTTATAAAAATTTTAATTTGTGCTGTATTATGATTTTTTAAGGACATATACATCTTTTTGAAAATTGTCAACTCCATATTGTCGCACCACCATAGAAAGGCTAAATAACACTGTTATGCCCCAAAATAAAATTTAGAAAGTCCCTCTCCCCCACAAAGGAAATTTTAACAAATAGACTTCCTCCTGTCATGGCCGGTTCCTCCATAAGTTTGGAAAAGTAGCATTCTGTTAGCAAGAGTCGAAGACAACAAGTCCTTGGCGTCTTCCTAGTGACTGAGGGAGCACATTCCAATGCATGCCGTCTTTCCGAGGGAGCCAGTAAGCAGTACGAGGTAACAGATAGATTTAAGGACGATTCCCAACAGGTAAGCTATTTAAATCTCTTTATATTATAATTACTCACATTAAATTACTTACATATAATTACTTAACATTGAATATATGCGCACCTTCTACAGCCCGTCGAGGATTATTTGTCATAATTCATTTAAAGGGGGAGATATTCTAAATTCAATTTCTTTTATAATATATAGATAAGACTATATTAATCCCTATTGGTACTGGAAAATGGAGTAGTAGCATGGCTTTTTCTGTCAGATACATTGAGAAGTAACCCACCTTTGGGCATAGATGACCTGTCAACTCTTACTTAGGTAGTTCTTACAATCAAAATAATTGGTATTATGGTTATATGATCTACAGAATGAACTGATGTATTAAAATATCTTAATAAATGCGAGTAAAAATATCCTAGTTTAAGCTGGTGTAACATTTTGTTTACAACTTGGAGTTTTTGTGTTGTCAATCCTGAGGTTTTCCTTACAAGTTCATGGAATCAACTTGGTAAAAAACCGCTACTTGCTGATATTTTCTACTAATTGTTGAAAAATATCACCAAGTAGAGGTTTTCTGGCCAAGATGATACCAAAAGTACAATTTTGTTCAAGTATCTTCCATAAGATTTAATTAATATAATGTAATAACTCCTATTAATATGGTATTTTGTTATGGTAAATCTATCAACAATTTTAAGATTTTAATTCAATAAATTTCAAGTAAGAAAATGTCTCATTTACTAAAAAAAAAATAAAAGCTACGTGCAAAAACGAAAAGCCCAATGGTACAACAAAAAAAAATCCTTTAATGACTGAATAATCTAGTAGTATCAGGTGCGTTATAAACAAGAGTTTGCTAAAGGACACCAAATAAAGAAAATAAAGATCAAGACTATGTAGTAGGCTAGAGTACCTTGGGCTGCCTAAAACTATCCACTGGATATGAGCTTCTCAGGTTTTCAGTTATATGAGTTTTAAAAATGTGATGAATATGTTATAAGTGTTATGGTGTATATGAATGTCTAGTGTCATGTTGCTTAGCATAGCATTTTACTAATACTCAGCTTAAATATAAAAGAAACGAGCTCTTCAGATGCTTCAATTACATGTAAGATAATGTTCTGAGTATGACAGTATATATTTAGTCTAATTTTAAAAATACTCAACTAAGTGAATACGTAATTGCTTACTTGCTGACTCCTTTCAAAACATTCGTTCCTTTTACGAAGCTAACCCTCTACTAGCGGCATCAGTTGTATGTAAAGGCTCTAAGGGGAATGGATTTATGACTGTGGAATGGGGTGTGTTGTTTGAGTTGTGTGTCATATAATGGATAAAACTGTTGGCTTCAAAGTGTGTGTGATCATTTAATACGTTTTCTTTGTTAGTTGTGTAGTGTTTGTAGATTTCATATTTTTCTACAGTTGTTTTTTACTTTGTTTTAATGTGTGTAGAACATTTAAATTAGTGTGTATGTCGGTTTGTGTGTTGGTTGTTTTATAGGTGTTTTGCGTACCTGGATTTAGGGTTTGTTTGTTTTTCTGGGTAAAGTGTTCTTCGAAGCGTGTATAGAATAACCTGCCGGTTTGGCCGATGTAATAGTTGGGACAATTGTTACAAGTTAATTTGTAAACACCTGAGAGTTTGTATTTGTCAGTTTCTTTTTGAAAATGTTGTATGTGCTGTCTTAAAGTGTTTCTTGTTTTGTAAGATATTTGGTAATGGAGTTTTTTGAATGTGGAGGCTATTTCATGTGTGTTTTTGTTGTGGTGAGGGACATGTATTTGTTGTTTTTTGTGTGGTTTGTCTATGTGGCCGTTTGATGGTGTTCATGTTTAATTTTCCTGAGTATGTTATCTATGAGTGTATGTTAGTAGCCGTTTTGTTGAGCGATGTATTTTATCGTATTAAGTTCTTCGTCGTAGTCTTTCAGTAGCATTGGTAAGCATGTTACACCGCCTAATCAATTAGTTTAATTAGTGAATTCAAGATGATTACATCAAGCAACTTCTATATTTAGTGTTGTGTTGGTTATAAAATCCATTTTACTAATGCTCAACTAAAATACACGTTCCTTGCAGATACATATTTTGTACGTTTAAAGTTCTAAAAACATTAATTCCTATCTGATAGGAAGGTAACCAGTTGGATGAAGAGAGTTACACAAAACACTTTTGGTCTGGGAGCCTACAGGCAAAGATCAATTATGAACGTTCATTTATAGACATATTCTCTTTTATGGCCCTTTTGAGGGTTTTACTTCATGCGTCCCTTGATAAGTAAAACATTGAAAGAATTATGAAAATTACATGAATGCATAGACAAGGTTGCATTCCTGAAATACATCTGCTCTCTATTGTGTATATTTGGACGTAAAAATGGCAATAAATAAATAAAATACTGTTATATTACTGATAAGTACCTTATGCTGTCAAAATGCAATGATGGTTTCCTGGTGAAATCTTCAGAGGTTCCAGGATCATTGAACCATCTGAAAAACAATAATAGCACACATTACTTATATACATATGTTTTACGAGGTCTGTTCAAATTAAACGCGGACTGTTTGAATTTCGCAGCTCAAGTTAGTTTCAGGAGAATCCACAACGTAGTATTTCAGTCGCAGATATCTTCATTTGTTGATGAGTTACACGCAGTTTAGTAAAGAGTGTTTTTTTTTTGTTTGTCGGATTGTAAAATGGACAGCCTGAAGGAGCAACGAATTGCTGTGAAATTTTGTGTAAAACTAGGGAAATCTGCAACAAAAACATTTGCCATGCTTAACACGGCCTGTTGTTAATGTTGATGTTGCCATGAAGCGTACTGCATGTTTCAAGTGGCATGAATGTTTCAAGGGTGGCTGACAGTCGATTGATGACGATGAGCATCCTGGATGTCCTTCAACGTCAACTGACGACCCACACGTTGACAAAATCAACACCCTGGTGCGCGAAAATCGACGTCTGACCATTAGAGAGCTTTCCGAAGAGTGTGGGATATCAGTTGGATCTTGTTACAAGATTTTGATCGAAAAACTGAAGATGCACTGCGTCGATAAATTTGTGCCATGCCTGATGACCAACGACCAAAAAGCAAATCACGTTCGGGTTTGTCGGGAAACTGCTTGATCGTTCAAATGAAGATGAGAACTTTTTGTCAAGAATTATAACCGGTGATGAATAATGGGTGTATCGTTACGACATTGAAACGAAGGTCAAATCATCCTAATGGGTGAGTCAAACGTCTCCAAGACCCAAAAAAGCTCGCCAAGTTGGGTCGAATGTGAAGGTGATGCTGACAGTTTTTTTTTTATGCTAATGGTGTTGTTCACTACGAGTACCTCCCTGAAGGCTCTACAGTCAACCAGATTACCTACATTGAAGTACTGAAACGTCTGAGGGACGCCGTCCGACACAAAAGGCCAGAACTGTGTAGAAGTGATAACTGGTTTTTCCATCACGACAACGCTCCAGCTCATTCAGCACTGAGAACTCGTGAGTTTTTGGCCAAACACTAGATCACTGTTCTTAATACTACTCTCCTGACCTTGCTCCTTATGACTTTTTCTTATTCCCAAAACTCAAAAAACCCCTCAGAGGAAGAAGATTTGAAACGATTTCAGAGATTAAGGCAAATGCGACGAAGGAGCTGAACGCAATCACAAAAGAAGCGTACCAGGACTTTTTTAACAAGTGGAAACACCGTTGGGATAAGTGTGTGCGTTGGGGAGGAGAGTACTTTGAAGGAGACCCTGACGTGTAACTTCCGAATAAAGTATATTTTTTTATGACCTCAGTCCGCGTATTTTTTGAACAGACCTCGTATATCTTCCATTATTGTATTATTCATTCTTGATAATGTTGGTACTGTTTATCAAAAAAAAAGCTTTGAATAAAAATTAATAAATAATTATTGTATTTGAATAACCTCAGTTTTTTTCTATTATACAAAAAAAAACATATTATATATATATATATATATATATATATATATATATATATATATATATATATATGTATGTATGTATGTATTATATACATGTATTATATTATATATATGTATGTATACATATAATATATTTCTTACTTAAGTACATTAGAGTATAAGTGATAAGTGAATACAAGAAAACAGTGTTGCAAAGTTTTAAAAAAATCATATATGTAAATTTAAGTGAAGTATAATCAGTAATTTAAATACTATGATCATTTAATGTTTTGAAATAGATATTAAGGTTATTCTAATCGACCATGTTACTGCTAATTACTCAACTAAGTCATATACCGTCAGACAGAAGAGAGTATTACAGTTTTACATTAGCCTAAGCGTAAAAGCACATTTATTGTAGGTTATATTTCTGGTCCAATTGAACTAGCTTCTATTATTTTGTTAATTACACAGTAATGTACAACTAATAAAGATTTTAAATTGATCTTTTTAGAATCAAATCTTTTGAAAAGAGAACAAATAATTATCTGTTCAAAATATGTTTAAAATATTATCTGTAAAAAACAATATTTTTAGGTATAAATTTTATTACTTGATCATTAACTTCCGGACAAATTTTAATCAACAATAGAAGTTAAAGTAAATATTATTTATTTGGCAGAAGCTAAAGTGCTAAAACTAATGAATTAGTTACTTACCCTGCATAATGATTAGGTATAAAATGTTTTTTTTGACCCGCTAAATAACCCAAATATTTTATTAAAATATTTATAAAATATTATTTATTTCAATATTTTATTTAAAATAAAATAATATAATTATGCAAATAATATTATTAATTATTATAATTTTCTTATTAGTTAATTCCATCTTCAACTAGCTTCTAGGTTTTACCTAAAAACACTTGTAAAAATGTTACACTTGCCTAAAGTAGCACTTACTTTTATAATTGTTGAGGACGGCCGTTTCGGGAGATGTGTCCCATTGTCGACTCAGACAGTAACTGACTTCAAGGTTCGGTTGGATAAGGTAGGGTATTAGGAACACATTTTCCAAAACAGTCATCCTCAACAATTATAAATGTAAGTCCTACTATAGGCAAGTGTAACATTTTTACAAGTGGTTTTAAGTATAATTTTCTATTAGATAAATATTTCAAACATGACTGAAAAAGGTTTCACTTTTAAAAAACATTTTGTGCATATACAAACTTAAACTTTGATTATATAACTTTGAATTACATTAAAGATATTACTAAATTATGAAATTTATTACTTAGAGAAAATGATAATCGGTACTCATGGATTTTAAAAATTAGTTTTGTAAAATAGAAAAAATCAAGGTTTAAAAAAATATTATCATATATACTTAGTTTTGCTTATTTTATCTAAATAGTTGGGCCATTACTTTCCCTACGTGCTTCACAAAATGGCTTGGATCTATAGAGCATTTCAGTAAATCTAGTTCGTGTGGACCATGAACAAAATCAACTAATGGTTTTCGGCTGGATTTTTAGTAAATGATTTATCTTTGTTGTGAAATTTACATTCAAGATGGTTAATATGTAAGGTTATTTTGTTTTACCGCCTAACTAGCCTAATTCAATAGGAAATAATTCTAATTGTCGCCACGAGAGACCGACTGTTGACCGATAGCAAATCAGCTAAGCGGGCAAAGTTTGATATTTCCGATATAGTTTTAAAAATGAAATAAAGGAGTTGTTGAGAGAGACTTAGACTAGCGAGTCGAGAGAGAACACGTCTTCCTAGGAACTGACGGACTGCATTTGGCCGTATGCTTGCTTCCTTAGGGAACCAGTGATAGGTAATACTTAGTCATTGTATCGACTCATAACAGGTAAACGATTTATTTAATGTTCCTTTTTATATTTATTAATAATTTATATATTTGTTTGAACACACTGACCATAGCCCTTCCAAGGATTTTATTTCATTTAATTGTGCTAATTAATATTAATATCGATAATTTCTCATTTTATTAAATTCTCTGACGGCAGTGACGTTACAAATATTATACACTTTGTCATACATTAAGTGTATTAGATAATACAAATGTAAACTTGTAGCTTCAGTTGAAAACAGAATCAAACAATATTAAGGCTAATATTGTGAGTAAAATATATCTCATATACCAATTTTGCTGGAATCATTATATGACTAGTTTTGCAAGAGAGATCTTTGATACCCCACCTTCTAGAGCAAAGGTTTTTAGCCTCCCTTCATCCTTTTGTAAAGTTATTTGCATAAACATAATATGAGTTTACAAATATTTGTATTATGGCCAATATACAAACAAGGGTGTAATCTATTTCCAATGAAAGAGTTATTATCATTACATCACGCTATAAACAAAAATTTTTTAATTAAATTAAATTAAATTAAAATCTCCAAGATTCCGTGCTTGTCCAATTACTTAAAGTTTATTGTGAGAGAAAACAAATTTTTTTCAATTACATTAGCAATTACAATGACAACTAATATTAGGACATTACAAATACTTTCAATATACAGTAATTTAGCATAATTCAAAAATATTTACATCGTTAGTGATTTTTAAATCAAGTAGAGAAGATCTGTTAATTTACCTATGAAATGCAAGAAGAGCAGCACAACTGGGGGTCCAATGAGTTTGATCATCTTCATGTATTAATGACGGATTATTGTCTGAATCAGTTAGTTTTTTCTTTCTCTGAAGAAATGGGGACGGAATGTCATTACAGCGGTTTAATGATGGCCCAATGCTACACTCTACATTTAAATTGTTTGTAAATCTTACTGTGGACTTCTGTGAAGTAGCTTTGCGGATGGAATTGGTAGTTTGTCCAGAGGCCTGCAATATAGTTTATAGTAATAAATTAGTTATTAAAAAACAAAATAGCTCACTAATAATATTTCTCTTATGTTGCTACTCATAGATAGTCTTCTATCAGAATTTTCTCTACAAAACTGGCAAAAAACTTGAGGTAGCCTAGCATTTGTATTACAATTTCATTCAAAAATCTCATAATATTTTAATCAAACAAGCCCAATAATTGTGTAATATTTAATTTAGAAATATTTTTGTGGATTTTCATAGACATTTCATCTCACACAGGGCTTGACTGTCCACCACGGCCCCAATCACTGGTGTAACCATTCTTAAACATAACGCATAACTCACTCCACCTTTACTCATAACTCAATCTCCATACACTATACAAAGTTGCAAATGAATTTTAATCAAAGAGCGCATACTAGAGTGCAAATGAATGGTACCACACCAAATCTAGAGAACCTCCTAACCTCAACATCAGATAAAACTTCCTTTATCTCCCCCTATCTTCTACCATTTTTAACATAAAATGTACTTGTACATAAATACGTGAATTGCATAAGTGTATCATATATTATATAATCTTTAAAATATTAGACAAGTACTTAAATATTGATGTGTACAGTAAGCCCATTGTGATTATTGTTTGTACTTACTATAATGTAGTGTACAGTACTCTATTTCCTTTGTAGATACTAGCAACAAACGCGATGGTAATTATTTGACTTTATAAACTTATTTAATAGAGTTCAGAAGTATAGAAAGTATGTACGAATAATAAACTTCGCAATTTACATGTTATAAAAAATTATTGAGTACGAATAGAAGTTTTAATTTTAATTTAAAAACAAGAGACTTTTAGTCAGATACATCTTCATCTGAAAGTGGAAAAGACTCGGTGTTCGAAAAAGAGGGGTCTATTATGTTTTGTGATGCTGACCATGTTGATGGGACAGATTGCAACGGGGTGAGAGACCGTCGCAAGTGGGAAATAAGTAATTTCCTGTTTTTTAGAAATAAAGCTGTTTTTAAAATAATCAAGTAGGGAATTATACAATTATTAAAGAGGGAAAAATTAAATAAAACAGTAAATAGAATAGTTAAGCTAAATTAAAGAATGTTATAAAATAAATTTGTAATAACTAACTAAATTTGAACATCGAGAGTGAAGCGAAAAAATTCTAAGTGCCTAAAAAAGCTATTTTTCGAACCAAACCACGTAGAACTTTCATCGACATTTCAAAAGAACCACAATAACCTAGAATGAACATTAGAGAAAACAGAATTCAAAAAACTTAAGAAACAAAAAAGTTACAGCCGTTTAAATAAAATAGACATTTTTCAGTGTTCTAAAATTAATTATCAAACTATGCAAGCTAAAACAGTTTCGTTGCCCGACTTGCCTGTACAAGGAATAAATCGAGCGATAGCAAACTTTGCAGGCGGGGTGCGGTAGGTTAAATTCACCGCTATATATACTTGGTCTCTAAGCCTTTAGAGACAGTCTGTAAAAATTTTCTAACACGAGGTGCCGCGGGACGCTATGCTGGACCGCGAGTAGAGACCGTCAGCAGGCCAGATGGACCATAACCTCAGCACTTTCGACATCCAGGACCACCAAGGATGAAGGCTCCAGACTCAGCCTCCAGGACGCTCGAATAGAGGGAAACCACCACCGACGAACCAGGGATGGCGACTTCCGGTGTCCAAGGACCAGGGAATCCAGACGAGGGACCCCAAGGACCGGCAAGAACATCTTTGGCAAGTCATTTTCTTTATTCGAAATCAGTCACGTCAAATTTAGTTAGTTAATTTTATTAAATTCAAACAAATTTGCAAGCTTAAAACAATGACTTCACTTTTTATAAAATTTTAATAAATTGTATGCTAAGTAAATGAATTTATGTGCTCAGAATATTTAAAATAATGAATATTAAAATTACAAAAGGTTTTTGGCCATAAGCCGTTTATTTAAAGAAAATGAGAAATTTTCGAATATTATAAATTTAAAAATTAAAGGTCATAAAATATGAATTTACCAATTCCATATAGGAGATAAAATATTATTATGTGTAATTTTGAAAATAATTTTATGTTATGTCTATGATATCAATCTATATGCAAAGTATAATTTTTTAAAGCATAAGAAACAAGAAGTAACTCAGTGAATTGTTTTGCTAATATAATTGTGTAATACTTTGAAGGATAAATTTTCTTTTTTATTTCAATAAATAGAGTTAAATATGTCATAAAAATCAACATTATTTGCATTCCATCCTGTGTCAAATAACCAATAAAAACTGTTTAGCTTTTTCCAACTAATATAAAAATGATTATCAAATCAGTAAACAAATTTAATTAAATTTCATTAAATGGCAATAGATAAAGCCTAATGTTTTAAAGAGTTTCTCTCTACTAATTTCATGAGCTAGTCTAAAGATTAGTTGGTTTTTTGTAATAAAAGTCCAGAGATTTATCTACTGGCAGATTGTGTTTAAGAGGACACAGGAGCCTTTTAAAATAGGTATTTTTAAACACAATCATATTTTGCACGTTCCCTTGCTGTGTCTGCAGATCATCATCAGGTGGTAAGACTCTCTGTTTTTTATGTGTATTATTCTAAATGTGTTTCTTTCCAGCTGACTATTAATTTGACATGTGTGACGATACTTAGACCATACACAATTGATAAACTTATTTAGGAGGGTTTATATGTACTTTAAATAGTAGTCAGCGGGAATAGGCTTGTTGTGGGTTTGGCCCTACGAGCAGGAAACATACACTTAACTCTGGGAGTTTAGCACGGTTTTACCAGCAGGGTGATAGGCAGAGTTTTGGTTGTTTATAAATATGTTTTCTTGTAAACAATTAAATTTTAGTATTCTGCAAGAAAGGATTTAAACAACACAACAAAACGACCGCGTAGTGCTGCGGTGGTAGGGACGGTAGAGGTGAGGTGGGGGGACGTTGCAGAATTGGCGCCCGGACGGTAGGGACTTTGAACAGGTTCCCTATATCAAAATTGAATAATTAAATAATAGAAATGAATCGAGATAGTTTAAATAAATGAAGTCAAAATGTTTTAAATAATGTAATTAAATTTTTAAATAATAATATAAATTGAACAAATCCAAGAGCGTACGAATAAAACAAATAAATAAATAAATTTGAATGAAGATTTAGTCGAAAGAGCGGGTAGGAACCATCTGGCCTAAACCAAATCAAAAAGAAAGAAATAAGGAAATAAATAAATAATTGAATAATAAATAGTATATCAATATGTCTAAACCCGAGATAGATAAATTGATGGCCTTTTTCAAGGCAAAGGAGGAAAAAGACAAAGAAGAGCGAGAGAAGGAGAAGGCGGAAGCAAGACAAAGAGAGAAAGAGAGAGAGGAAAAAGAGAAACGACTGAGAGAGGAGGAGAGACAATTGAGAGAGAAAGAGAAGGCGGAAGAGAAACGATTGAGAGAGGAAGAGAGACAATTGAGAGAGAAAGAGAAGGCGGAAGAGAAACGATTGAGGGAGGAAGCAGAACAAAGGGCGAAGGAGAGAGAGGACAAAGAAAAACAATGGAGAGAGGAAGAGAAACAATTGAGAGAGAAAGAGTGGGAGGAAGCAAAACAGAGAGAGAAGGAGAGAGAAGACAGAGAAAAACAAAAGGAGAAGGAGAGAGAAGACAGAGAAAAACAAAAGGAGAAGGAGAGAGAGAACAGAGAAAAACAATGGAGGGAGGAAGAGAAAATGGAAAGACGACATTTATGGGAGGCTTTCCAGTCAAAATTCGAAGACTATCAAAAAGAAAATGAGACTAAGACAAGTCATATATATGAAAAGTTAAGCGAACATGAGACAGAAATTGAGAGACTAAAAACTAAAACGGAAACAAAAACGGCTAAATTAAACGAGAAAGTACAGGATATCCAAGAGGACATTAAATCGGTAAAGCAACAAGTTGCAAAGGTAAAGCAAACAGCTGGAGCGGGAATAGTAACACAAGTTTGCTTACCGAGGGTAATAGACAGGAACGGGGAGGCTACGTACCGTAGGATTGAGTTCTGGGGGAATGACAAGGAAGATCCAATGACATTCCTAGGGGAAATAGAAGATCTATTTTCTGAAATAGACAATACTATGGACGAGACTGCAAAATTAAGAATTGTAGAGCGATATTTGAAAGGGGCAGCGGATGCATGGTGGAAAGCCATAAAGAACAATACAGAAACTTATTCTGAATTCAGGCAGGAATTCACGGAGCATTTCTGGAGTTATCGCCAGCAGGATAGGGTACGCAGACAGATAAATCAAGGGCGCTACCATAATAATGGACCATACTCTATGGCAGAGTATTTTATTATGATGGTAAACAGGGCGAAAAACTTAGACCCGATAATCCCAGAGAACCATCTCATTTTCATGTTAATGAAACACTTTGGGAGTAACGTTCAGCTAGCTAGTGTGGGGAACCCCACAAGTAACATCAAACAAGCGATAGTTTTCCTACAACAGCTAGACAGCGTTACTGATAACGGCAATGGTAATGGGATCGCTCAAAGAAGTCAACAGAGGCAGGTTGCTCCAAACCAACAACCTAACCCTAACCCAAGGTCCCATGGTGATACCGCAAAATACCAAGATACCAAGTATCCTAGAAACCCTCATCCTAAATCGCCTATCCCCGGACCAAGCGACCACAAGCCAAAAAACTAAATATGAGGATCTCTGGCAACAATCAGGGAGATAAGTTAACCAGGTTAGAGATCCGAAGCACAAAGAAGTCAAAAATAATTCAGAGCGAGAGACCGAAGGAAAAGCCGGTTTACCGTCATAATAAGATCAGCTTAGACGGTTTTTCCATGTCTATTAGGGACGATTTGTTAGAGGAAAGAATTGACTCGGTTATAACACTAGAGAATATAGACCAGTGTCCAGTGATAGAGTGCGAAATTAAAGACCATAAGTTAATTGCACAAGTTGATACAGGTGCCCAAATGTCTGTGATTAAAACAGAAAAATACATAGCCCTAAAACAAAACGGGAATTTATTCTATGAGCTACCGATAGCTAACGTAGCGATAGTCACAGCATTAGGGTCAACCTGTAAACGAGTCAAATTACAAACGATGCTACCTCTAACATTAAACGGACGCACAAAGGAATTTGTTTTCTTGATTGTGGACAATCTACGGGTTGACCTCATCTTGGGAGCAAATACTTTGTGTGCGTTAAAAGCCCGGATAAACATGGAAAGATCGTTCATGACGTACGAGATTGATGGATATATGCTGCACCAGGAGTTTCTTGTATCGAATAATAATAAAAATAATATAAAACAAGAGATAGGATGTAATAAAATTAATAAAATAACATAACAAAAATACTAACAAAAAGGTAATATGTTCCGACGTTACAAGCGGGGAACAGGAAATAAATATAATAGATTCGTCTTATATAGACGGGCAAATTAACGACGGCAAATTAACACCTGTAGAGCCGACATTGGAGTGCCCGATAGTGAATAGCGAACAGGCGGGGCTGTTCACGGGCAAGGATCAGGAAGATGGGTCCTTGTGCGAGTTAGGCGATGACAAACTAAAAAGTAAACAAACACTAAACAAAAATATGACTAAAAATGTAAAATGTTCCAACGATACAAGCGGGGAACAAAAAATAAAATCAAAACAATTGTCAACGAATAAAGTTAAGAACGAGATTACCAAAAATTTAAACAAGTTGTGCGAAAATTCAAGGGAGAGTGAATTATTAAACGGTGAAAGAACGGAATCAAGTAAGCTAACGGGATTAAACAAAGCAAAAAATGGGTTAACCAAGCCTACAACAAACAAATTAAATAATGACGAGGGAGGATTCAACGAATTAAATAAAAATGGCTACAAGCCGAAACAAATAAAATTCCAACAAGTTAGGGAAAGACCTAATTGTCGGGAAACAAATCCGTTAGACTTAACAAGAATTCCAAAGCACTTTAATTCTAATCACTCTTGCTTGAAAACAAAGTCCAAATTGTTTGCTAAAAATAAATTTAAAAGTAAATCTCACCAGTATAAAAATTATCAAAGTAAACCAAGTAAAAATAAATCAAAAATAAAAATAAAATACAGGAATTACGCACAATGGCGTAACACAAAACGCCGAAAGAAAACCAGAACGCGTAAAACGTATCTTAAACTAAATACGATTAAATTGGAAAATACAAATAATCATTGCATAGTAAACAAACAAGAAATGTTGAAGTTACCAGAATTGATAAACAGTTATTCAGAAGTGTTTAATGAAAGATTTTATGAATAAGTAAAAAATATCTTAAACTGAATACTGTTAAGATAGGCAGTACCAATAATTAACCGCTGTACTTTTAATAAACAAGGATTGTCTAGGTTGAAATAATTCATAATAAAATATTCAGATGTTTGAATGAAAGACCCACCAAGTCGAACAAATGTAAACAAAAGCTCAAGGTTAAGGGCAATCACTTGTGTTTGTAAACACAGCCGCAAGGAAATATCCGGTGGACGGGCGGGGAACGAGTTTAGAAAAACATTCCTTGAAACAAAATAAGCCGGACGTACCAGAATAGTAGAGGGCAAAAAAAGCCTAAATGTATTTAAAACAGGACAATGTCAATAGGATGTTCTACGGAAATTCCAAAAATGTTTAACGAGAAGTGTTTACGGGATATAAGAAGCAAAATCAGGAACAATAACTTGATTTGTTACAGTTAATCAAATCAACTGTGTTAACAATTATAAAATATCTTGTAATGTATTCTGTAAAATTGTATATGATGTTAAAAACATTAAGAAGTTTGATGACGGGTAAAGGGTTCTAGAATGTGAACTTTACACCGATCATAATCCTAAAAATACGGAAATGCCAAATTAGAATGTTGCTGCAATAATAGAACCAGTACGCGAGCGATAAGCTAAGTTAGGCAGGAATCAAATTGTCAGGATGATTAATAAACTGATTTAATGTAAAAACAAGTATAAGCAGTAGTTGAATAAGGCTAAATCTAGACTTTAAGATTAGCTACTTATTTGTAAAGGGACGAATGTTAAAATCTAAAACAAACTATTTAATAACTAAATCAACATTACAAAAGTATTAGTCAGGAAGTTTGTGTACTGAGCAAACATTGGCGAGCTACATCCACTGCTTAAATCAAACAAGCGGGTTAAATCAAACAACAATCAGGAAGATAGCAAGCGAACTTTAATGACTTGTACAACAAATACGCGGACAGACTTTTGCAAAATCAAACAAGAAATTTGTGTGCATGAAATAGTGGGTCGTTAGATCAGACTATCACTGTACAATATAAAACAAGAAAACTTGTGTACTGACGATCAAGGTCGTAACAGTAAGAAACTTTGCATTAAAATCAGAAGCAATCAAGAGTTATCAAGTGGACTTCGATAATCTGGACACAAGCCAGTCTTATAAATTATACAATAGGAAGATAGAGAATTTAAAAAGCAAGGTTCGTTCCGTTTAATATGATAAGTTGAATTGTTGTTGTACTCTATTAAAATGTTTACAAGCCAGCTCATTGACCTTGTCAGGTAGTTTGGAATGTAGAATCCACGCAATAGTTAGTCGCTACGACAAGGAAAGGTTTATCGGAAAGTAAACAAATTAAACTCGATAAACTGTACTTCCACAGCTGACACAATAATACGTAATAGTTAAGATATAAATGGAATATGTTTAAAAAATAGTATTGTAGGATTAGTTAGGTTTTTAATTGCAAGTCATTGTTTTTAAAGCCATAACTAGTATAAAATGAAATTGACGTGGTAAATATATAAAGGAAATGACAGCCATCAGTGTGGTGAATAATGTGTAATTTGACAAAATAAAAGTTAGTGTAAACAAAAGTGACTAATAAATTGCTAATTGACTTGTGTTTGAAGTGTTTCAGGGTGAAAACTTCTCAAGAGACAAGAGAATAATAATAAGAAAATTTTGTAATAGAATAAGATAGTTTAAGTAAGAGTAAGATAAGGAATTGGTAAAAAACATTTTAACAAAGTAAAACATTTTTAACCTCTCAAACGGGGAAATTGCAACGGGGTGAGAGACCGTCGCAAGTGGGAAATAAGTAATTTCCTGTTTTTTAGAAATAAAGCTGTTTTTAAAATAATCAAGTAGGAAATTATACAATTATTAAAGAGGGAAAAATTAAATAAAACAGTAAATAGAATAGTTAAGCTAAATTAAAGAATGTTATAAAATAAATTTGTAATAACTAACTAAATTTGAACATCGAGAGTGAAGCGAAAAAATTCTAAGTGCCTAAAAAAGCTATTTTTCGAACCAAACCACGTAGAACTTTCATCGACATTTCAAAAGAACCACAATAACCTAGAATGAACATTAGAGAAAACAGAATTCAAAAAACTTAAGAAACAAAAAAGTTACAGCCGTTTAAATAAAATAGACATTTTTCAGTGTTCTAAAATTAATTATCAAACTATGCAAGCTAAAACAGTTTCGTTGCCCGACTTGCCTGTACAAGGAATAAATCGAGCGATAGCAAACTTTGCAGGCGGGGTGCGGTAGGTTAAATTCACCGCTATATATACTTGGTCTCTAAGCCTTTAGAGACAGTCTGTAAAAATTTTCTAACACGAGGTGCCGCGGGACGCTATGCTGGACCGCGAGTAGAGACCGTCAGCAGGCCAGATGGACCATAACCTCAGCACTTTCGACATCCAGGACCACCAAGGATGAAGGCTCCAGACTCAGCCTCCAGGACGCTCGAATAGAGGGAAACCACCACCGACGAACCAGGGATGGCGACTTCCGGTGTCCAAGGACCAGGGAATCCAGACGAGGGACCCCAAGGACCGGCAAGAACATCTTTGGCAAGTCATTTTCTTTATTCGAAATCAGTCACGTCAAATTTAGTTAGTTAATTTTATTAAATTCAAACAAATTTGCAAGCTTAAAACAATGACTTCACTTTTTATAAAATTTTAATAAATTGTATGCTAAGTAAATGAATTTATGTGCTCAGAATATTTAAAATAATGAATATTAAAATTACAAAAGGTTTTTGGCCATAAGCCGTTTATTTAAAGAAAATGAGAAATTTTCGAATATTATAAATTTAAAAATTAAAGGTCATAAAATATGAATTTACCAATTCCATATAGGAGATAAAATATTATTATGTGTAATTTTGAAAATAATTTTATGTTATGTCTATGATATCAATCTATATGCAAAGTATAATTTTTTAAAGCATAAGAAACAAGAAGTAACTCAGTGAATTGTTTTGCTAATATAATTGTGTAATACTTTGAAGGATAAATTTTCTTTTTTATTTCAATAAATAGAGTTAAATATGTCATAAAAATCAACATTATTTGCATTCCATCCTGTGTCAAATAACCAATAAAAACTGTTTAGCTTTTTCCAACTAATATAAAAATGATTATCAAATCAGTAAACAAATTTAATTAAATTTCATTAAATGGCAATAGATAAAGCCTAATGTTTTAAAGAGTTTCTCTCTACTAATTTCATGAGCTAGTCTAAAGATTAGTTGGTTTTTTGTAATAAAAGTCCAGAGATTTATCTACTGGCAGATTGTGTTTAAGAGGACACAGGAGCCTTTTAAAATAGGTATTTTTAAACACAATCATATTTTGCACGTTCCCTTGCTGTGTCTGCAGATCATCATCAGGTGGTAAGACTCTCTGTTTTTTATGTGTATTATTCTAAATGTGTTTCTTTCCAGCTGACTATTAATTTGACATGTGTGACGATACTTAGACCATACACAATTGATAAACTTATTTAGGAGGGTTTATATGTACTTTAAATAGTAGTCAGTGGGAATAGGCTTGTTGTGGGTTTGGCCCTACGAGCAGGAAACATACACTTAACTCTGGGAGTTTAGCACGGTTTTACCAGCAGGGTGATAGGCAGAGTTTTGGTTGTTTATAAATATGTTTTCTTGTAAACAATTAAATTTTAGTATTCTGCAAGAAAGGATTTAAACAACACAACAAAACGACCGCGTAGTGCTGCGGTGGTAGGGACGGTAGAGGTGAGGTGGGGGGACGTTGCAAGATGAATCGATAATTGGCAGTTTTTTTCTACTAGAAAAAACATTGTAATAGGGCGTTTTTTTTCTTCTCATTTAATGAAAAAACACTTTGCTTTCTCTTAACTTAGCGCTAGACTCTTCATTACTGATACGCTTTATGGCCATTATTACAAGTTAATTACAAAAATACTGTAAGCCTACTACTAACATGAACCAGTGCAACTGATAGGCTAATGTAACCTCTGGAAGCAGACTGAAGAGATTTCAGAGGTAAAGGCTGTGGAATCCAACGATTCAACAATCAACAACAAAATGCTATAGGGTGCTGTACGTAAACAATACAGTACTGTATATATAAAAACAAACTGATTCAGAGATAGGTGTTTACGAGTTACGATCATCAAATATTCTTCGATTCACAGTGTAACAGCATACCGTGGTAATTGAACCCGCGGATACCGATACAGTGGATACGGAGGCACAACTGTAGTTATATATATATATATATATATATATATATATATATATATATATATATATATATATATATATATATATCACTTACACTTAATTGTACCTAAACCATAATCTTAGATGTCATATTTGCAAGCGGATTTTTGAGAACTATTAATTATGAAGTAAGATAAGTGAGAGTTAACAAAAGTTAACTCTCAAATATACCAAGTAAGATTATTTTTTAAGTAAATTAAAGTGTAAGTGATAAGTGATAAGTGAATACAAATAATGGTGTTGCAAAGATAAAACTATATATATATATATATATATATATATATATATATATATATATATATATATATATATATATATAAAATACGTTTAATAATTTAAAACAACACAGGTTATTCAAATACAAGAATATTTATTTGCATTTAAATTATAAATATTCTTGTATTTGAATAACCTGTGTTGTTTTAATATATATATATATATATATATATATATATATATATATATATATATATATATATATATATATATATATATATGAAGTTGATAAATTACTATTGTAAATACTTTTATCCACCACAAAGTGCAATAATTTTACCTTGTTGTGATGAGGCACCTTTCGGTCACTTGACCATTGTCGAATCACTGATTATTTTTCTGGTGTAGATGTTCGGTCCGTGATGTTGGTATTTGTTGATGTTACACGAATTTATTTCTTGATCTGCGTGTATGATGTTTTTATATGGTATGTCTTCTGTATATGTGGTCTGTAGGTTCATTAAATAGTTGTGTGTTTTTATAAATGTGGTATTTTTCTAGTGAGTTTAGTTCTATTGGGTTATTATTTATTTCAAGTATGGTTAGATTATTTTCGTAGTTTGTTATTTCATGTTTATGTGATATTAGGTGTGATGCAACATTTGATACTTTTGTATTTTTATTTTTGAATGCTCTGTAATGTTCTTCAAATCTAACCATACTTGAAATAAATAATAACCCAATAGAATTAAACTCACTAGAAAAATACCACATTTATAAAAACACACACAACAATTTAATGAACCTACAGACCACATATAGAGAAGACATACTATATAAAAACATCCTACACGCAGATCAGGAAAAAATTCATGTAACATCAACAAATACCAACATTACGGACCGAACATCTACACCAGAAAAATAATCAGTGATTCGACAATGGTCAAGTGACCGAAAGGTGCCTCATCACAACAAGGTAAAATTATTGCACTTTGTGGTGGATAAAAGTATTTACAATAGTAATTTATCAACTTCATAAAGTCAGTGCAACGAAAAAAAAAAATAATGGACAACGTAAAATATCAATATATATATATATATATATATAGGTCTCTGCATAAATGAGGGGGAAAACTAAATATATGAGTTCTAGCACAGGGTGTAGCAGTACGACTACAGATATCAATGGCTATTCCTTTAAAAAAGTAAAAAGGTTTCACATATTTGGGCTCAGAAGTGAATGATAAAAATGAAACAATAAATGAAGTCCAAAATAAAATAATGGCAGCTAATAGAGCATACTTCGCAAATATAAAGCTTTTTAAAAGTAGACTATTGTCTCAAACCACTAAGATACAACTCTATAAAACCTTAATTCGGCCAGTCCTAACGTATGGAGTGGAGATGTGGACTTTAACCACCGTGAAGAAAAATCAGTTGACATTGTTTGAGCGTTCTATAAAAAAATTACATTTTAGAGAAATTCTCCATCACAAGAGAGATATTCAAGTCATTTTCCAATAGTCAACAGAGAAATGTTAATATAGTTTAAAGTAAAAATACGAAAAATAAATGTCTTATTTTTCCAAATAATTGTTAAGTCATTTTTTAAAGTTCTCATTCTCATGTAGTAAAAAGACATAATATAAAATGACAACTCACTGTAACTAGAGATGATAGGAAGACAAGATGTATATTATCAAAACCTCTTCCCATAATTCCTTGATGACAGTGGCCCAAGTCAAAAGTATGACTAAGTTCATGGCAAACGGCTCCGAGAGTTGTACTAAAACATGCTCCATAAGTCCCTCTGAACACATTAAGGATAAATTAAAAATTGAGCTTAGATTGGGAAGCTAGATTATAATTAAAAAAGTACAAACACCTATTACAATCAATAATTCATTTTCTCATACACGTTTCAATGACAAAGTCATCATAATCAGAGAATATGGAAACAAAATGTATATATGTATTATTTTAGCTGGCTTGTAAGTTAAGGTTATAAATAAATAAATAACTGCATAGGAAATTACAATTAAAAATACTTTATTATCATACACATCTCGGTGACTTATGTCAACATTATCACAAAGTAATAATGACATTATCACAAAGTAGTAATAATTTTGTTTTACTACAAAATTGAGCTGCAGTTGTAATTTTGAAATAGTAACATTTTATTTATTTATCAAGTAAATTTTTAGATCTTGTGTATTTATTTATACGCATGATTTATAAGACTCTGTCACTGAAATGCATATAAGAAAATAAATTACTTGATTGTAATTTGGTGTACATTATTACTTAATTACAAAATATGGTGAGATAAGACGAGTTTCTATAAATTTAATATCTACTGAAGTGGCATTAGTTTTTAAATAACATATTTTATTTCTTGTGTTTACAAATACAGATTAAATTTTCAACATGTTAATAAAAAACAAAAGAAATATTTGGAAAATATAGTAACTATAGCGTAACTAAGTGAATACTTTAGAACTTACTTGTTGACGCATTTCGAAACAATCGTTTCAATTAGTTCTACAGTATTCGCTTAGTTACACAAGAATTACTTATAGTTTAATCAGTGAATTCAAGATGATTACAAACAACTTAAATATAGTAAGCAAGATAGTTTGTTTAGTACCTGTGGCAACTGTCATCCATGAGAAATCTAGTATCCACTAGAGTTTTATTTTGAAAACTTGATACAATATCCTCAACTTTCGATGGCCATGTATGTAAACAACCTGTTCCAAACAAAGCTAATCCTCCACCTCCAAGTGCTGCATGAGCTTTTACAATACCTTTTCCCTCACTATTATTTTGCCACTCTGTACATGATAAAAATGCCAAATATTTACGATAAGAACTACTGAATTCTGATGTCATGATTTCTCTTCCAAAATATGTCCATAACTCTTCCTCTTCCATACTTCTTGCTTCAGTCAAAGATAAATTACTGTAAAAAGGAGAACACTTGGGTGTATCTTTGTTTGTATCACTTTCAAGTTGGAACGTTTTACGCGAATAACCATGTTCAAAAATTTTTTCAGCTGTTAAACACTGAATCAGTCTTGCTCCTAATGCTATTTTTTTGCATGCATTCTCAACAGAATTATCACAGTCACCTGGAGCTTGAAAAAAACCATCATGACCTCTACAAATTATATATAGTGGGGTCACATAAAATGGAGAATTTCTAGGCTGATAGGTAATTTTCAAATCAGTTTCACATTGGTGATAATATAATATTATTTCATTATATCCGTAATTCAAATCCAGAAGGCACTTGAAGGTCTTATTAACTAATGGCCAAGATGAATATGAATTTGAACACTTTACTTTTACAACATCATTATCATTATCCACATAATTACTTTCAGTAACAATGTGACCTTTAATAAGCAATAGTGAATATGTTACTGTCTCTTCCTGCAATAAGTTGTCAATGATAATCTGTTGACTGCCGCAGGTAACCATTCTGCTTAAAATATCTGCAAAAATTTAAATGTGACTTAAAATAGAGTAAAAACAAAAGTCTGATATAATTATTTAATTGGTTATAAATTATCAAAATTGTATAGGCTATTTAAATATTTTTCTATAGATATAAATTTTTTATTTATTTTAGAAATATGATAATATATTTTTAATCCATATTTATAAAAGACAATTAATTATAAAACTGATTGTAAATTAATAATCAGCAAATATTATTACAGAAAAAACACAAGAAATTTAAAGAAAATGTTGCTTAAATATTGTAGAACCTTATTACAAAATTTAATTCAAAAATTTTGATTTTAAAACAAAATTTACTGCAATTTAATAGCCAAAGTTACTTTTTATTTGACTTTCAAAACATTTTTCACAATATCTCACTAGGCAAATGAAATACTTTTAATTTTTATACTTTACTAATACAAATCTCTAATAAAAATTAACCTCTAGGTTAAATTTTTAATGGTGCAAATAAGTGAGGTAGGCCAGGTATTTGATCAAATACATGTTCTCTCTAATAATAGTTTTCATATTAACATTAGCTACAAAAAAAGGGTATTTATTTCCCTTTCCTATGGTTTCAGTTTAGTGAAAAATATTATACCGGGTGATGCAGAAAGTCATCAGGGATATGGAAAAAATTATGTAAACTCTTGTTAACGCCCCATAAATTAAAAATTTTGGAAAATAGAAATTCCTCCCTCCCCAGCACACATAAAATGTTACTAACTTAATGTGTTAGCTTTATTTTTTTGACGTGATAACTTGCAAAGTGCCTTGAAATGTAATTAAATTTGCTGTTGACTACCAAATATTAAAAATTTGGAAAAAAATTAACTTTAACAATATACTATTAGCCCTACAGTACCACGTTTCACCCCTCACATAAACCTTATAGAATTATAAAACTTGCAAACACATTTGTAATTTTTTGGGAGTGATCAGGAAGTTTAATTACATTTTGAGGCATTTTGCGAGTTACTACATCAAACAAATTAATTCAAAATATTGAATTTGTAATGTTTTAGGTGTGCCATGGAGGAAAGGAGAAACTATTTTCCAACATTTTTAATTTTGGGGGAATAGCAAAAGTTTTTATAATTTTTTTCGTATTCCTAATGATTTTCTGCATTGCCTGTTATGAATTGTTTTACTAAGTTCGAACACGTGGCAACAAGAAATAATTACCATAAATAGATTCTAAACACGATATAAATGATTTTAAGCATTGATAAATAATGCTTCAAATTTTAAAAAGTTAGAACATATCCTAAACAAACCACACAAGTAAAATTGTATAAAATCACAGTTTCTCTATAAAATTAAGCACTATATTATACATCACTATCTAACTATATTAAAACCCTGCTACATAGTGTCAAAATAAGGTAGGGTTTAATTACATGAATTTAATAACTCATTGACTGTAACATTTCAGTTATCTTTGTCATAACAACATTGTTAAATACACAACTGTTTTATCGCTCCAACACAAGACGAAATTAAGTTTCAATTGTGTAGCATCACTGAAGATGATGACATATTGTCATTGAAATGCATCCGATAATAAAGTTTTCATAATTGAGAGTTGTAGCCTATTTACTCTTTTGTTTACAAGATGAAAGGTTTATAAAAGGTTTAAACTGATCATAAATTTCTATGACAAAACTAAAAGTAGTTGAAAGTACTTTTACACCAGATACAAACTGCAGCATTATTTTATATTCTTAACACCAATTCTACATACCCTATATATTATTAATAGGTTATATTTTAATTTATTAATAACTTAAACCATTACTTAAGTTTATTAATGTAAAATAAACTTATCCAGCATTGCATGTGATTACATGATTTTATTCAACTTTATGTAAATAAATCTGTATACCAAGTAAAAATTATTTTGTAAAAAAACGTTTTCTAATTTTTAACACAAACAATTCGTTAAATATATAAGTAGTAACTTGTAATATCATATATAATTAACAAGTTATATAAAGCTGTGTGTTGTATTGTGACGTTAATTTTGTCCATATTAAATAAAAACAACCTCTTACCACAAATTTAACAATTTTTATTTTAAGCTAATGTACATTTCGATTACAAAGTAATCATCTTCAGAGGTATTTTACAAATACTCTGTAGTCATTTGTAAAATACCTCTGAAGATGATTACTTTGTAATCGAAATGTACATTAGGTTAAAATAAAAATTGTTGAATTTGTGGTAAGAGGTTGTTTTTATTTAATATAAACATTTACGCCACAGTTGCTTCAAGTTGTTATTAATTTTGTCCCTATAAGGAAATTTGTAATTTGTAACGCATCATAACGTTTTATTTTTTCTTGTTTTTGGTGGATTTCTACAAACTCACATGTATCTCTTCTAATATCGATTATATGAAATCGAACTAAATTTACATTTTGTATTGATACTTTGTTTTTGTTAATGATGTACTTGTTTATACGAATATCCCGGACGAAGTAGCGCGATTCTTTTACATTTTGAAACTAGTGTTCTATAACTATAACTGTTCTTGTAACGTTTTTGACATTACATGTATAAAATTTTGCATTAGGTATTAAAACGTGTTTAACAATATTTATATTTTCTACTATGTAGTTAGTTACTATCCTATAGTAAAATATTTTACTCATTGGTAACATTTTTATTACTTTCTACTCTTTACTTAATTGAAGTTTTTAAAAACACATACAACTAAGTACTTTTGGGTTAATTTGTACTAGAACCTCAATTAATTGGTATCTAGTCTTCATACCTTAAAAGTAGTATATTTCGCATCACAAAAGTTATTAAATTTTAATGACAAAGTTAAAAGAGTTTCACATCTTACAAAATATAGGTTATAATTAGACAACTTGTCTGAATATCTACTATAAATAGCAAACTGTCAGAAACAGCTGACTTTTGGTCCAACTACAATTAGGACCACAGATTGTATTTTAGAGAATTGTGTCTTGTACTAGATACTATGTTAAAAGACAGATTTAGATTTATAAACACTATTTAGGTTTTCATATATATACTAATGACGACTGAGTTCCCACGGGCAAATTTTCTAGGTTTAAGACACATAATCCATGAAATCAACAAAAGTTGTAGACACTTGTGCTTACATAGGCAGAATCAGAAAGTATGGAACTAAGCATTTCATTATAGACAAACCCATTTGGTTTTGAAGTTTTTACTGTGGTGGAACTAGTATTGGGTATTTTGCTAGTAATTGGTATTGTTGGAATCATATCAAGATCATGGAAATTCATTTAATACGTATACAAACTATGGTCTTAATTATGATGAAGACATGACTTATTTAATCACATTTACATTAGTTTATGACTATCCGAATTTTATATTTTGTAAAAACTTACTGAGACAGAACGTTTTCGATCGCTCCGTGGCCATCTTCATTAGTGTTTTCTGCTCGGAGTTGTTAGGTTTAAGTGGAGCGATTGAAATCGTTCTGTTTCAGTGAGTTTTTACATAATTTAAAGTTCGGATAGTCACAAACTGAAGTAAAAGTGATTACTTAAACTTTAAAAAAATGTTTCAACTTGCTTATAGTAGCACTTACTTTGCTTGTTGAGGACGGCCGTTTCGGGAGATGTGTCCCGTTGTCAACTCAGACCGTAACTGATCTCAAGGTTTACGTAGGTTAGGGTGGGGATGGGATATTTTGGTGGTGTGGGTGTATTTTGTGTGTATTAGGAGTTATGATGTCAAAAAGTGCGTGTGAGTTGTAATGTAATTGTGTATTGAGTATGTGTGTAGGGTGTAGTTTGAAGTGCCTATATATTTCGTATTGTTCGGTTGTGTAGCGTTGGTTATTTCTGTGTTGTTTATGAAGAATTTGTAGGTTAGATGTTATGTCTGTGTAGTCGTGTTTTGTGGAATTGAGATGATCGGCGAAGTTTGATTGGTAATTATTGTTTTTAGTGCTTTTATATGTTCTTGGTAACCTATGGTCTCCCCCATAGCAAGCATCTTAGCAGAAATATTCATACACCATATCGAACAAAACCACATTTTACACAACAACAAATACTCAGATAACATAATTTACTGGTACAGATACGTCGATGACATCATAACATTATATAAAGGCAACACACGCAGAGCACACATATTTCTAGAACACCTAAATTCCATACACCCTAAACTAACATACACCATCGAAACAGAACAACAAAACTCCCTTAACTTCTTAGACCTCACAATTAAACGGACAGACAAACAAACATATAAATTCAACATATACCGAAAACCCACCAGCACCAATACGACCATACACAGTTCCTCAAACCACCCACACCAACACAAACTAGCTGCTTACAATACCATGATATATCTTCTCCTTAAAACACCACTAGACAAAGATGAACACTACCAGGAGTTAAACACCATAAAATATATAACACAAACAAACGGATACAACCCAACAATGATAGACAAATTATACAACCGCCTAAAAAATAAACATAATAACCCAAATACAAACACACAAGCTGACAATCCCATAAAATACTTATCAATACCTTACAGATCATCCAAAACTCACAATCTAACCAACACATTACGAAAATACAACTACAAAATAGCTTACTCCACACACAACACTCTCAACAAACAATTTAAACCCAACAGCAAAATCAACGACATTTACAACACCACTGGAGTTTACAAACTAACTTGCAGTTCATGCCCCAGTTTTTACATAGGCCAGACAGGGAGATCATTCACACACGTTACCAAGAACATATAAAAGCACTAAAAAACAATAACTACCAATCAAACTTCGCCGATCATCTCAACTCCACAAAACACGACTACACAGACATAACATCTAACCTACAAATTCTTCATAAACAACACAGAAATAACCAACGCTACACAACCGAACAATACGAAATATATAGGCACTTCAAACTACACCCTACACACATACTCAATACATAATTACATTACAACTCACACGCACTTTTTGACATCATAACTCCTAATCACACAAAATACACCCACACCATCAAAATATCCCACCCTACCCTAACCTACGTAAACCTTGAGATCAGTTACGGTCTGAGTTGACAAAGGAACACATCTCCCGAAACGGCCGTCTTGAACAAGCAAAGTAAGTGCTACTATAGGCAAGTTAAAACATTTTTTTAAAGTGTAAGTGATTACTAGTAGCTCACGCGAAGATGGAATCAACAAATGTTAAAAGTGATTAATTAAGTTTCACCTAACGTAATGGATTACAAAATTCAAGACTTGACTTACATTGATACTTTTGTACACTTACCGTATAATATCAATTTTTTGTGTTCATTTGATTTATTGATAGACCTAAAAAAGTAGAAACATCAAAGCCAAATGTACAATATGAACAAATAAGTTTGGTAAGAAATGCTGCATTACAGATTCTAAAATTATCAAGATGGTACCAATAGGAGTATGGAATATGGCACCAAGATTCAATAGTATATAAATATATGTTTGATTTTGTAATATTACGACGCAATTCAATTTATAAAATTATAAGGCTGATAAAACGTTGCAGAACGTTAATATTTGTAATTTTTTTAATCGTGAGAATCAATAACTGAAATTTTAATACCGTGTTTTTTAAATTGCAATAAATTTAAATAACATATAATTAAAAGTAATTATTGATTAACTGAGTAAATTCTTGTGAACTTCAATTCGAAAGTATTCACTCCAATAAGAAATAAATACTTATAATTTAATAAGTGAATTTAAGATGGATACAACAAGCCACTTTATAATTGCAGACTATTAAGGAATATTTCAAATGAAATTATATTGTAAATCTGTGGTATATTTTCTGTGTTCTTCCATTGTAGCTTTGGCAGTTGTCTATGGCAGCTTGTCTAGCCTTAACCTAAAATTATAAACAATTTTCCGGTTCGTATTTGATTTCACTTTTCTTTAGAACTGTTAAAAAATGGTTGTTCGTCAATATAATGAAGAACTCCAGTATCTTGAAAAAACTAGTCCACATTCTTGGCGCATAAAAAAAGGATTTCAGCCTAATATGAATGTAAGTTATTTGGCTTTTATAACCTTAAAATGTTAGATTGCACAATTTTACAACATAAATTTAATTGCCTAAAACTCATTTAAGAAAGCTAACATTCCTAATTATATTTTGGTTTGGTAATTATGAATTTATAGATAAAAAGAATAGTAATAAAAACTATAATTAAAAGATACTTAACTGAATACGAAGTACTTAACTAAGTGAATACGTAAGTTGTTACTTACTGGTTGACGAGTTTCGAAACAATCGTTCCTTTAACGAAGCAGAGCCTCTACTCAGTAATAAAAAATTTACCAGGTTCCATGGGAAGACATGTCTTAGAATATTTGGAATTATAAATAATAAACGTAAAATAATAAAACTTGGCACTAAAAACAATTGTATATATGTTACACTTGCCTATAGTAGCATCTACCAACTGAGTTTCGGTTACGGTCTGAGTTGATAATAGGAAACATCTTCCAAAGCGACCATCCTCAACAATTATAACAGTAGATGCTACTACAGGAACGTGTAACATATGTAAAAGTGTTTTTGGTTAAAAAGTAGTATCTCTTGTAAAGATGGAATAATTAATAATAAAAAAACTTGGCACTTGCATAAAAAACAACAAATTATAAAAATTAACCTAATCATTTGAATCTCAAGTTATTAACTTCATTTTTTCCAATATAAAATGGCATCTTGTCTTCAAAGAGTTGTAATTGACATTAATATACGGCACTACTTAGAAAATATGTAAAACTGTAGTAAACATTTAATATATCATTTTACATATGAAGTCTTTTTTTGTCAAATACTAATGTTTCAGGTTACCAAAATCTTTTACATTTCCAGAGGAGCTGAACGAATAGCAGTATGTTCTACTATGTTATAATTTAAGTATTACTTCTTTGATAAAGTATATTAACTTATTCGTTTTGTTATAGGTTGAGGGTATTTTTTATGTCAACAATCACTTGGAAAGGCTCATGTTGGAAGAATTACGTAACTCGTGTCGTCCTGGTCAGATAGGTGGATTTTTACCAGGTGTAAAGCAGATAGCTAACGTCGCTGCTCTTCCTGGCATTGTAGGCCGTTCAGTTGGTTTACCTGATATACACTCTGGTTATGGTTTTGCCATAGGTATTTAATTCTTTTTGTTGAAGGAATACTTTATTTTGAGTTTTTTTTTATTCATTTAATTTCTAAATGTCATTCTAATAAGCTTAACTAGGTTGTATTTGCATCATTGATGTTAAACAACAAAGTTTTTAAAAACTTAGATGTTTACTAATGTCCTTATCGTAGATATTATTTATTACTTTTAGAACCAAATCGAAATTTATTGGAAGATAAGTATATTTACAAGAGAAACCTTATTACATGGTTGATAAATAATTTATAAAGGCTTAATTATTTACGTTTTTCATGAAATGTTAGTGAATTTTTGAGAAAATGTTATTGTATATTAAGAAATGTAAAACATTTTTAGTTAAAATTGCTTTTTACATTAGTCTCATTGTTAATCTATAGTTGCTCATGCTAGATATTACAGGTAATATTTTTTTGCTGACTAAGGACAAGGTTTTATCATTTTTAATTATCAAGAAAACGTTTGCATTTGAACTTAGTAAAATAATAACATACCAAGCTTACAATTTAAGTAAATTTATAAAAAAAAATACTAAGGTATAACAATCTCTATCATTCTAAGCAACCCCCCTCATTTCCGTGATGGGATCACTTACATCAAAAATGTTATCTCGCAGTATATTCTTGAATTTTGTAGTCCATTACGTTCGGTGAAACTTACTAATCACTTTTACATTAGCTTATGACTATCTGAACTTTAAATTTTGTAAATTTATAAAAACTTACTGAGACAGAACGTTTTTGATTGCTTCGTGGCGATCTTCATCAGTGTTTTCTGCTTGGAGTTGTTAGATTGAGCAATGACGATTTTAAAAGCAGGTTTTCAATAGTATCAAAGAGTATGTATAATTTATATTGAGTTTTTTCATTTAATATATTTGTACTTTGTATTTTTATGTGTTTGTAAATTTTATATTGTTCTAGCGTGTTGAGATATGGTCTTTTTTTTGTTGATGTATAAGATTTCTAGGTTATGGTAGATGTCTGTGTATTTGAATCCTGTTTCTTTTATGTGATTGTAAAAAGCTGAGTTGGTGTTCTGTTTGTGTTCCTTGACTCTTTGTTTGAAGCTTGCAACCTGCTGCCCAATATAAAATTTGTTGTAATGGAAAAGTCTCAGTATATTTTTCATAAATTTAATTAGGTATAACTATTAGGAAAAAAGTGTTAGCTAAATTTAATGTTGGAAAAAGCATGACAACTGATAAAAAATGAGGCAAAATAAAACAATTTTGCAGAACTGTGATAGAAAAGGTAATTAAAAAGTACATTAACAAAAATCAGATTCCATTAACAAAGTTGATGAATTTGTTTAAATGTTTTTATTCGAGGGCTGTTTTTTTTTTCATCTTCCAACTGTACCGCTAGGCGGCAGGGCGAGCGGCATCGGCCAGTAATGCGCACCTCTCCCACTACAACCTCACTCGTTTTCGAGCGTCCGACGCCATTACCAGCTTATCCAGTGACACATAAACATGGCTACCTTGATAGAATCTCCCGCTAAGTGTGAGTTGCGAAGTGTCATTCGTTTCTTGCAAGCTGAAGGGTTATCCGCAGCAGAAATTCACCGTAGAATGAAACGAGTATACGGTGAAAGCTTTATGAGTGACAGTGCAGTGTGTGATTGGTGTAGGAAATTTAAAGATGGACGAGTTGACATTCATGATGAAGGGGGCCAAGGACGAAAGTCGATCGCAAACGAAGACCTCGTTGAACGAGTTGACCAAAGTGTAAGAAGCAATCGGAGGTTTACGATTACGGAGCTATCGAATCAGTTTCCTGATATTTCAAGGTCAGCCCTATACACTATCGTAACTGATAAGTTAGGCTACAAAAAACTTTGTGCTCGATGGGTGCCGAAGATGTTGACTGATGACCACAAAGCTCGGCAAATGGCATCAGCAAGGTCTTTTCTGAATCGTTACGAAGCTGATGGCGATGATTTTTTGAACAAAATCGTGGCAGGAGATGAGACATGTGTTCTGTACGACACCCCAGAAGCAAAACAGCAGTCCCAACAATGGATGCATTCAAACTCTCCAAACAAACCCAAAAAATTCAAAAAAACGTTCAACAACAGAAAGATTATGGCCACCGTGTTTTGGGATCAAAAAGGTGTTTTGCTTGTAGAGTTTTTAGAGCCAGGGACCACAATCAATGCGGAAGGATACTGTGGTACGTTACAACATTTGCGGAGAGCTATCCAGAACAAAAGGAGAGGAATGCTCACATCAGGAGTTGTGCTCATTCATGACAACGCCCGTCCTCACAGTGCTGCTTTGACAAAACGTCTTCTTGAAGGGTTTAAATGGGACGTTTTTGACCATCCGGCGTATAGCCCTGATTTAGCGCCGAGCGACTATCACCTTTTCCCGGAACTGAAGATGATGCTCGGAGGGCAGAGCTTCCGAACTGACGACGCGCTTCAAGTCGTCGTGAAAACCCATCTCAAATCACTGCCGGAAAACTTCTACGAAAGAGGTATTAAAAAGCTTGTACACAGGTATTAAAAATGCCTCAATTTAAAAGGCGATTATGTTGAAAAGTAACTAATAATGTACCTAACTCTTGATAATAAATTTATTTAATTACTCTCACTAGTTTTATTTTTATACCACATCGGAAGCTGATAAAAAAATAGCCCTCGTAGTAACAAGCAATAAAAGTTACACATATAAAATCTTATTATTTGTACATTTGATTTGAAGAATTTATTGGTTTTCTCAGCTTTATAAATGCTTATAAATTAGCATAAATTATGGCAAGTTGATAATATTCTGTAATTAAACTTTGAAGATTCTTCGGTTGTCATGGACAATAAAATCTCCATGTTATTTGTTTTCACTCTTAAATATGAGTGGTAAATCTTCTGATCTTTACAATAAGTAATTTCTCGTATATAATGTATCATATTTACCTGAAATTTGATGTTCTAGTATATAATACAGGGCCTTTTTATCATGTGATTTCATTTTTTGTAATCTAACTTTTGCCTTTGCTTTATCTTTTATCTGAGACTAGTAGGGTTAGCTTTATTGAGGCTCTATTGTATTTAGGTTATGTAGTAAAAAACTGAAAAATATATTTAGGAAATTCTAATAATTTTTACTGATGTTTTGAAATAATTTAGGTAATATGGCAGCTTTTGATATGGGCAACCCAAAGTCTGTAGTCTCGCCAGGTGGTGTGGGATTTGATATCAATTGTGGTGTCCGTCTCCTTCGAACTAATCTCATGGAAAAAGATGTTTTGCCAGTTAAAGTATGTGTATTAAAATAGTTCTTAATTAAATTAAATAAATAAATGTTATTGTTTCAAGCTAATGAATTTTTGTCTCTTTTATCATAAAGTGGTTTGTAAATTTATTATATTAGTAATGATGTAAGTTATATAATTGTTTATTTTAAACACACACACACATATTTGTATATTTAATAATTGTAGCTGACATTAAAGTTATCTAAACAAGATAGACAGATTTGAGTTATGCTCTAGGCTACTGTATTCCTACAAAAAGGTTCTGGGAACCATATTTTGATTATAGTTGCTTTTATTTACCTTATTCCTTCCACAAAGGATAAATGAATAGCTAAACTTATTAATTAGGTGTGGATTGGAATAAATTCCCAAAATACTCATGGCTCAGAGCCTGGTTTGTTACTCCTATTACCTTTTTGTTAGTTAGTTGTGTGAAACCCAGACCTTCATTCCAGGATTATTCTTTTGAGTCTTTATTATCATTTCTTATTTAGAATAGAGGTCATCATTATATTACCCTCTTCTAGCTCATCATCCAAGTGATATATCCAGATTTTAAAAAAGCTGTAACATTTCATTAATTTAGCTCTTGAAATATTTTTGTCAATAATTATGTTAAAATGAATAGGAGGAATCCAATCTTATCCCTAGATCAAATGCCATATCATTGGTTAATTTAATATTGACTCTGGACTGAATCTTTATATATGTATTCAATTTTTTTTTATAGCAGTAAATAGGATGTTTCTTTTAATTCCTTCTATTAGTTCAGTCTCCTTATATTTATCTTGTACAGATTATTATCAATTGTGAATAAAATACATTTGTATACATTCAATCAAGTTCAGATACATTTTTTTTAACCAGTAGTGGATGAAAATTGATGTTAATACAGTTTTTTTCAAATATTTATTCATTAATGTAATTTTAAAAAGTTGATGTTTTGGTCAGATTTGAACTATATGACTACATGTTTGAAATCCAGCACTTTGGCACTGAGCCAACTTTCCCACAGCTGGAAATCGATTAACACGTTCAGCATAGCCAGCATACTGGTTCTCTTACGAGGCACTCAGAGCATGCCGGGGCGCTCCCAGCTTCCCTGAGAGACGGCGAGTACACTGGCACTCTCATTCTAATTAAAACTACTCTAGTGTCGATAAGTGTTTGTATAAAGGTTTGAGTTTTACGTCAGTGCTTCAGAAGAGTTTGGAGAACATTGTGGCTGAGTTGTTTTTTTAAATCCGACCATCCCAAGTTAACTTTTTGATGCTTCAACTGAAACAGTGCTTCAGGGAGTTTTATGAACAGATTTAATTGGGTATAACTTTTATATTTTAATGTTTTTTTTTTAGTTTTAACCACTTAACGCAGCAAAATATCCGGTAAAAACAATGACCACAAAAATAAACTAAGCTTTCTGAACTAACGCAAGAATAAACGCTAACTGTTTATTAGAGGAATGAATCTACTCGAGGTAGGAACAGACTACTGTAAATATGAGTCATTGACAAAAACTTTGGATGCCCGAAAACCTAATTTGTCATCATAAGATTGTTGTTAACAAATGTCAGCTTATCTCGGCTATAAATAGTCTCGGACGTGACATGTGCATTATCTATGTCTGTGTTTACATTATCGATTTCTATCGCTTTGTGAAACACATGACACAAACATTCCGAGTTAATCATTGAGTGGTTAAGTTTAGTATGTAATATATTTTAGTAGTAGGTACTTTAGATTTTTATGTCAATTATATTTTTTCTCTGTCTTTTTTGTTGAGCTTTATTATTTATCATACAGTATTTTGTCATTTGTATTTCTTTTTTTAATTATGGCCTGATAAATAAAACAATATTTTAATGTCTAATGCACTGTTTGATGTCTCCAATAAACCTATATATGGTAGAAATAAAATTATTAAGTTGAAAACAACAGACACGATACTTAGATGCAACGACTAGCTATGCAACCTGTATAGCATTTCAATAATTCTACTGCCGTCATGATCACCATCAGCTTTATAAATTAGAAAAAAACAAAGAAATAGTAACAAACAAAAAATAATAGTCCAAGCGCATATACTGCACAGCGAGGAAAATGGAAATTTGCAAGGAATACACTTTATATTTTGCCACTTAATAGTGTAGGCCTATACATATTTATGTTAATTGTAATTATAACATAAAAAGTAACTAAAATTAAAAAAAAATTGTCTGTTGACCTAAGTATGACCTAAGTAGGAATTGACTTTTTTTAAAATTTATATTACTTGCTAATGTAATAGGGGAATTATATCCCCTATTCTCTTAGCAGATTCATTTTCACTTCACAGATTCATTCATGTTCACAAATAAACACATGGTAATTGCCATTACATAAAAAAAAAAAAAAAAAAAAAAAAAAAAAAAATAGGAATGAATATATACTGTATACTCTACAGTCAACTGTTAAGGTATAAATGGTCTTACTCTAACCCTTTGATTAACAACATGTGCCTGCTCTGATATTGGCCTTCTTGGCCTTGAGAGCAACATATTTTTGAAAGATTTTTACAGTTTCTCTTTTTTAAATTTTGTTCTTTATTTTTCTCTATTTTTTAAAATTATAGTAATATATTTTTTTATTAATTATTTTCTCATGTCAACCAAACTTTATCTTACGTTTACTGACAATTTTATTTTTTTTGCTAAAAAAATCTTTTTTTGTAAAATACCACACAAACTTTGAAACAACCTCTAAACATATGGAAAAATCATAGACTTTGGACACAAAAGAACTTCTACATTATTCAGTCGCCTATTCATTGTAAAATACCGCACAAACTTCGAAACGATCTGTAAATACGTGGAAAAATCCATAGACTTGGACACAAAAGAATGGTGACTATTTACTCTGTGTAGTATTAATTGTCCAGATAGTTGCAAAAATTTAACCTAGAATACAGCACAATACACAGGAAAACAAATTGTACACATGCTAATATAAGAGAAATGGTAGAACGTACATATACGGGAATGCTCCCGCTGGCCGTTGCGCGATCTCATATACTGGTACGTGAATGCTAATCATAGGGTTTATTCAAATGAAATAGTTAAACTTATATGAATAAAATATGATTACCATAGTGGCTATTATTATTATTACCTGAAAAAGCCAGATAATGTTATTTATGATTGTACAAATATCTGTTCCATATATGATCAGAAATAAAACCTAGACCATTTCTACAGAGTTAACACTTCAATCTATATAGTACATAGAAATTTACATGTTTATTACACAATGTCTAAAAATTATCCAACACTAACTAAATTTGTGTACTACTCTCTCAACAATATATACTAAATCAAGCTCGTAATAAATATTCAAAAGAAAACTTGTGTGTAACTGATATAATAACAAATGTTTACAGGAACAATTGGCACAAAGTATGTTTGACCACATTCCTGTTGGAGTAGGTTCCAAAGGGATCATACCAATGAATGCTCGAGACTTGGAAGAAGCGCTTGAGATGGGGATGGATTGGTCACTACGAGAAGGATATGTTTGGGCTGAAGATAAGGAACATTGCGAAGAATACGGGCGTATGTTGAATGCCGACCCAAGCAAAGTCAGCATGAGGGCTAAAAAAAGAGGCTTGCCACAGGTATATTTATACATACGTTTATTCCACCTGAGAAAAATATCTAAAGAATTTTTTGTCATGTAGGGTATTATTTAAAAAATAAATTTCTTCCATTGTGGTTGTAAAAGTTAAATATTGCACAAAATTCCAAATTGTTATTTATACGTGTGTTTAAAAAAAAGTATCAACATGATAGATATGTTAAAAATAATTTTACTTTTTTTTAAATAACACAATAAAACTAATGTTTCTAAAATGATTATAATTTAATACAATGTTCTGCTATTCCTAGATTTAGGGTTACATTGTACATTACTGAAAATATCTCTATAGCCAAAATCCAGAAGGATTAGCACTTCCTTCACCTAAGTAACCTGGATCGCTTCATAGGCTGCTTTAAGAATAAAAGTTTTGCAAAATATAATAGCACTAAATAAAATGATAAAACTAGTTTTAGTAGAATGTTGTACTCAATGTAACAACAAAACTTGTCCTGTCAGTGAATAGCAAAATGCCTTTAAATGGCCTTTAATTACTAATCATTACCTTCTCATATCTCAGATATATATAAAACAGCTCAATAAATACTTTAGATACCTAGGCCATGTTGTCATTCGTAAAATGGGATCATGATAGTATACAGTATATTATAAAAATGTAGAAGCAGTGTAGAGTATAAAAACTTGATCATTTTGATGGAGTATGTAAATACAACGGGAGAGAGAAGTATTAAAACTGTTGTTAAGATATATTAATATCTCACTTGTTATTATTGGAAAATATAACTAATAAGTTATTGACTCTCACCTATATATCAGCGCCTCCCTTTTTTATATCAATTTTCTAACTTTATATGTGGAACAAAGCCTCTATGACTACTTAATTGATTAACTTTTTCTACTACTAAATTTTGTAAGTTAAGTCAACTTGATGTGACAAGGTTTTTTTTTTGAAAAATAGTTTTCCAAATAGGCTATCTTAAATATCTTAAATCTTTAAAAAGAAATTCTAAATGGTTTTATTGAATGAAATAGTACAACTAGGATGAGTTTAATCCATTTGATGTATACACGATGTATTTACTACACATGAGTAACTGCAATGAAAGGTTAGGACTACGGTTGCTACTAAGAGGTCTAACATCTGTCCAGAGTTTACTTTATTTTGTCTCTTTTTAGGATGCTTACAATGCTAAGAGTATGATTTTGCGTAGCTAAGAAATCGGTTTTATATTTGTGAACCTACATACATATAAATACACTCATGTAAAACGTACATTCTTTAAATTATGTGTATCTATCTAGCTAAACTTACATTGACCACAGTTTTTAGTTCGGAATATCCTAAAATATATGCTGTTAAAGTAGCTTGAGCCTCATAAATGAAGATTGAAGCGGAGCCCGATTCTTTGGCAGTATTTTGTAGTTTAAACTATTTTACAACATTATTAAATAATAACAACTATCAAATTACAATTAATAATTTATTACTCAAATATGAAACTCATAAAAGAAATTAATAAAAGGATTAAAAATTAACATAAATGAAATATATAAAGTATTTAATATATAGTATTAATAACAAATTAATACATGAGCAAATACTAATACAATCCGAATTTGATACTATATCCAATGTCTAGCATTACGGCACCAAGATAAACTTGAGAATATTGTAATAAATTTGGCATCAATGATGCTGATTCTTATCTAACATATGTTTGTATAACTTGCATTATTTCATTGTTCTTTCTTGATGATTTTGGAACTGTCTCCCAACAAAAAGCTTTAAATAATTAAAATTAATAAATAATTCTTGTATTTGAATATCCTGTTATTTTAATTATTATGCAAGAAAACACACACACACACACACATATATGTATATATATGTGTATATATATATATATATATATATATATATATATATATCAGCCTACTACAACCCCCGTTCAGTGATGCTTGATGATGGAGATACTACCAATCTTTGAAAGTTAACTCGCATAAATACAAAGTAAGATTCTTATCTAAGTACATATAGGGAAAGTGATAAGTGAATACAAGAAAACAGTGTTGCAAAGCTATATATAAGAATATGTTATATATATATATATATATATATATATATATATATATGAAGTTAATATATTACTATTGTAAGTAATTTTATCCACCAAGAATTTTATCCACATAGTAAAATATCAAGAATATATATATATATATATATATATATATATATATATATATATATATATATATATATATACACGAGAGATTCTTTATAGACAAGAGAATAACTAAATTATCTTGGTAGTAGTCCGGTTTGTTTTCATGATACACTATGTCTTTTGTAAGTCAGAATGAACATTTTATCTCTCATTGGGAAAGGATGTAGTGCATCTAAAATATTTCAAATTTTGTAATAGATTTATGCATATCTATTTTATGCCAGATTGTTTTCGAGGTAAGTATATAACATTAAACTTCAACTAAAGCATAAATATTATATCAAATAGTGATAATATAAAACAACTTTGTTTTATTTCAGTTAGGAACGTTAGGAGCTGGAAATCACTACGCAGAAATCCAAGTGGTGGATGAAATATTTGATAAATGGGCAGCAAGTAAAATGGGCATTGAGAGTAAAGGGCAAATCTGTGTTATGATTCATTCTGGGAGTCGAGGTTTTGGTCACCAGGTTGCAACAGGTTTGTTAATTTCGATTTATTTTTACTTATAACACTTTGATATTACTTGCAACCAGACTTTTTGTTAACTAAAGGTTGTTGTTAACTTTCACTTGGAGGAAACGTTTTCATTTTACGACTTCTTCAGGAGGCTGAAGAAGTTGTAACATAAAAATGTTTCCGCCAAGTGTAAGTTAACAATTAGTTGACAAAAGTCTGTTTGCAAATAATATCAAAGTGTAATAAGTAATTAACAACCAGCTCGTCATGAACAGCAACAAGTTTTCAATATTTATTTTAAGATACTATTTTTCAGTTTCATTCAACTAAGTAATTATTGTTCTTGTGTATTTAGATGCATTGGTTGAAATGGAAAAAGCAATGAAGAGGGATAACATAGAAGTGAATGATCGACAGCTTGCTTGTGCGCATATTAATTCAGTTGAAGGTCAGAATTATTTGAAAGCAATGGCTGCTGCTGCAAATTTTGCTTGGGTTAACAGGAGTTCAATGACCTTCCTCAGCAGGCAGGTAGGTTAATATAATAACTACTAAAATTAAACATAAAATATGATAAAAATTAAACAAAATTAAAAATTTGATATAGCATATTAAAATACCCAAGACAATACTGTGATTGCCACACTGAGAAATAAATTAAAATTAACTGCCAGAATACAAAGACCATTTTTGCTAGATTAAGAGTCATTTGATAGCTCAATCACATGATTGAACGAGTCATCTGAAATCTTCTGAATATGATTTTATAGAAAAATGGATGTAGCTTATACACCAATGAATAATATGGTTAACTGAAATTAGGTCACTAGGCATTTTATAGATATGTCTCATTATTTTATCCGTGTGGTCTCCTAAGTTAACTTGTCACCTCAATTTTCTCTTTCTACTGTCATTGTTTACAACAGCACCTATGACATGATAAATAGGCTTTACCAGTAGTAAACGTGTATCCAATGTGCTGTCAGTATTCATCTGAATGTAAAAAAGTGGATAGTTGTACTATGCCAGTTGTATTCTTTCATGTGCTAGTTGTTACTGAAAACTTGGCAAACCTTTGTGAAAGCTCTCAAGGGAAATACTGATATTGAGGGTCGTTTATGGTGATAATGCTGTAAAGAAAACATCCATTTTTAAGCAGACAAAGTATTGTAGTGGTGGCTGAGAAGATAACACAAGGGAAGGACAACCTTTTGATAAAAATATTTGTCATCTATGGTTCCTTGTTCTTACTGATCATCTAAATGTTTGAATGTGTACTGATGAACAGTACATACAAACCTATATAAACATTGTAGTCGGATACGAAATCGCAGTTAAACTCTGGAACAGAGTTGCAGTTAAACTCTGCAAAATCGTGCCTGAATTGCTGATGGTGGATAAAAAGTATAGAAGCTATTTATGTTTATTTGGGCACTTGAGATAATTATTGAATAAATAATAAATTGGTTAATATCAAGTCAAAAATTTACTGCGACTAATTAGCTGCCCTTATCAAGCATTTATGTTCAAGTGTGTAAGGTGAGGAGGTAAACTATCAAACTCCCTACACTTTACCAAGAACAATCTTTACAAAGAATAAATAAATAAATAAACTTTTGATTAGACATCAAACCGACTTATTACTTATTCAAAATGTATAAAAGGTTGAATTTATCGTTAACTGGACAAAATTGAAAATGATTTATTTGTAATAGGCCTTAATTTATTCATAACTGAATGAGAGCTTTTCCTGAGCATCACCTAAAACTTAATGTTGAGTCACTGCTCAGTTTTTTACATAAGACTTTAAATCATTACTAAGAAAGTTTTAGTACTGACAACTTTTTTTTAGTTTGACTGAAAAATTTACTGTATTGTTTTATACAAATTTTGTTAATTTAGGTTAATGTTAAGTTTTAACATAAATGTTATTTATGTTATGTTAAATTAGCTGTTGTAGCTAATTTTCAATCTTTTTTTTTATGAAATTTTGTTCCAGGCATTTGCTAAACAGTTTAATATGACCCCTGATGATTTAGACATGCATGTTATATATGACGTATCTCATAACATAGCAAAAGTCGAAGAACACGTGGTGGATGGAAAACAAAAGACACTATTGGTTCATAGAAAGGTAAATGAAACTAACAGGTTTGTTAGCATTTGCTGTTCACAATGAGATAAACAAGTGTAATGTTTAATGTGTTAGGTTAGTTCTGGTGAAGATAAAAGCTTACATGAGAATTTCTTGGATTAAATAGGAGGATCTCAGATGTACCTTAATAGTTTGGTTTGTTTTCATAATACACACACATTGACAAAAAGAACAACATTAAAGAATTTTATATATTTCGGATGCGCTGCTTTCTTTGTTAATAAAGAGAACATATTCTCTTAGTGTTTAACTTTTATTAAATAATCATAACTAATACATGCTGTTGCCCTCACTCTAATTCACCAGGAAATAAGATTTTTGTGTGTTAATTTTCTCTGAAGATGATTGATTTGGAGTTGAAAGTTCATAAGGATTTAAATAAAACAGCTTATTTGTGCTTAAGATGTTATATTTGTTTAAATCTTTCATTCAAAATGTTTATCATAAATATATAATTGATATTTATTTGATTAAAATTGTTTGAAAAAATCTTTAGAGTAAAGAAAACAAAACTTTCAATACACAAATATATATTGTAAAAAGTTGGATTCTAGATGTTTTATTAAAATATTTGTATACTTGCCAATAACATAAGAACCAAAACCTCCTTAAGAAAGTTAGAAAACTGATCGTCCCTAATATATTTTAATTATAACATCACCTTGGCAGACTGTTTTATTAACACATTGCGGTTTACAGACTAGGTCAGCTAGTCACGTCAATCTATTAGTAGGGGCTATAAAGACTAGTTCAGCTAGTAATGATTGTCATTATTGTTAGATTAATTTGTTTGCTTCAAGAGAGGATATGTTAAGCACCAAGAATATATGTCTGTGCTTTCTAAGGGATATTTATCAACTCTTGAAACTTACAGCATTAATAATGAAAGATTCTTATGCCCTTCTGTCAGACAACTAAACATAACTGAAAGCTTCAGCAGTTTTTATGTCAAATGGAGTGAGAAGCTCATTATAGGTTTTACTCGGTGTTGGTTAGTAGCTGATGTTACATGATAAACAATTGTAACAATTGTGTACATACAAAATGAACAATAGTAGGGGGAGCCCAGAATCTAAAGCAAACTCTAAACCGTAACTTTTAATTTTTTTTTTACTAATTATGACTACACATAATAGTCAATTAACAAATAATAAATTAGCTAAGATACAAATATTGATTAAAAAATTGTACCGGTATAAAACAAATGATATTTAGTGATTTAAAAGTGAGAATATTTTTGCAGCAAAATACAACTCAATTGAAGTGAGAAATTAATCCGTACCCGCTATTGCTCGCGGTGTGGGTGTAATTAGATCACCAATGGATTAAACTTGAATAGAAACTGGGCACATTTGTACATAATCGTCTAACCAGAATACAAAGTCTGTTTCTTATATTTATATAGGTACACAATTTTTAAAAAAAATCATTTTTATCTACTTTTACTCTCTAGAGATCCCTATTTCGCTACATCATTGAATTAATGATCCTGAATTTAAATTTTCATGCAACACTCACATAGATTTAGGATTTCTCAGTTAATTAGATGTTTAAACAATGGATATCTTTGTCATATACTATTTTATAATTATTTAAGTTCCCATACCTCATTAAAAAAAATATTTTTTGTTATGGATACAAACAGAAACTATATTAAAATTGTTCCTATGTTAACCACATACACATTTCCATCTTAGCTTTAAACAAAACAGAAAGCACAAATGGTTACACAATTAATGTTCTGATTTAGCTTTGGAATCTCCCCTGGCCTAACTCTACCACTTCAATTTATGTTTCACAATCTAAACTTTTCTGTTTGTACTAAAATCTACTTTTTTACACTTGTTTGTTTATCTTGGCAAAAAAAACCACTACTTACTGATTTTTTCGGCAGACGCGTTTCACACTAGGTCAGTTCATTTTTCAATGCTGTGAATTACTGACAAGACTGTTGCTCAGGTGTGTTGTGTTGGTGTGAGCCTGTGGGGTATTTTTGCTCTGTGGTGTGTTATTGTTCATGGAGTAGTTGTTAATTATGTACTCAAATATAGTGTTTGATTGGAGTGTGTTTTGTCATTTAGAATGTGTTGTGGATAGTATTTATGATGTTTATATATCTCATAGTTTTCTACTGTGTTAAGTTTTTTGCTTTTATTTATTTAATGTAAGATTTTTACATTGTGTCAGTCTGTGAGTGTAGTGTGTTTTGTATGTGTATGGCGAAATTTGATGTGGGTTGTGTCTTTCTTATCTGTTTTACGTATTCTTCGTATCTTGTGATAAATATTCTCCCTGTTTGTCCTATGTAAAAGCTGGGACAGTTGTTGCATGTAATCTTGTATACGCCTGCCCTGTCGTGTTTATCCTGGTGTGTTTTTTAACTCTGTAGGTGTTTTTTATAAAAACCTCAAGATGTACAACACAAAAACTGCAAGTTCTACTTCTTTACTTATAGGTTTGTATTATTGTTAAGGATTTGAACATCCTGCAAATGTAAGTGTAAAGCATTTCAAAAACTAACTTGAATATGTGGTTATATATTATGTTCTTAGTTATATAGTAGCATATTATATGGAACAAACTGAGCTTAGTTGACTTTAGTTCAAAAGTCCTGATTAACTATTGTTGAATTTTTTATAGGGTTCAACAAGAGCGTTTCCTCCTCATCACCCTCTGATCCCAGTGGACTATCAGTTAACTGGACAACCTGTTCTAATTGGAGGTACTATGGGTACTTGTAGTTATGTTCTGACGGGAACTGAGCAAGGGATGCAGGAAACATTTGGTTCTACCTGTCATGGAGCAGTAAGTCTAGACTATCTGTTGCCTAACTCATATTAGCTGCCCATATCCAAACAAAATGTTTATTATCAATTATTTATTGATATTTAAATATCTTGTTGTTTAGTGGAATAATATAATTATCAACTTCGTTAATTACAGATTTGATCTTGATCATTGCAAGTTATGATAATTTTCTATTTGATATTTGTATAGTGACATAGAGTATCATCAGTAGTAGGATTTCATAGGAGAAAGCAATTGTTTTAACAATATTCACATGTGAATTACCTAGTTACTGAAAGTTAGAAAAACAAATCAGGAATATTAATTTTAGAATACTGTTTTTGTGTTGGTGAAATATCTTATGTAACATTGGTTAGAAATGGAAATGAAAATACAATGCTGAAAAAGAATTTAATCTCTCAATGTTATGGAATTATAGTGTTTCTGCTCCTTCTTGATACGCAGAGGATTAAGGAGCTTCTCGGAACTCAGCTAACCCTCCCAACCCGCTAGGCAGTGTCCCACATCACTGCTTTATTTTTATTTAAATTTTTAATACAAATTTATGAATTTTTTTGAATTATACATAGAGTTTTAAAAATATGAATTCAAACTTGAACAAAATGCTTCATAAATTAATAAATATATATAATTTTAAAAAATTACATTCTCTTATCATGAATTACAAATATTTACTCTGAAATATAAAGCATTTTGTTTGAGTTTGAATTCATTTTCTTTAGATTCTTGTGTAGAATTTTTAAAAAATACACATTTTTAATTTAAAATTTAAACCTTACCATACTGCTGGTATTTTGTTTTCCTGTGTAACTATGACAGTTTAACAATGGATGAAGTTGATGAATTCAGTGATAATGAGATGAGCTTTGTTTACTGAACCTGTGGCTACCTTTGGTTGATGGTCGGTTAACTTTATGAAAGAATATATATATAGATTTAACCCTCATGCACGCGCGCCTTTTTATCTAACGTAAGTAGGCGTGTTGTTGTATTTTATACAACATCTCGGTTTTCTACATTTTCCTTAACCTTCAATCGAGTTATTAAAAGTTTGGTCTTACCAATGAAAAAATTACTTGTGAGTTGACCCCAGCAATGTTTATCAGAGCAAAAAATAATGCAACTGGCCATCTTCTTGTCCTCCGGGCAACGCTATATATAGCACAAAGCTGGTCATTACTATCAACTCCACCTTTTGTTCTGTTGTACTGCAATATAATTTCTGGCTTATTTGTTTGTTCGTCAACATCATCTGAGTCGTGCATAGTCGAAATCAATATTACAGCTTTATTTTTTTTTTGTCGTATATGAGACCATGGTTCGATCATTCTGGAACCCAAACAAGAAAGTACCTGGCTGATTGGTTTTATTAGGCAGAAATTCTGGTGGAATTTCCCGTTTGTTCTTACGTAGAGTGCCAATCACCTTCCAATTCACTTTCTGAGTTATGATCACTTTTTTCAGCTTCACCGTCGCTCAGATCATCGTCACTTTCAATAAAATCAGCATTATCAATTTCTTCATCAGAAAGATCCTGTAAAATTTTTGGAATATATTCCAAATTCACTCCTAAAAACATGAAAATTTATAAAAATTTTGAACAAAACAAATAATTAGATAATTCTTTAAAAAAATGTATATAAAAAACTTGCGTTCCATCGTGGAGGAAAAAAACTGCACCGAAAAAATAAAAATGTCAGAAGGCGCCTTGTATTTTGTACAACAGTGATGACTGACCAGAACTAATCGCACACTGAGGCTATGTTGATAGAATAAAGACATTGATGACAACTGATAAGAGTAGTGGGGGGACCAATAGAAGAATAGAACGGTGATTTGAACAAATAACTACCAACAGGTTTCAACAAGAATCAAAATATTAAAACTGTTGTACTTTTTACAACAGCGCGCTTCCTTGAGGGTTAAGATTTGTAAGAATTCAAGCAATATGAGTAACATTTATTCAAAATTATATTTAGCAGTCAGGGTTCATGGACAATCTTGTATAGATTTTCGATTCTTTTAAGTTAAATAGGCCTACATGATATTGTCTAATAATGAATTTAGTCAACATCTTGGTCATATGTGAGGCTTTTAAAAGTTACTTTTTAATGAAATAGGCTACACAGAACATTCAACCTTGATTTATGAATAGGAATTTCTAAAAGGTGACAAGCAATATGATTAGAAGTAAAGATTTATTTAATATTACAAGTACGAACTTCAGTTCACAATTACGATATAACTTCAGCAATAGGCATTTCAGTTTGTATGACTGGAGAAATTGGAACTACCTTTTCTTTGTGCTTTGTTTCAACATGTATGAAGTAGTGGCGGGGTAGTGGCAACCAGAAACGGGGAGAGAGAGATAGAGGGACAAAGAGAGTGTCAAGCCCTCCCGAGTGAGAGTGAGACTGCAGAGTGAGAAGAGCAATGATCAATGACAAACAACCATGAAATGCCTCACATTGTCTTTGTTGCTGCATCATAAATAACAATAATATTTACGTGATCTCAAATAGTCATTTGCTATAATTGTTTAATTGTTTCAAAGCGACTAATACTTCAATAAGACCTAATTGATAATTAATTATATTTCCTATAAATTACACCGCACTCATATTTTAACTGTTAAAAAAAACAAGAATCGGAATCAGCACTTCAATTAATGCAGAATCGAGTATCGACGATTCCTCGATACCATTAGAATCAACTATTCCTGGAATCGAGAATCGGAATCGGCCCATCCCTAATTTTGACTTTTGTTCTCTAGTCTAGTTGGTTGAATGAGTTGTAATCTAAAATCACCAAAATAATTGTAACTATATATTGTTTAAAGTAGTTTTAATAAATAATTATAAAGATAAATATTTAGGAATTTAATTGGCCATGGCCGTTGGACAAATAATGTTTGACTTGACGATTTCATTAAACAAGTTTTTCTGTACTTTGAATTAAAGTAAATTTACGCAAAACGTTTTTGTATTAAGTGAATTCGGTCAGGGACTAGCTTGGCTGCTTGGAATCATTGTTAAGCTAGGTCGCTGGAGTCTCAAAAACCAATGTTCTATAATGTCTTAATTTGGCTTTTGTTTTGTATTTCAGAATAATTGATTTATAAATTTCTTATTGTTCTATTCTGTTGAGATGTGATCCTTTTTTATTGATGAGAAGAATTTATAGATCATGGTGTATTTGTCTAGATCTTACACACTATCTTTGTAAATGTAGCCTGTATTATGTGATTGGGAAAAGATGAGTGAGTATTATATTAATAAAGTGTATGCGTTCTCTAAAACTTTGTTGAAAGCTGTAACCTGATTGCCCAATGTTTATTAAGAACAAGAAATATTTGTGTTTTAACATTTCTTTATATTCTGTAAGAAGTTTTAGCAGTGAAACAGGATTTGTAAATTTTTAAACAAGGCATGGTGGCTACAAGTGGTTTTATCTTTTGCGTATTATAAAACAGAACCTATGTCAAACATCCCAAAGGAAAACAAATTTACTTCAGACAATAGATTTTGTTTCAATGAAATAAAATTAATTTATTATTGGAAGAAAGATTTTTAGTTTGTGTTACCTTTTTTCAGTTTTCAATGTGACATTAGATATACTTGCTTGTTTCACTGGCCTCTCCAGTTCAACAGAATCATACACACAAAGTAAATTATTTAACATTTTCTGTTTAATTTCAGGGAAGAGCATTATCACGAGCCAAATCTCGTAGAAATCTAGATTATACAGAGGTATTACGCAAACTAGAAGAACAAGGTATATCAATACGAGTAGCATCTCCAAAGTTAGTAATGGAAGAAGCACCTGAGTCTTATAAGAATGTAACAGATGTAGTAGACACATGTCATGCTGCAGGGATAAGCAAGAAAGCAATTAAATTACGTCCAATTGCTGTCATCAAGGGATAATGCAACATCGTCTGTATTCATTCTGAGTTTTAAGGAGTAAGTTTAGCCTGTGTACAGCTAATATGAGATCGCTCTTTTCATCTTACACCTTCACTTGATATTAACAAACGTCCCCTTGATGCTGTATTTTGGTATTTCTTGGAGCGAAATTGATTTTATTGATACATTATTAACTGTGGTTATAGAATTTTTTATCATCTGGAAAATCACTATCAGAATCAATTTTTTTGCTTGATAAATCTATATTATATTAATAGTATCATCTGGAAAATCACTAAATTCTTTTGCTTGATAAATCTATATTATATTAATCGATACCATATTTATTTATTTTGACCTTAGTAAAGTGATTAAACTTGCATTTTGGGCACTCTTGTATTTTCTTGTCTATTTTTCTAGTTCGTAAAACTAAGAAAGAATGTTTATCTTTAATTTTATAATTTTCTTTTGTTATTGGGAATAACATACTAAATATTTGAAAAAGTATTGCGCTTTAAAACTTTACCAAAAGTAAGAAACATAATCGGTCACTTTTAATCTTTTAATTAGCATTCATGTACTAGTATATGAGGTCGCGTATATGTACGTTCTACCGCTTCTCTCAGATTAGCATCTGACATGTTTATAGACCGTTTTCGACGTTTGTGTGGTATTCTACAATGAATAAGTATTTTACAAAATAAAAAGAATAACAGAAAACCTTTAGCAAAGAAATTGTCAGTAAACCTAAGGTAAAGTTTGTTTAATGTGAAAATATAAGTAAAAAAAAATATTAACAAATAATACAACAATTGAAAAAATTATAGAAAAATAAAAAAAAACAAATTAGAAAAAAAGAAAAAGTGTGAAAATCTTTCAAAAATATGTTGCTCCCATGACCCATATCAGAGTAGGAAAATATTGCTAATCAAAGGGTTGAATTATATTTTAAAGTTAAAATTGTTACCAATACCTTTTTTGTTATTTGTATGGATAGATGTTCATATTGAACATTTATGAAACTCATTTATTATATCCAGTTATTTGCTTGTGGATGCAATTTGCCTTCTTTTAAATTTATTTATTTCTCATTTTATTTTAAAGTATTTATAAATATGAACCTGTTAATTTTTTTTAAAACAGAGCTAGTCATTCAGTATTTACAAAAAAAAAGTAAAGAGGGGATTTCTTGAAACAAATATATTTAAGGTTACAAATGTTTTTACCAAATTTCTACCTGAAATGCACTAGAACTTTCACTTTACCAAATGGTAATTTGTACACAGACATCTGTGTACTTTTGTGACCTAAATGAAACAATTACAATTAAACGGAATGTACTAAATGTTTGCAAGAATAAATACATTTTTTATTCAATAATGGCATCTAAAACATTATAACCATTGATGTAAGCTGAATATTATCCTTACTGGGCCCCTTATTTTAAGAAAGTATTTACTTAAATTATTAACATGGTAAAAAATTATTAATTAAAATTATTATTAAATTTGCAAAAATTATAATTTATGTAAATTTATTTAAATATAAAGTTTGAAAAGTTATTTCAATAATAATGTTACATTTTCTCCAATTATCATGGGCTATAAGATCCATTATCTTATTCAACAGCCCATACAGCAGTCAATATTTAAGAAGACAAATGTTTCATAAACTTGGAGGGCACTAAATCCCCTTCTCTTACTTACTGACTAGTGTTGTAACAGAAATTTGTACACTCCTTATTTGTAATATTATCTATTTGTAGAATAAATTTTAATGTTATTTCTTTTTTATACAGCACAAAGTAGATAGTTTTTAAAGTTTTAAAATTTATGAAATTAATTCTTTCCCTTTGATAGGTGACTATAATAGAATTAGTGAGTGCATGCATGAGGCCTAGGCCCAACGCTTTGTATCAGCAGGCAGGCAGATGTATTACAATTCTTAACTTCAGTTTTTCAAGTCCTTGAGTATTAATTAATCTCCGTATTTTTTTAGATTTTTAACTGAAAAAACCTGCACAGCATTAACAAAAATAATATTAGGTTTCAGCACTGTAGTTAGAATCCTCTGAACAAGGGCAAAATTATTAAAAGTTTATAGTAAATTTTTAAATTATTACTAATTTTTTTAAAAAAGTACTACATTTTCTTAAAGTATACAATTAAAACTATATATTAATATTTTACTACATATTGCTACACAATAGTTTTTCTACAAAACTAATTTTTATGGTTTCTCTCTAAAAATGTGCATTGTAGTGATTTAACATAAATTGGTTCAAAGCCTTCATGCATGTCTCTTTATCGTTTTATTTAGTTTGTAAACTTTAAGTTAGTGTAGGTAGTAACATCTGAGCTGTCTTACAATTTTATATCACATTGCAATAATTTCTCGTAAAATAAAGCAGAGGTAAAAAATATAAATTATATATTTTATACCTGTATACTTACCCGTCTTCTTAACAATTTTTTTTTTTTTACTTTGTTTTTTTCTAACATCAGAGTTATTTTTAATTGAATTTTCAAAATGCATATCGTTCAAAGTTCAATTATTTACATAAAGTATATTAAGTAATAAGATTTATTTTTAAAGGTTGTTTTTCATTTTAGAGATTTATTTATTTATTTAAATATTTAACTTTAATATTATTTAGTTAATATTTAAGTTAATATTATTTATAATGATTAATACAATTCATATGATGATATTATAATAATGTAGAATGGTAACTTAGTTCATATATATATATATATATATATATATATATATATATATATATATATATATATATATATATGATGATGATGATGAATCTGGAGTACATTGGTTCATTCTGCAGTGAATAAAATCGCAGTTCCGACATTTCGCTAGAATCTCATCTAGCATTGACGAAGTAAACCCAACAACAGTTTGACTCGCTTTTCAACTGTTGTAGGGTTCACCTCGTCAATGCTAGATGCGATTCTAGCGAAACGTCAAAACTGCGATTTTATGCACTGCAGAATGAACAGATGTACTCCAGATAATAATTGTTCATCATATTTTTCCATCCATTAAGGAATACGGACTAGCATATATATTAATATTAACCTTTTTCACTCAAATGGCTACTATAGTGGACATACCCTACTTCCAACCCACTTATATTTATTACTTATATATTTCTCTCAGGTCAAATGCCTACCCTCTTGTTTACCATCAAGCTGTAGTTTCATTTTTACCTGTAGTTTTTGACAACTTGTAATTGTTTTGGGACATGTAATTGATATAATGTTTTAGGGGTTTAAATATTACAAGTAAGATATTTGTATTAAATTTAATTAAATATAAATAACTAGTGTAAAATGTTTTAGAGCTTCAGTTTTGTTACAAAGTAGTACTTTTCAAATCACTCTCCTACATATACAGCTGGTTCTAAAATGGAGGTTTTTCAGAAGTATTTTGTTATTTTCTAGTGCTGCTGTCACTTTGGACCAAACACATTGAACAATTTTTTGTCTTGGTTAGATGTTGAGAGATCTTGTGTTTACTTTTTAACCTTTCAGAACTTTCATTATTTCAATCTGAAGGTCTGGAACAGTTTTGCATGATTCCTAAATTTCCAACCAGTTCTTTTATTACTACTCCTGAATTGTCTCTCTTTTTCCTACCCTGAGTTCCTACTGTATAGTACAAAGGTGTTTACTACCACAGTTTCTTCAGTAATTTTTAGGTAAAGACATAACTTGCAGGGTAATGGTCAGCTACATTGACTTGTTGTATTTACACACAACAGTAGGTTTCATTATATTTCCTACAACTCATCTCTTTAAAACACATGTAACAGTATGTCTGCCTAGCTTCGTTACATTATCTGAGTCCTTCCATAGCAAGATATTATATGTGCCATCTTTTCTGAAAGCTTTGATGTTGACCTTTTTTAACTTAATAGTAGGAACATTTTTCTTATTAAGTTTAGGTCCACCTAGGTCAGGCAACCCTTCTCTACTTTTGATTATGGTTAATGTTATGCCTTCTTCCATATCATACAACCATTTTGTCAGTTCTAAATTTGTATAAAACCTGTTTGTAAAATACATTAAGACCTTCACTATCACCATATGATTCTTTTTCTTATTTACTGAATGTAACACTATTTCACTATTGACAGACAAAGCTTGATTTTCCATCCTTTCTGTTGTGGATTTTACAAAATATTACACTTAAGCCCCACTTCCTCGTCTTTCTTTAACTAAGTCAGTTATATCTCAACTGGATTACCTTGGTGTAAAAAGTACTTGCTCTCTTTTCTCCTATCTGGTAAACCCTTGAAGGATTTTCATCAATTCCCATTCTATTAGGGTTGTGTGTTATCTTTTCTTTTTTAAAATATTTTTTGGGTTATCCTGTGTGCTTCATCTTCTATATGGTATTCTTCAACTGTCTTCCATAATCTTTTCAAATAAGTTAGTGCGTCTAACTCGTTAGCCAAAATATGTCCCTTTTTGTTTAAACCGACATTTTGCTGTCTAGCTACAGCTTCTTTCATCTTCCTCAATGCTCTCTGCAGTTCTAGGAAATAAATTCCTCGTCTCTCTTTAACTAAGTCAATTATATCTTATCTGGATTACCTTCCTGTAAAAAGTATTTCTTTTGCTCTCTTTTTTCCCATCTGTTAAACCCTTGAAGGAGTTCCAAGAATAAAATAAAATGGTCTTCTGTACTGACAAGAAGTGAGGCTTTGAGGTAATCATCTTGCAGGAATGATCTTCTGTACCGACAAGAAGTGAGGTTTTGAGGTAATCATCTTGCAGGAATGGCCTTCTGTACCGACAAGAAGTGAGGTTTTGAGGTAATCATCTTGCAGGAATGGCCTTCTGTACCGACAAGAAGTGAGGCTTTGAGGTAATCATCTTGCAGGAATGGCCTTCTGTACCGACAAGAAGTGAGGCTTTGAGGTAATCATCTTGCAGGAATGGCCTTCTGTATCGACAAGAAGAGAGGCTTTGAGGTAATCATCTTGCAGGAATGGCCTTCTGTATCGACAAGAAGTGAGGTTTTGAGGTAATCATCTTGCAGGAATGGCCTTCTGTACCGACAAGAAGTGAGGCTTTGAGGTAATCATCTTGCAGGAATGGCCTTCTGTATCGACAAGAAGTGAGGCTTTGAGGTAATCATCTTGCAGGAATGGCCTTCTGTATCGACAAGAAGTGAGGCTTTGAGGTAATCATCTTGCAGGAATGGCCTTCTGTATCGACAAGAAGTGAGGCTTTGAGGTAATCATCTTGCAGGAATGGCCTTCTGTATCGACAAGAAGAGAGGCTTTGAGGTAATCATCTTGCAGGAATGGCCTTCTGTATCGACAAGAAGTGAGGCTTTGAGGTAATCATCTTGCAGGAATGGCCTTCTGTATCGACAAGAAGTGAGGCTTTGAGGTAATCATCTTGCAGGAATGGCGTTCTGTATCGACAAGAAGTGAGGCTTTGAGGTAATCATCTTGCAGGAATGGCGTTCTGTATCGACAAGAAGAGAGGCTTTGAGGTAATCATCTTGCAGGAATGGCCTTCTGTATCGACAAGAAGTGAGGCTTTGAGGTAATCATCTTGCAGGAATGGCCTTCTGTATCGACAAGAAGTGAGGCTTTGAGGTAATCATCTTGCAGGAATGGCGTTCTGTATCGACAAGAAGAGAGGCTTTGAGGTAATCATCTTGCAGGAATGGCCTTCTGTACCGACAAGAAGTGAGGCTTTGAGGTAATCATCTTGCAGGAATGGCGTTCTGTATCGACAAGAAGAGAGGCTTTGAGGTAATCATCTTGCAGGAATGGCCTTCTGTATCGACAAGAAGTGAGGCTTTGAGGTAATTATCTTGCAGGAATGGCGTTCTGTATCGACAAGAAGTGAGGCTTTGAGGTAATCATCTTGCAGGAATGGCGTTCTGTATCGACAAGAAGAGAGGCTTTGAGGTAATCATCTTGCAGGAATGGCCTTCTGTATCGACAAGAAGTGAGGCTTTGAGGTAATCATCTTGCAGGAATGGCCTTCTGTATCGACAAGAAGTGAGGCTTTGAGGTAATCATCTTGCAGGAATGGCGTTCTGTATCGACAAGAAGTGAGGCTTTGAGGTAATCATCTTGCAGGAATGGCCTTCTGTATCGACAAGAAGTGAGGCTTTGAGGTAATCATCTTGCAGGAATGGCGTTCTGTATCAACAAGAAGAGAGGCTTTGAGGTAATCATCTTGCAGGAATGGCCTTCTGTATCGACAAGAAGTGAGGCTTTGAGGTAATTATCTTGCAGGTGGTTTAAACTCCCAAACATCACACCATACAAACTTAGAAAAGTTCACCTGTAATCCATTCTCTCCACTCATACTCATCTTCTGCAGTTTCTTCTTCATGCTCACTTCTATGGTCTGTTTGCTCTGTATTCTCTTCTATCAGCCGGGATGGGTTCATCTGGACGATCATTTACTCATTATTTTCTGAGTTAATTATTTGTTTGCATAAATTGATTTATAACACTTTCTTAATTTGAGCTACTGACACCAAATTCAAAGTCTGCTTCTAGTTCATTTAAATTGTTTTCATCCTTTGAATCCTGATCATTACAAGAATATAAAAAATAAGAAACATACATACAAATTCCCACAGTGAAAAGTATAAAATCTATGATAAATTTATATAACTAAGCCCTAAACTCATAAAGCATCGCTATTAGAACTAAACTAAACTGCTAACTGTTAAAATAAACAAAAAACGTTACAGAATATTATAAAATATGAGCAAAACCAAAAAGCATGAAAACATAATATATTATATAGTTTGGCAGTTTTCCGAAAGATTACAGCATTTTACAGAGAAAATACAATTATTTTTAAACATGCAAAATATACTTTTAATACAGAATTACCTATTGTGCACTAGTGGACAGTACTTGTATAATTTGGCATTGTCTAGTATATTTGACCTGGGAGGAAACCAGCTGAAAAACACAGTCCAAGATGCCAGAAAATAGGCCGTGGCAACTTTAGTACAACCTTAAAATACCTATAAATTCCATTTTGCGTGCAAAGGGTTTTTTCGAGAGTCAATGTTTGTTAAAAAATCAGCTGTTCTATTTCATAGATTTGATTTAATGGCTGATTCTTTGCCTGAATATTTAGCTTGATTAGCTGGTATTTATACTAATAAATTATGGTGATATTATTAAACTTTTATGTTTGTGTTTCATAAAATGCACAATATTATATATATATATATATATATATATATATATATATATATATATATATATATATTCTTGATATTTAACATTATTGATATTAACTTCATATATATATATATATATATATATATATATATATATATATATATATATATTCTGTTACATTAAATATGTAAAACTAATTGTATTTATTTGGCATATTTAAGCTTTATACTGATGAATTACAGTGACATTTTTATACTTTTATGTTTGTGTTCCATAAAACGAATAATAATAAATTTATATTCTGATACAAGCAATGTATAAAACTTATTATATTTATTTCCTATGTTAAAGCTATCGTACAGTTATTGCTGTTAGATCTAAGAAATTAATTTTCCAAAAATAACTTTTAAAGTGTGAATATCACAATTGCAAGTACTTGACAAGAGAATGAGGAGTTTCAAAACTCTGAATGTTCTTTTACAAAAAAAGATGAAAAATCTCGGTTGCATGTTTTAAATTTAGATCTTTTAATTTTGCAAGAGAACATTCAGAATTGTTTTAAATATCCACAAGTTCAATAGTTGTATGACAAATTGTTAACATTTAGTTATTTTCTAAATGGTTTATTGCACATAAGCAGACATTTTTTATACAAGATTATTTCTTTCTAATAGTAATTTTTTTAGTAAATCTAATTAAAAATTATTTTTCCAACCATTATAGTTTTACAAATAGCTGTAGTTAAAATTTATTTCTTTAATAATTGTATAAAAAAGTTTAAGTTCAATATAATATATTACTCGAATTTCATTACCATACTGTATTTACTGTTTTATCTATCTTGTGTAAAAAATGCTTTGTTTGCATAAGAATTAAGTCTTGTGCATGATTTATTTAATTTAGTATAAAATCATTGTATCATAAGTTTGTAGTTCATATTGAATTTGTAAATGGTTTGGGACATGATCTTAACTGTCCAACTGTATTACATCTAAAGAGCCACTTCTATTTACAGTGAAACCTTGTTTGTCCGCTTCTGGGGTTTGAAAATGGTTCAGATATTAAGAGGAACATAAAAACTGTACTGTAAAATAGTGGAGTAGATATTTAAGTTAGTTTTCAAATTATTTAAAAAGTTATTTTAATTTACAAAAAAGAGCAAATATGTTTTTAAATGTTAGTTGTTGTAAATTATTTCCAAGAAAAACATTTTATTGTAATATTGTATCAAATAAAATCATTAAGATTGAGTATAAAATTGTATGCAAAATAAAATTAATTATAAATATTTTATATTTATATTAAGCTGTAAAACTGAGTAATAAAATACAAAATAAAGCTTTTGTATGAGTGTGTATTTTGTAGCATTAGTCACATTAAACAAAACTCCGCAATCACAAACCTAAGAAATCATCTCGCACCAAACTCATCACAACGCAAAATTAGATTAAGAATATAAATAAAAATCCTACACACAAAACGATGGATTGCCAATTGGTTCCTCCATTTTAGGTGTTCTAGCACAAATATTCTTCCAGCACAAATATTCTTCCAGCACATCAAACAACAATACATTCTACACAACAACAAACACAGAGAAAAAATATTATCACTCAACATTCACCTTTGAAATAGAAGACAACTCCAAAACAAATTTGCTACACCTCAGAATCACTAAACAAACACAACTACAAAATATTAAAATAACCAACAATTACTGAGACTGTCATACACGACACATCTATTCACCAAATACAATATGAACACACTACATTTAAACACAAGTTGGTGTTATTTGCCAGTATTTACAAATCTTGTTTCACTTGCAAATTTATTAATTAGCAAATCATCATTGGCTTTTTTAGCCTCCCTAATTCAAGCTCTATTGTTGCTGATCTATCGTAAAAATTCATTTTCAGAAGCCATAAACATGATGCTAATAAAACATAATTTGCTAATTTCATCCCTAAAAGTATTTTAATTGTTTGTCAGTAATTTGAGTGTTTTGATCAACCTTGTTTTAAATGACCTATAACTAAACACAATTACTACACTACAAAATGTCTGGAAGGGAGGGAGGTTTGGGTAGAAGGAGGTGTACTTTGGGTAGGAGAGACTGACCTTGAGATCCCAGAATTTTCTCTATTATCAGTACCATAAGATCACTATGTATATTACTTAGCCCTACTGTTATTATCGATCATTTTTTATCCTTAATTCCCTTCGATTCAGAATATTATTTTCATACTTCCTATACCTATATTCCAAGGATCTGTATACCTTCGTTCTACACACAATAGAGTCTTGATAATTCGAGGTAGATAGAACCGAGACCCCCTCAGATTACCGATTACACGGAAGTACATTCCTGTGTATTAGAAGGCATAGAAGTTTTAATGAACCTTAACACTATAATTAAAAAGCACTAAATAAGTTTATAGAAATTTACATAACATTTCTTGGAAGCCAGACTCATTTCCTTTGCTTACCTTATTGGTATAAACATATCTTGGAAGCCCGACTCATTTCCTTTGCATACTTTATTGATAGAAATATTTCTTGGAAGCCCAACTCACCATTTTCTGTCAAATAGATAAAATAGGCTTATATAGAAATATACTCAAATTTAACAGAAGCTCGAAATATCGGAACTCGGATTTTCAAGACTCTACTGTACATACACAATCATTCCCCGTTCTTCATTGGCAATAATAGCCATGCTGACCCTTAAAATTAAAAAAAAACAGTTGTCTACCTAGTTAACACTTTTGAATTTGGTCAGGTTATCAATTGAAATTTTGGCAAATTTTACTGTATTAATGGACAAAATATATAGAACACTTCTTAATGTTGCTAAATATTCAAAATATGGTAATATATTTAATGTTCGCTTTATTTTGGGAGAAACAGTATTTTGTGATACTATTATTCGCTTCTATATGACAAAGTGCTTCAGATATCTCGTTATGGAGCAGTTGTGTGCAAAGACTCTTGGGATTTTCTGTAAAGTAATGATGGATACATCTTGAGAAATGGAATCAAGTTTTATCAAACAAGAATACAATTTGCCTCCAGTTTCAATGTTACATAGCAGCTTTTCCTAAAATGAATTTTGCCAACATGATTATGCTTGTTAATTTTGTGTATACTTTGTACATTTTTAACACCAATTTGAGTAGTATCTGTTAACATTATCTGTGTCTTGTGACTGTTGGTGTCCAGACATATAAGAAAGTCAAAATAATTAGTAGCGAATGCATCTGGTACAAGATCTGTTAGATTATTTGTTTTTTTAATCAATTAGTTGTTGATCTGTATGATGATCTGGGTCTGTAGGTTTATGATTTGTGGTAACATTGCTTCGACAGTCTGTACTTGCAAATTCCAGTTTAACAATCTCTTAAAACTGGAGTTTGATGATTTGTATCTAACAACGGACAGTGACAGTTTGTATTTAGGGTTAAAGTTTGAGAAACTTCAGTTTAACAACTTATACCTACAATTGGAGTGTGATTGTCCACCTGATGCCATATGTTGACAGTTTGTAACTATGGCTGGAGTTTAATGATCTGTGTGCAGAGCTACTTCAATAGTCCGTACTTTGAAGCTCCAGTTTAAATATCTACCTACAACTGGAGTTTGATGATATGTATCTAATGGTGAGGTTAACAGTTTGTATCTAGGGCTGGGGTTTGTTGAGCAGTGTGTAGTGCTACTTTGTTGGTCTGTATTTAAAAGCTCCAGTTTAACGATCTATACTTACAAACAGGAGTTTGATGAACCATATCTAATGGTGAGGTTGACAGTTCATATCTAGGGCTGTAGTTTGATAATCTGTGTGTGATGCCAATTAAACAGTCTGTACTTTGAACCTTCAGTTTAACACTCTATATCACAACTGGAGTTTGATTGTGTGTATCTAATGGTGAGGTTACCAGTTCATATCTGGGGCTGCAGTTTGATGAACTATGTGTAGAGCTACGACAGTCTGTAGTTAAAAACTCCAGTTTAACAATCTATAATTACAAACTGGAATTTGATAATATGTATCGAATGGTGAGGTTGACAGTTCTTATCTAGGGCTGGAGTTTGATAATCTGTGTGTAATGCCAATTAAACAGTCTGTACTTTGAACCTTCAGTTTAACAATCTATTTCTACAACTGAAGTTTGATTATGTGTATCTAATGGTGAGGTTTACAGTTCGTATCTAGGGCTGAAGTTTGATGATCTTTATATAGAGCTACGTCAGTCTGTACTTAGAAACTAAAGTTTAACAATCTATATCTACAACTTGAGGTTGGTGATATGTACTATGGTGTAGGTTGACAGTTTGTGACTAGAGGTGGAGTTTAATGAGCAGTGCGTAGTGCTATTTCATTGGTCTATACTTGAAAGGTCCATTTAAACAATCTATACCTACAACTGGAGTTTTATGATATGTATCTAATGGTGTAGGTTGGCAGTTTGTGACTAGAGGTGGAGTTTGATAAGCAGTCTGTAGTTCTACTTCGTTGGTCTATACTTAAAAGGTCCAGTTTAACAATCTATACTTACAACAGGAGTTTGATGATGTGTATCTAATGGTGTATGATGACAGTTTGTGACTAGGGCTGGAGTTTGTAGAGCAGTGTGTAGAGCTACTACGTTGGCCTGTACTTGAAAACTCCAGTTTAATAATCTATACATACAACTGGAGTTTGATGATATGTATCTAATGGTGTATGTTGACAATTTGTGACTAGGGTTGGAGTTTGATGATCTGTGTGTAATGCCAATTAAACAGTCTGTACTTTGAACTTTCAGTTTAATAATCTATACACACCTGGAGTTTGATTATGTGTATCTAATAGTGTAGGTTGAAGTTCGTATCTAGGGCTGGAGTTTGATGATCTGTGTGTGAAGCCAGTTTAACATACCTATAATTGGAGTTTGATGATCTGTGCACTGAGTTACTTTGACAGTCTGTACCTGGAGACAAACTATTACAATCTATGCAAGGATCTCTAGTTTATCAATCTTTCTGAAACCGTACGATGACAGTCCATCAATGGCTGAAGTTAGACGATCTGTGTATAGAGCTACTTTGACAACCTGTGACTGAAACTGTACTTTGACAGTCTATGTATAAAGCTGCACTTTCACAATCTTTGTCTGAATTGGGAGTTTGGCGTTCCTTGTTTGTTGCTAGTCTTTAACGACTTGTATTTAGTGGCGAAGATTTTCATTTGGGGATCAAACGTTAACTTGGAAATTAAAGTATTTCAGATACAATAAATTTTAACAAATTCCAAACTCTTTTCTTCACAGTTTGCTGTGTAATTTGGCCTTGGAATATTTTTGAAATTTATTTCCATGGCAATTAAATAATGTTTTTATCGTTCACTTTGTTTTTTCGTATTTCCAATTTTCTTGTTCATCATTCTATCAAATAATTTCATGCACTGTAGTTGAAAATAAAAAAAAACATTTGTTGAAAAATAAAAGGTTTGTGCATCTCACAGCAGAGATTTGGCCACCATTAGAGCAGGTTTATCGATTCCAGCACCCGTCCGACAATCACGAAAAGTTATTCGTGTGCCCGACGGAGCGCTTCGGACCGACTCCTGATCGTAAAGCCGTTGTTTTATGTGTTGCGGTGGGCTGTTTGTAGCGTCACGTGACATACTTCAAGTGCTAAATTATTCCGCTAAATTAAACCCCTTGCAAATTGATGTCAATTGGTTAAACTACTTTCCCGCTATAGTCTCTCCGTTTAACGTTGGCTCTTAGACAAATAACGCCACCTACTCGTTTATATAGAAATGGTTTCTTATTTATAGGATTTAGAAGTAAAGTTGCAAGACACGTTTACTACAAACCAATTTATAAATTATCTTTGTTACAAACTGCAAAGTGTTTACTCATATTGTATTGTAGACGTGTAAGAACTTTTAAATATTTAAAAGAATTTTCAGCTCACATTCGCCGAACTTATTGTTGAAGCAAATTTATAAAAGAACGTACTGAGAGAAAACGTTCTCTAGGCAAGCGGTCTTCACTAGTACCTTCTTTGGCCGCTAGGATGCGTTATTGATAGATTTTAATTGTAGATGTTCTGTCAAAGTGCATACGTGTTTTGTTCATTACTTATGTTTTAATATTTTCCTTTGATATATTTGTAAATTTTTGTATTCCTGTAGTGTGTTCATAAGTATTCAGTTTTCCTGGACAAAATCTAGGCGTTTGTTGGTGTCTGTATAAGTGTTATCGGTTTCTGTTACGAGATTGGTAACATCGTTTCCTCATCTCTGGCCAATATTTATCTTGGGCATTGAAATTCTGCATTTAGCAACAAATAACACATAGGCCTAAGTTCAATTAAAAATGTCACTGGATCTTCTTCTGGGAACCACAATAGAACCAAGTCACACTTGGACATTGATCATAACCTAGAAATTCTCTACATTTTCAAAAACGGAGATACTACAACACAACTAGAGCAATATGAAATTTACAAACATACCAGAATACAAGGTAAAAACATATTAAATGAGCACACGCAATTTAAATCACATACACACATTGATCATATTATTGAACACCTGCATTTACAAATACTACAGCTCACCTCAACAACGCTTCCTAGCGGTCAGTCTAGACACTGATGAAGATAGTTTGATGCTCTCTATTAAATTCATTTTATTAGTTCACACGCTCCTGATATATATCTATATATCTTGTACAAATTTTTAAACGTTAATAAATTACGTTTTTATTCATCCAATTAGGTTCAAATGCATTTTTTTAAACCTATAGTGGATGGGAATTGATGTTAATACAGTTTTTTTTCAAATATTTATTTATTAATTAAATTATAAAACTTAGAATGGTCTAGGTCGGATTCGAACTAAGTATCTTCATGATCGAAGGCACTAAGCCAACTTTCCCATAGCTAGAAATGTACTTTTCAAAGATGTATATGAACTTTTCTTTTGCCTCCCATCGGGTTGCCGTCGAAACCTCCATTGTACAACCTTAAATTGTTCCCATGGTTACCAAACAATATCATAAATAATGCTCTAGAATTAAAAATGAATGAAAAGAATAAAATAAACAAACTGGATAAACGGTATAACCTTGCTTCAGAAACGGAAAATTGAAAAGAAAATGAAAAATTGCAAGGAAACTCGCCCTTATTTTGCCACTTAATATTGTTATCCTGACATATGTATATACATAGTCTATTTATATTAATTGTAATAATAAAATAAGAAGAGACTAGAATTAAAATATTTAAAATCTTATGTACTTCTGAAGATGGTTACCATGTAATCGAAATGTACATAAAGTAATTGCAATAAAGATTTTTGTATTGTGGTTAGTGGGTTTTATTTATTTAGTTAACAAATTGGTCCACAGTGCTCATTAAATTTATTAATTAAACATTTTTGTTGACTTAATTAGGAATTGACTTGAAAAAAATTGTTTTACTTGTGTCTTAGTATGTTTTTTTCACTAAACACTTTAAAATGTGTTAAACTTGCCTATAGTAGCACTTACTTTGTTTGTTGAGGACGGCCGTTTCGGGAGATGTGTCCCTTTGTCAACTCAGACCGTAACTGATCTCAAGGTTTAAGTAGGTTAGGTTAGCCCTTGAGATCAGTTACGGTCCGAGTTGACAATGGGACACATCTCCCGATACGGCCGTCCTCAACAAACAAAGTAAGTGCTACTATAGGCAAGTTTAACACATTTTAAAGTGTTTAGTGATTACTAGTAGCTCACGCGAAGATGGAATCAACAAATGTTATGTTTTTTTATAAGTTTACTTTAGTTAAAAGATCGTAAATTTACGAACAGGTTTAAATACATCATAATCATTTGCTGTGAATATTAATGAGGGAAAATGTTACGTTTATAAAGAAAATAATGTCTTCTGGAGTAACACCACACTCTATGGGTTCCTACCCATAGATAAAAAGACAGTGAAGGCAGTGGAAGACGGTATCAGGAAAAAATACGACGTAGAGGCGCAAAAGGGACCCTAGCCTGCACAAGTTCACCTCGTTGCAGATGCAAAAGGGAAATATGGTGAAAGGACAAGGGGATACCCTATAAAGTATACGGAAATTGCATTCGGTTTATTTATTTAATTTTTTGCTGTTCTTTTATTAGTCCACACTCTCCATATATATATTCAATATGGTGATATGTTTTCTTGTAATATAGTAATATTTCAAAAACAAGAATACTTTTAATGAATATGTTTATTCAAAGATTTCGCCCATAAAATAGTACCAGCATCTTCAGGAAAATAATTATCTAATTATTAGATGATTATTTTCCTGAAGATGCTGGTACTATTTTATCGGCGAAAAGCTTTGAATAAATATATTCATTAAAAGTATTCTTGTTTTTGAAATATTTTTAACTTATTAATTATATATATATATATATATATATATATAGTTCAAATTTTCAATCCTATAAAATACCTTCTCATCCATTCAAGTTCAAATACATTTTTTTAAACTTTTAGTAGAGACACTTTAGCAAATTCACGAATAACCGTTTCAAACCATAACGTTTTCCCCTAATGCTTAACTGTTGGCCTGATGAGTTATTATTGTTAATTATTTATCGTTTAGCCGTCACTAGGAACAGACTCACGTTATTTATTTTGAAAAATCTTTGGTGTTTTTACCCCAATAATATTGGTTGAAAAAACGTTGCTAATAACTGCGGAGTATTATAAAAAGCAATTGTTTATTCTTTTTGTTTCGTCTTGGACCTGAGCTAACAGTAGAATAGAATTTAGTAAGGGCATCGGAAATATTATAACAAAACTATTAATAATCCCCAATACTACAAAAAATAGTTAATACATAAAGATACACGGATTAAACCCTTATGTACATTTCGATGACCTCGCCATCATCAGGGGGTCCTATTATATTGAAAATACAATCTAAAAAAGCTACTACAAAAAAATTAAACAAAGACTCAATTTATAATTTTATTGCAATACGCTTTATAGATTGCATTTTTCAATTTCTTCTATTAGTTCACACTGTCCTTATATATATATATATATATATATATATATATATATATATATATATATATATATATATAAAGAATTAAGTCAAAATACAAATACAAGAATTATAATTGAATTTACAATTCAAAGCTTTTCGTTGGCTAACAGTACCAACATCATCAGGAATATTAAACAATTCCTGATATATATATATATATATATATATATATATATATATATATATATATATAATGTCCAATTTATCTCTTATTTTCTTCACCTAGGATTTCCATTTCATTTTAGCGTCCAACGTTAGACTGAGTTATTTCACACCTTGAGTATGAGGTCAGTTTTTCCTTCTGCCCCATGGCACGTACTGGCAACACCTGTAGTCATCACGAGTTCTATCCAGCCGGGATAAAGTAGAATCAGATAGCATGACTTGGGGACTGAAGAGGAATAACTATGCATAGTTTGGTCACACATTGGGAGTCCGCGAGTATGCAACTTTACGAAATTAATAGAAAAAACCTTTGGTGATGTTGAAGCAATCAACGAAGAACGTCAGCTTTTTTACGTAATCCATAGAATCAAAGGCAAACAAAGGTAATAGAGGGGTCTCCCTGGCTAACTATTGCATACTGAATTACATGAGAGGAGGTTGTTGACAGTAGGTGGATGTTGACGGCACCCCGACTACCCTTTTTCCTTTCTCAGGAAAAAATCTCCATTTATTGTTAACACTCACTTCCATATTATTACCAAAACTGGGTGGATATGAACATAGAGGGCTTCTTCAGAATAAAATACTGATGAAGAGGTATGACAGATGGAACTTGAAACGTTGGAATGGTCAACATTTTGGAAACTAACTTATTAATTAATGATACACCAACCGCACTTTCAATTCTGAATTTAAAGGCAGATATAATCACCTTATTAAAGCGTTTTCTATTTAACATTAAGGATAATTGTGTTTTTTTTTAATTGGGATTAGACGTTCTCCTATTTGCAAAGATCGACTAATCTGGACGACTAATGAAAACATCGTCTGCTTGTGCCTTGACTGTGCACCGAAAAAGTTGGAGTTGCGGAATTATATGTCAAGGACATTTTAAATTAATCCTATTAAGTCAAATAAAACAAATAAATAATTTGAAAATCATGCTTCAAAACAAAAAGAAAAAGTCGATGGATATCGTGAATCGGATCCCAGTAGAGTTTGCTAACAAAGGGCTTTGGACGGCAAAAACAAGCCGCTAGATCTATCAATGCCGGGTGTGACGCATTAGTTGTCTACACTGAACTTCGAAGGCGGCGACAAATGTTCGAACACAAGATACGCTGTTCTTTGTTGCAGTGTACAAAGCAATCAATCTAAATTGCATTGAAACCGCCGGAAGTGATTTTCATTTATTTTTTGACGTTGGAAAAACCATTCTCCATTCTGCGAGTGAAAAAGTAAATTATAACTACATATATTTTTACACATAAACACACACACACACACACACACACACACACACATATATATATTTATTTATTTATACACTTGCTTAATACACATATTCATAATATACATATATATTTCTGAATAATGTAAAACCCACAGAATATCTAACGCTATCTCACAATTCGTCTCAAAAACATGACCTAAGCAATACCGTTTTGTGTTTACAATTACGTTAAACCCACAGCCCCAATAAACAGTTCAATCTTATAACACAAACAAAGATTTAACAACTACTCTGACGTTTATATTGTTACGTTCTTAAAGGGGTTCGGTAAATTATAAGGCTATTTTAGACTAAATAACTATTCATTACTTCATACACATTTAAGATATTATCATTTACACACTTGACATTTATAAAACCGTCCGAACTCTGTTTTAGTTAGGTCTATTAATAACTTCTGTGTTAGCTAGTAGCCTACAGCACGTACTGCCACTGTCATTAAAGCTTTTAATCTCTTCACTACGTTGCAAATACTCCTCTCCGTCAATCAAACATATACCTACTTGCCGATTCTAGCAATTTCTAGTAACTTCTATTCACTTTACTTCTAGAAGGTTCCAGGCTTTACGAGATGGGGAGCCGTTTTGTCCTTTAAAGGGTAGAAAGGACTTGTATTTGTGAAGTCGTGAACTATCGTGGGTGAGACTTGGTTCGTTACAAAAAACTACTATATATACTAACTTATAATTCATGAACATGGTTCTATTTAAGCCAAACAAGATCACAGAATCAATAACAGATTAAACCATTCACAAACCGTAAGGCTTGAACATACTTTACTCAACGTGTTACATCTACAGCTACAACTACAAAAACAAAAACAAGTTTACATAAACCAAGAAACAAGTGTGCAAAACGTAAGTTCAAATAACTCATTATTGTGTGACATATGTCTTTATTATATATAAGTGAAAGTTGTGTATTAGTCATATCTGGAATTGATATGACGAGAATTGAATACCAAGAGGAGATATCAATTCATCATTATTATAACTCTTACAATAAAATTTTATTAAACACAACTAAATACAACTGAAGTTAGTAAAAAGTTCATGTGTTAGATAATTATTTACCGTCATCGTGTTAAGAAATAATATGATTTATATAAACGCTAATGCAAAATACAGAAAGTGAAATAACCTATTAGTAATACATTCGCTAGACAATATCATATGTTAGCGTATAATTTTGTCACGTAAACTATATAAGGATATACATTTTAAAATAATAAACATAACCTCCAAATAAGTGAAGACAAAACAGCTGTTAACTTACCGCCATGCAGACGTGGAGATTGCGGATATCTTCGAGACAATTCATTGCAGTAGAGATGCATAGAAGATGAAATTGTTAATCATCTGTGACGTCACTTCCTACATCTTCGCTTCCGTGTAAAGTAGTAGGCGTACGATGATTAATGAAAGGTTACAGTAACAGACTCCACACAACCGATCAATATGAAAGGAATAAACAGTTGGAATTATATCATTTACATATACTCTGCATATGATCGCAAATTGCCTCGCTAATTGACGGCATAATTACCCCTAAAACAGAAGAGCCCAATTTCTCCACTCCCACCCTAGGACCCAAGGGATCAGTTGCAGTACGAGTTGACAAAGATATATCTCTTGAAATGCCCGCCCTCATTAAATTACTGCTAACCTAGACAAGTTAATGTATGCCAACTTATATAAATATATGCTATTAGCTATTACAACTAATGAAAGTATTGCCAACAAAACAAAAATTAATAAAATATGACTAATACACAAAGTTACAAAATTAAACCTTTATGTACATTTCGATGACCAGAGGGTTCTGTTACAGTGACAAGTAATACAAACAAAAAATTTTAAAGTCAGTTCTTACTTAAGTCAACAAAGAAACATTCTATTTCACTTACTTTGTAATTAGTAATTACAATTAAATAAATAAAGTAACACATATCCTATGGATTAAAACAGCTTTTCTACCACACAACCTATAGAATCAGCTGTTTTATGAAATCATATGTTATCACTTATTTTAAGCCAAATTGTAGGAAATAACTATATTGCTTACCTTACTACTTTTGTGAAAAGTTTTTCTCAGATATAAAACCAAAGTTAATTCAATAAGTTTAAATAATGAATTAGTACTTAGAAAAACTTTATTAACACAAGTGTCATTAAACTACAAGTTTTAAAAAATGAATTTGGACTTGAGAGGACGAATACAAGTATTATATTCACGAATGAAAATTTGAACAAGATGTATATAAGATTGTGAACTAATAGAAGGAATTGGAAAATGTAATCCATAAAGGATATTACAGTAAAATTATAAATTGAGTATTTGTGTAATTGTTTTGTAATAGCTTTCTACATGTATTTTTAATATAATATGACCCCCTGATGACGGCAAGGTCATCAAAATGTATATAATGGTTTAATCTAGTAATAACTACTTTTTGTGGTATTGGGGACTATTGGCAATAGTTTTGTTGTAATATTTCCGATGGCCTTAATAAACTCTATTCTACTATTAGCTCAGATCCAAGACGATATCAAAAACAGTAAACAATGTTTTTTTTTATAGTACTCCGCAGTTATTAGCAATGTTTTTTAACCAATATTATTGGCGTAAGAAGAACCAAAGATTTTTCAAAATAAATAACGAGAGTCTGTACCCAGTGACGGCTAAACGATAAGTAATTAACAATAAATAACTCATTCGGCTTAACAGTTAAGCATTAAGGGAAAACGTTATGGTTTGAAACGGTTATTCGTGAATATGCGCTAATAGCTACAGTTTAGGAGGTAATATTTAATTATTAATCGTTAAAACTTTACTGTATCAGAGGTAGTGGAAGGGTGCGTTATTCACAGATAGACCATGGTCAGCTCTAGTCACAGATTGCCCAGCTTTGTCAATCTGTGAAGAGGATCTCGTAACAGATAGACCAAGGTCAGCTCTAGTCACAGATCGGCCAGCTTTGTCAATCTGTGAAGAGGATCTCATAACAGATAGACCAAGGTCAGCTCTAGTCACAGATCGCTCAGCTTTGTCAATCTGCGAAAAGGATCTCTTATTTAAAAAAATTAATATACATTGAGTATAGAAATTATTGTTAATAGATTTGTTTATACCCAAGTAAGATTACCAAAATGCGTAGTTGTAATTTGTAATAGGAAATTAACTTCAAGGAGGCGACGAAGTGATTTTTTAGAGATTGTTTATTTACTACAACTCAAACAACCTAAGACTATAGAAATGTTAAAACCTTAAAAATTTATATAAAAAATTTTCAAAACATTGGACTGTAACCTAAAGCAAAATTAGAGGAATTATTCACAAAAGCGTCCTATATTGGTCACATTGTGGAGCCAGAGGTAATGTCGTATGCCCGGATTGTACGAAGGCAGAGTTAAGCTCCCGAAACGCTTGTTCCCCGAGGGGTCTCACTGCCCGTTTATCCTCATCCCGGCCGGCTGTATTGATCTGTCTTAAGTCAACAAGGAATCGTTCATTATCGATTTATGGTTGCTGGGTCTTTTAATTAAATATAAAACACATATTTTTAAACGCAATATTATTTAGCTCAAAAATTTGTTTATAATTATCCCCCTTTTAGGAGCTGTGAGACTTCAATCCTCCATCCTCCATATCCTACTTGTGCCGCTCCTACTTGAAGGTTTTAGCGATCGCTTGCGTAGGGATAGGTATCCTATCGCGTGATTTGTTAACGAACATCCTATCTGGTGATTGCTATCCAGTACCCCACTCTGTCGGGGTATAAGGATACAGGCTCGACCACCCGTTGTACAAACGTGTAGGGGCAACAATAATGAAGGGCGGGTAAGGAAAATAGCATAAAAAGCGACATAAAGCTCTCGTTGTACTGAAATTAGCAAAAGGAACTTGGTCTAGTTTTAACATTCCTGATGCGTTAATACAGGCAACCTAAATGTAACCACTTCTTCCAGTAGGGATATGAGAGGGCTGTGTATAGAGACGTAAATCATATTGGTCTGGGACAAAGGGAAATATCATTTCCCCTAAGGAAAGTGTTGCAACCCTGAAGGGGACCTACTCTCTTAGGCCAGTGTTTACCCGTTGCACGGAATGTTCCCATGTGACAAGTCCAGCCCATTACTACTTTACGTTTAGTTACAACTGTGACTTATTCCTGCAAAAACAAGTAAAATAAACAAAAAATGATTAAAGTCAACAAAGAAAAATTTTATTTGGTTACTTTTTATTAAATAATTACAACTAATACAAATGAAGTAACAGCTCATGTGTTAAAACAGGTATTCTACCACATACCCTACAACATAAAATCAGCTGTTCCATGAAATCATATGTTATCACTGATTTAAAGCCAAATGGGAGGAATTAACTATTTGCAACTTTTTTTGAAAAGTTTATCTCAGATATAAAACTAAAATTATTTCAATACTTTTAATTTATGAAGTAGTAATTGAAAAAACTGTAATTACATCAAGTGTCATCCACTACGTATATATATATATATATATTAAAAATGGCGATATGTTTTCTTGAAATATAGTTAATAAATTAAAAATATTTTCAAAAACAAGAATACTTTTAATGAATATATTTATTCAAAGCTTTTCGCCGATAAAATAGTATCAGCACCTTCAGGAAAATAATTATCTAATACAATATTTTTACAAAATTAAATCATATGTGCTAACTTATGATTTATAACTTATTCATAGGTAGCACATATGACTTAATTTTGTAAAAATATTGTATTAGATAATTATTTTCCTGAAGATGCTGGTACTATTTTATCGGCGAAAAGCTTTGAATGAATATTTATTCATTAAAAGTATTCTTGTTTTTGAAATATTTTTAATTGATTATATATATAAACCTATACGGATTCCTTCACGGATGAAAAAATATGATGAACAGTTATTATCTGGAGTCCATCCGTTCATTCTGCAGTGCATAAAATCGCAGCAGTTCCGACGTTTCACTAGAATCACATCTAACATTGACGAGGTGAACCCAACAACAGTTGACTCGCTCTTCAATGGTTTTCTGGCTCACCTCGTCAATGCTAGATGATATATATATATATATATATATATATATATATATATATATATATATATATATATATATATATATATTAAATATGGTGATATGTTTTCTTGTATTATAATTAATAATTTTAAAATATTTCAAAAACAAGAATACTTTTAATGCATATATTATTCAAGGCTTTTCGCCGATAAAACAGTACCAGCATCTTCTGGAAAATAATTATGTAACAAAATCTTTGTTAGAGTTTTATTAGATTTTTATAACAAGATTTAGGTAATTATTTTCCTGAAGATGCTGGTAATGTTTTATCGGCGAAAAGCTTTGAATAATATATGCATTAAAAGTATTCTTGTTTTTGAAGTATTTTTAATTTATTATACACACACACACACACACATATATATATATATATATATATATATATATATATATATATATATATATATATATATATATATATATATATATTAAAACAACATAGGTTATTCAAATACAAGAATATTTATTAATTTATATTCAAAGCTTTTCGTTGGTAAACAGTACCAACATCATCAGGAATGAAAATTACAATAATTATTCAACGAAAAGCTTTGAATATAAATTAATAAATATTCTTGTATTTGAATAACCTATGTTGTTTTAAATTATTAAACAAGAAAACGTATTATATATATATATATATATATATATATATATATATATATATACACACACACACACACATATATATATATATATATATATATATATAAAATTTCTTTGTGTTACCTCCCGCATAGGATAACCTCAGCAGCTGCTTTCCCGGATACTACTTTTGCAACTTTGCCAGAGAAATCGTGTTTCCGACCATTTGGCAAGATTAACATGACTAAACCCAGATGTCTACAGGATCAGACACCAGTCCGCCGACGTGTAAAATTCTTGGGACACGAAATAAGGATAAAATCGCGTAAGGCATAAGAAGTCGTGCATCAAAACTGTTCAGCCGTTCTAAATTACTTATTCTAACACAACAAGGGTAAAACGAACATAGCGTTGAAACAAATATAACTTTATTAGGGACAAATATAACTTTAATCAGGGACTCTAAGAATGTCCATGTAAAATTCCAGCTCAATGGGTCCAGTAGCTTTTACGTGATTGAGGAACATACATACACACAGATAGACACGATTGGATTTTTATATAATACTATAAATAGTTCAAGGCATAAACGACTGAGCGTATTTATTAACAAGTACAAATTTTACCATTATCGTAATAGGAAATAATCTAATGTTTTAAACATTATGTCTAATAGGACATAGAATTTAACTTCCTGCTTGTCTAAAATACAAAGAATAGCATAACCTATAAGTAATAATTCAGCATTTAAATAAAATTATACACTGACACTCGATTTAAGCAAATATACGATATTTATGAACCTAAAATTATTTAAATATAACCTTCAAATAACGTCTAGTTGTATTACGTTTAACGTAAGCTGTTAGTATTCAAGTTCAATTGTTTCGTTTTCGGAAATATTCGGGAGATTTCGTTAATCTTCGAAAATCTGATTTGAAAGCGTCTGAAAAGTGTCGTGCTTCTCGTGTTTACTTCCGTTGAAAAATAGTACTTGACGATTAACAAATATATAAATCAACGTTTGTAATGTTCTGATTCATTCTATGAAAGTAACGGCTTAGCAAAGAGACTGTTTAGTGATAAAGTTAAAACAAGTTTCGATATAACTTTTACGTATTTTTTTTAACATGCTTATTTATTTAGATTCGTAAATGAAATTTTTTATATAAATTTCTTTTTGTATTTCAGTTTCAATAATCTAAAAAATTACAATTAAAATTTTCCATAAAGGGATAAATTAAGTAACTAATAAATATATGCTGGAGACTATAAGTTCCACTGATAGAGCCATCACCGCAAGTCCTTAAGTCTTGCTCCTCCTCTATGTAGACGGAGCTCTGTAATAAGCACGCCAAGTTAATACTAGTCTGAAACCTGGCGGCACAATGAGGAATTAAATCGCTCCCTTCCTCCTCCGACAAACAGCACAACTCCAGTTGATTGCATAATGTAGCCATGACAACTTATTCATTCCAACTACCACTGCTGATTTCTAGGCGGGACTTTAATGCTTTGTGTGTGTGTGTGTGTGTGTGTGTGTGTGTATGTGGGTGAGCATGATTCAAAGAGAGACAGTTACTTACAAAAATGCCTAAAAATTTCTTTAGTAGATTCCCCACTATTATATTATTCAATTCCTTCTAATAGTTCACACTCCCCCTTATATATATATATTGTACACATTTTTATTCGTTAAGAAAATACATTTTTATTAATCCACTCAAGGCCACTAATGTTAATACAGTTTTAAAAAATGCGTATTTATTAATTAATTTTTAAAGTTTGGGTTTAGGTCGGATTCAAACTGACACACTTCATGTCTGAAATCTAGCAACTTGGCACTGAGCCAACTTTCCCGTTAGTAGAAACACATTTCTCAAAGATATATATGATTTTTTGTCCCCCAACTCAAAACTGGTTGTCGTCGAAACCTCCACCTTACAACCATAAATAATAACCATGGTCACCACACAATACCGTAAATAATGCTCTAGGATTATAATTAAATGAAAACAATAAAATACAAAGTTGATTAACGGTATAACCTTGAATCACAAATGGACAATCTGCAAGGAAAGAGAAAAGAAACTGCAACATAAAGCAAGTGACGAAAATAAAGCGAATAAATAGCAACAAATAAAAATAATATTAAAACAGCATATGTGGAAAACAAAATGAAAAATTCCAAGGAAATTCCCTTTTTATTTTGCCATTTAATATTGTTATTGTAATATGTATATAAATAAGTTACATGTATTTATATTATTTGTAATTATAAGTTAAAAAACTAAAATAAAAAGTAACTAAAATAGAATTTTTATTTGTTGACCTCAGTAGGAATAGACTTGAATTTCGTTTTATATATTACTTGTTTTATATTTATAAATGTATTACATTAAAAAAATAATTATATTGTTTAAACATACGTCTGTCCCCTATAGAGAGGCCCTGCACAAGCAAGCAATGAATTCTCCCCACAAGGAGGTTGAACATCACTATCTGTATTCACAGTGGTTTGCTCATTCTTCATCGGGGATTAGAGTCACACTGACAATCCAGACAAAGATGTAAGTTACGTAATGAGAGGATGTAACTCCGACCCATAACAACCAAAAACAACAACACGCCCGCACTTTGGTGCACATGGTATATATTTTCACATTTCCACACAACCTCTGTAT
>JBAIZL010000001.1:252006120-252011120 GCA_036971475.1 Prosapia bicincta | reverse complement strand
TCAAACTTGTGTAGCTACTATCTCCCCCAAGCGGTTGACTATCCAGATACTTTGTTCTCTCCCAAGCTTTTGTAAATGCTATCTCCCCTAAGCGGTTAGTCACCCAGTTATAAGCTTTTGTAAATGCTATCTCCCCTAAGCGGTTAGTCAACAAGTTACAAGCTTTTGTAATAACTATTTCTTCTAGGGAATCTATCAGAACTAAGTTTAAATTTGTAGCACATTTACATATTTGTGCTTCACTAATGAAGGTTACAAGGTTGCAGAAACTAGACTAGTGCTAGGGATTAGATAGCTTTTAAGCATAATATTTTAGTATTTACCTTTGGTAAGTAATTGGTTTCACTAACTAACCTCTAATTGACAATGTTTACTTTGGTTATTGTATTTTAAAGAAATAGCTTTGCTTACTAGGAAAAACATTGCTAGTAATGACACTACTGACCAAGATATAACATCCAATGATTTGATTTTAAAAAAAGTGTAAGCCCTTAAGAAGTACATATAAATGTAACAAAACTTTCTAAAAGTCTTTATTTTCTATATTTAATCTACTGTAGATTCTAATGTGTTATAGAAAAAGAAAAAAAAATCCTTCAATGCTGAACGTAATCTAACTTTATTTATTAAAATTTACATGTTTACAATTATTTTAAACATTTTATTTAGAAATAAAGTAAATTAATCTTAAAAGAGTCACTTAATTTACAAACGTAGTTCAAGTAAAACGATCAGTAACTAGACAAATAAATTTACCTTTACCTTATTAGGAAAGAATAAAATTTTCCTTAAACATGGATTTTAACTCACTGCTAATGTACAATACATAAAGTTACATAAGCTATGAGTTATAAAAGCAACTTTTGTATGCAATTATATGTTTTCATGTAATTTAATTGAATAAATTATTTGTTAAAATTATTATTTAAACATAACCCCCAAATAACCTCTAAGTGAAGACGAGAACTGCTGACAACCGATTCTATTATAAGCGCTGTGTATAGTTATCAGAAATATTCGGACAACCTTTGCCGAAAATTTTCCCGCAGTCGGTATTAAAGCTTCCGTTGTCACGCAAGCCGTAATTGTTCCATCTCAAAATGTCTTCCCTTGCCGCATATTTATTCAACAGGCAGACACAAACACGGGTTTTTTTTCTTAGAACAGATCTTGTTAAAAGTTAGATATTTTGGTATTTCAAGCCTAAAGGCATCTATAGTTAAGGTTATATTTGTTGGTTTTATTGCCTACGTGGTCAACGAACACTTTACGTTTAAATTAGATAAAATTACCTACTTAGTAGTGTCTAGGTTGACCGCTAGAAAGCGTTGTTAGCTAGGTTATAATTGACTACATTCTAGAACACCTGCTTTTAAAACAACGCTTTCTAGCGGCAAACCTACACACTAATGAAGTAGCTCAGTGCGGCCGGAAATGTTATGTTTATTAACTTTTTACTTTAAAAATACGTTCAGCGAGCCGTAATTTTACCAAGCTAAAACGAGGTTTACATTTTTAATAAAAGGCAATTGTTTCCAGTTTTGTTTTTTAAACAGTCCTTTCAAACATTACAGCCTACGCTTGTGCATATGTTTGAGGGAGTAAACGTGTGTTTAAACGCATTTATCCGCAAGGCACTTTGAAATTTCTGAAACAATATCCCGCTCGCTACAATTCTGAAACGGTAACATAAGGAAATGGACAGATATTGTGAACCATTGCGGTACGGAAAGCCAAGCTGAACAGCGTTCTACCACAACGGCGTTGTCATGGCAACTGCGTCTCGGGTGTTTTTCATTTAATATCCCAGGTCGACAGCCTTTACTTGGGTTTGTTTTTACCTCAGCGCCTGGCACCGTTGCGAGGTGATACCCCGAAAAACTATTTCAGCTCCCTTCTCCTCTGAAATCTAATAATATATATATATATATATATATATATATATATATATATATCTTATATATATCTTATATCTAGCGGTACAATGTATTACAATGAAAATATTGGAAAGAATCCCAATACCACAAAAATAATCAAAAATAACAAATAAAACAAGTTACTTAAGATTAAACCCTTATGTACATTTCGATGACCATGTGATCACTCTAGTTTGTAACTTCTTGTTTGCTAGATTGTAATTTTGTAATAAGAACCTCTGATAATGATGACATGGTCATTGAAATGTACATAAGAATTAATCTTATATAACTTGTTTTATTTGTTATTTTTGATTATTTTTGTGGTATTGGGGTTCTTTTCAATATTTTCATTGTAAGAACAAATAGGTGTTCAAAATAGGGAACAATTAAAAGATAAACAGAACAAATCCGTTAGTAATGTGTTGCAATTTAAAAACTCAATCCGTCCAACACAGAAACACTCTACTCGCGGTCATCATATAGACCATTGGTATAATAAAATAAAATTCCTATAAAAATGAATTGATATTATGAGTTTTTGAGAATTTCAATTCATTTTTGTATTTTGTGTAACAGACGATCATGGCTTGAGGAGCTACAGGTAGCAATACTGGTTTTAGAAGATGGCGAGAGGAATTGCATGAGTGTTTACCTGCTTCTATAAAAACAAGTAACATAACAATATTTTTTAAAATTAAATTCCTACTGAGGTTAACAAAGAAAAAAATTATTTTAACTACCCTAGAACACTATATATGATATTGTGTAACCATGGTAACAGTTTAAGATTGTACAATGGAGATTTCGACGACAAACAAAAATCATATGTATCTTTGACAATTATATTTCTAGGTATTGGAAAGTTGGCGCAGTGCCAAAGGGCTGGACTTCGAGCAAGAAGATTCTCGGTTCGAATCCTGCTAGACCCCACGAATTTTTGTAACTTAATTATTGAATAAATATTTGAAAAACTTTATTAACATCAAGTGTCTTCCCCTATAGGTTAAAAAAATGTATTTGAACTTGATTGGATAAATAAAAACAAATTGTATTGACGATTAAATATTTGTGCAAGATATATATATATATATATATATATATATATATATATATATATATATATATATATATATATATATATATATATATATATATATGAATAAGGAAAGTGTGAGCTAATAGCAAGAATTCTTTTAAAATATTGAAAGTGTTATTTTTTGATTCTAAAATTTCAAAATATTTTTTAATGTCTACTTAGATCGGTCTCAAAACGAGAAGAATATTTTGTGTAAGCGAGAGATGCACTCAGTGACACTTGGGGCCATGGTGAATGTGCAACAGTTGCAAAAAATACCCCAAGCATACCTGTGTTTTGGAGACCCAATTATTTCCTGTATTAAGTACGATTATAGCCTCTATAATTCCTATCACACTTTACCCATGATGTGGACTGGATAAATGATAGAAAATAATAGAAAACCAGTTTTCTATCATTTAGACGTGTTTAAAATCAGCTAAACGTCATATTTATTATTTTTTTTACTTTTTTAAATAGTATGTCATGTTAATTTCTTCTTTTGTAATTTAATGTTATTACTTTTTTCGTTTTTTGCGATGAACTTAGTAATATTTACAAATATCGTCATACTTTTATTTGGTCTTCGGTTTGAACCTAGTGTAATTGTTGTAAGTAGGCCAGAGTCCTTATGTTACCAGTTTCTTCGTACTTATTGATAGTTTTATTAATTTCCTAGGAAAGTTTTATATATGTGTATTTTCTCCTCTATCCTCCAAGATGTAATTGTATCTTCATGTATGCTCAGGCTTCAGTTTTGGAACAACTAATCATTTCTTTGATTCTAGGATTGGGTCTCCGAACGGTGTTGTTCAGTCTGTTATTTCATCCTTCGACAGCATTAAGGTGGACCAAATGTGGGGACGCATGTATCACTGGGTGCATCTAACGCAACACCGATTATTTTTCTTCAAAATTCTTTACGACAAAATGAATCAATGTGACCATGGCAGTTCCACTTTGAAATTTCTTGTCGTATAGCAAATATGTCGGAAGTTTCTATCACCCGCAATGATTAAGTTCAGAATCTAATTTCGAAATCGAACTTGAGGTTAGTAACGATTGTTACTTTGCTCTGATGAAAAAAGCAAAAAAGTATGCACATGTTATAGATAGTTAATTTTAACAAATTAAATGTTGAAATCTTAATTAACTATTTTATAATAAATCGTGAACAGCTCAAATTAGTGAGTGATGCTTTAGTTTGCTTTCGTAAAGATATGACCAGATTGGCTTTCGTACAGTTTTAAACGCACAGATATGACTCTTGAGGGGAGCAGGCTAGTTTGACCAGAAACTGTCACATCACGCCCTCTAATTTGAGGATAATAAAGACATAGATTCGCAAAAGCCACTTTGTGAATGCCTCCAGTAGTTCGCAGAGTTACTTCATCCTCCATACCCATGAGGGCCGTTCTACATTTACCAGTGATTGCGGAAACTCAAACTTCTCAACCCCACGTGATTTTGATTATTTTTAATATATCTCTAAACAAATATAATAACGTTCGACTCTAGATTACTTAATTAGATAATGTACTTACATTTAAAATGAAAGTGCTGCGTATCGGATAGGCATCTGTCCCCGCACAGGTTGAGATCGGTTAAGCGACACTGCTTACGCTATTACTTTCCCCATGGCTCTGATGAAGGTTACTGACTACATCAGTACCTGACCCTGCCTATGGATGCCGAACTTTACCCCTGTTCTTAGTATCAAGGAATTATAATCTCGTTTCTTAATTCCTGCCTAATTAGTTTTACCCTTCTCTATCCTTCTTGCTACAAGAGGGTTTAGCTGGAAGACAACCTCTTACTACGCAAAAGAAGGTTTGGACTACTTCAGTAACCGACCCTGCCTATGGATGTCGAACTTTACCCCTGTTCTTAGTATCAAGGAATTATAATCTCGTTTCTTAATTCCTGCCTAATTAGTTTTACCCTTCTCTATCCTTCTTGCTACAAGAGGGTTTAGCTGGAAGACAACCTCTTACAACGCAAAAGAA
>JBAIZL010000001.1:251973620-252001120 GCA_036971475.1 Prosapia bicincta | reverse complement strand
TTTCTTTATACGATAAAGGGTAAGTGGCGAAAAATTACTTGAACATGACGTTATTGCAAGCTGTTCAGCTATTCGTCCCCTTTCTAATACGTCACAGCACACAGATTCGCTAACTACCTTGTTAGACGCAAGACGTTCCAGCTCGAGTAAAGCCCTCAGTGCCATGTTTCTTGGGGATACGATGAAGGGTAAGTGGCGAAGAAGTAATGAACAAAACGTTATTGAAAGATGTCCAGCTATTCGTCCCCTTTCTAATACGTCACACCACACAGACTCGCTCACTACCTTGTTAGACGCAAGACGTTCCAGCTCGAGGAAAGCCCTCAGTGCCATATTACTTGGGGATACGATGAAGGGTAAGTGGCGAAGAAGTATTGAACAAAACGTTATTGAAAGCTGTCCAGCTTTGTCCCCTTTGTAATACGTCACAGCACACAGACTTGCTCACTACCTTGTTAGACGCAAGACTTTCCAGCTGGAGGAAAGCCCTCAGTGCCATGTTGCTTGGGGATACGATGAAGGGTAAGTGGCGAAGAAGTATTGAACAAAACGTTATTGAAAGCTGTCTAGCTATTTGTCCCCTTTCTAATACATCACAGCGCACAGACTCGCTCACTACCTTGTTAGACGCAAGACTTTCAAGCTGGAGAAAAGCCCTCAATGCCATGTTGCTTGGAGATACAAGCACACCCAGTACTGAGTAATGTCCGAGTGTCATAGCTCAAACCGGGAAAGTACTCATGTGAAGCCGAGTGTTGGAAAGGGGCATTTATTCTGTCGGATAGACAAAGGAGAAAAGCTGAAGCCAGAATAAACCACTCAGAAACTCATCAGCTGATTTGAGTCATGGAACAACCTCAAACACTCGTCAGCCGATGCAAGTAAGTTTATTTAGCATAAATAAAGTCTTTATAGACTTTTCTAGACCCAACCTTATTAGCACTGCAGATTGCGAGTAGTTTTCGGCCTCTGACAGACATGTGCCTATTTTTCGCAGGATGTACGAAGGTATCAACTCTGCAAGGGAAACGCCCTTAGTTTACTAGACTACAAAATTCACTTATAAACCTGAGTTCTGGCTCTGAGTAACCTTCACTAAATGCCTAACACATTCAAAGGGTCAAAGTTCAATTGACTGCGTAGGGGCTGTTCTTCAAGTAGAGCCAACTTCAAGAGCCTGTTCACAACTGGGATAGGGATTCCAGCCTAGGGCCAATGTAGGTAACTCACGAGCACGAAGGCTGCAGCTATCCCATAACCTAAACAAAGATGTGGGAATATACATGAAGCAGCGGAAGCACCCAGAATTTCTTAAAGGGGGTAAAGGGGGGAAGGGGGTCATCAACTCGGTTGTAATACTCCCTTAAACCAGTTAAGCTACTTCAATGCATACTTTGTTTTACTTTAGGGCGCAAACTCAACTACTATGAATTTTTAAAGGATATTCCTAAAGCTTTTTACTATTGATGCATTTGAATATTATTATCATTACTAATTAATTAATGCTCCTAATACTTTAAGCATAAATAAAACTAAAAAGTGTATTAATAACACTTATTTATTGGCCAATCTCGGTAGTTAAATTTATATAAGGCACTTGCGCACTATACGTTTTCCAATGTAGGACAAAGAAAGTAATTCTTTTTCTTTATAGGGATGCCCAGGCCCACTTGGCCCCTACTTTCGGTTCGTCCCTGTCACGAAGCACCTCCGACGTACTAAACTTGCTTCCTAAAAGTAAAATTACCTTTCAACTCACAACATTATCAATCAGGTTTTACAAAGGACCCACACAACCAGAGCATCCACGCTCTTACTTCATTGCGTGTACCTGATACCACACTGACGGCCGCTGCTCTTTATAGGAGATTGACTGGGGCTAATACATAAATATCATTTGCTGATCCATTACTGAGTTCCAGGGTTTGCATGGTTAATTCTTCTTCGCACACTTGTCACCTTGCACGACTGTCTACTGTATCAGAAGAGGTCAGGCGATCGGTGTAGTGCCGGTAGCATAGCAACATGTCAAGAGTGCATGGTTACCACTGAAGAAGTCAACTTTTCTTGACGAAACATGTTTTATGACTGAATATTTAATAAAATCTATATATTTTTAGTACATATATATATATATATATATATATATATATATATATATATATATATATATATATATATATATATATATAATACACACACAAGCTTAGGGACGTAAGACACTTGATTAAAAACTATCCTTAATGTGAAATGTTTGTAATTAACAAATATACAAGAAACCCCTCTATGGTTTTCTTAATAAGCATATGAACCCCTCTGGTAAAGGATATATATATATTGGTATTTACGTGTGCATAGTTATCGGTCGGTATTTGAGGTACATCTACCTGCTATTGTATAGTTAGACTTATATATTGCTTAAAAATATACCTTGTATTTTTTTTTCTATTATTAATACATTAATCTAGTTTCGGGTAAGTAGCATAGAGAAACCCCTGATTCACCTACCTATTATATTTTGTAACCCATTTTAATAAAATTAAATAGAGTAAATACTTCAAAGAAATTAAAGTCAGCGAGTCCCTCAGTTCATTAAATAAATTCCAGGGTAAAACTGTAGCTTCCCTTAAACACAAAATCGTCCTTTCAAAATACAAAAGATCCCCTCATTAGTCCCTGCCCTGTTCCCATATTCCTAACCCATATAAGACGCAAAATCTCTGAGAAATCCTACTCCATGCTTCTTTGACGGTGTTCACCTCTAAGAGAGGTGTTCGCAATAGTAAAGGTTATGCACACAGGCAGGACTAGGTGAGGATATACAACTCTTTCGTCTTGGAAACATATAAATATCGTGTACGTGGATGCACACTTGAGTAAAACTCCATTTATTGAAGTTAAGGGAAGTGTCTGTGGGAGGCTCTTTAAACGTGTGTGTGAGACGAGCCCATACGGTCTTTTACCTCAGAATATAGGTGTTCTTTCAAGGGGTCGAAATAACTGCTTTCAAGTAAAAAAAAATACAAATTTTAAGTCTGATATCTGACACATATATTTATATAAAATATATGTTTACTTTTTATTTAATCTCGAGCACGAAAGTTTGTTTCAATTTTCCCCAACTAAACTAGAATTTCCGCCCCGGTGATTTAATTATTTATTCGTAAATAACAGTCCTTCTCCATACTTGCGTGAGGCAACAAGTTAACCGCGCCTCGACTTCCCGACTTAATTTCTTCTCATTATATAACATGCGTCTAGACGGCAGCACTGCCTCGTTTGCAAACGTAATTTAATCTTAGCACAGGTTGTCTTTTCATAAATTACGTCTCTCAATATCAAAACGATCGATCATTAACCTTACTTTAGAACCTTTATTCGTAAATTTTGCCGTTTCTTACAACCGTCATTTATCTCGCCTCTTCACTTCTCCACTTCTCTTCCACTTGTCCCGTTCTTCTTTAATATTACTTTTGTCAACCATGAGTTAGTATGTACTATCGAAACTATGAGACTATCGAAAAACTCTAGAACGAAGGAACTCTTTTACTGTTATTGGAGCCATATCGTTCAATTCGACGAGTTTCATGCGACCTTGAATTTTGTCAGAGTTTTAATTTTTAAGAAACAATAATCTGAATAAATAATAACAAATACACAGTGTTTGTAAATATTTTAATATGTAAAACCTTTATGGTCCTGATAGAAAGTAGTGATCATGTATAAAGTGGGAGTCATAGCAAGAGACTTAGTCAACCGATGCGCAGTGACCAATTGATATTTAGAGTGGTGGGGAAACCCTCTGACTCAGTGTTTGTCGAGCCTCGGTGTTGTACATATTTGTCCGCCACAACTACTGCATTGTTCACCACTGTGACTAGATGCGAGAGAGGGGTAGCTGCCTGGACTTCCAACTCCATTCTTGCGCATCTCAATTCCCTTTCTATGTCTCGGGAGTTATACTTCAGGTAAGTAACCCTGTATAAGTGATCCAATATTTCCCTACATCCTCTATCAATGGCTTATATTTTAAAAATAAGTATATGCGTCCCGTACCTCAATCCTTCCTATATTAACAATACTTTCATGTCCTTAGAATATAATAATTACACTGCATAATCTCCTACAAGCTACAAAAAAATAAATAATAATAAATAAGGTAATGTGAAAAGTCTAGACTCAACAATACACTTATTTTTAATGTATAAAATTACTTAAAACGCGTCCAGCTTTTAAACATAATATTCGGAAGATGAACGAATTGTCTCGAAGTTTTCCGAAACACAAACGCGGCCCCTGTAATGGAATAGTTTATTGCCATTACAGCTGTCTTCGTTTATACTTAGAGGTAATTTCGAGGTTATGTTTAATAAATTTTAAATGCTAATTATTTTAAATTTTAGATATGTGATTAGTAAACGATAACTTGTGATTTTAAAAAACATTTTTTATTACTTTTAGTTTACTTTCTGTATTGTACGTTATTAGGTTAAAACTTTATTCATTTAATATTATTTATATATATTTATTGTATTTTATAATATACACATTTAATACGTATTAAATTAATACATAACTTTACGTATTAAATTAATGATAACGTATGATTTCGTGCAAAACAGTTTTTCTACTTTATGATTGTTACTTTTGTGTTAGGCCTGTACGTCACGAAAAAAACATTTATTGTTCAATAACAATTATAAGGTAATATATATATTAATTTATGTTTCATTAAATCTCACTACATTACATGAAATATAATGATAAATAAGTATTCAAAGTTTTAAATGAAATTTTCTTTAAGCACTTTCTGGGATGTTTTAAAACTAAATTCAATTGAAAACATTACATTATTTTAGTAATCAGTACAATTTTATCATCTATCTAAACTTGTTACTACATGTTATTTTATTCAAATTTTCAATTTTGTCGTTCATCCTCAATTTTTCGTCACCCAAATTAAAAACTTCATAATTATTACAAATTTCTGTTGAAATAGAATAAGTTGCGATTCCTTTCGAATTGCAATTACATCTTCATTTATAAACTTTCCCAGATCTTCATTAATTCCACGTCCGTTTGTACTGAAAACTTGCACGAAGTAATCAAAATCCTTGAATATCCAGAATTATTTCCAGCCAGTTCTAGAGACAAACTAAATCTTCTCCCGCCTCTGTAAGACTCAATACAACGAACGGTTGGTCCAGCTGATGTTACTGTATCTTTATAGAAATCGTTGTAGAAACTTTATTAGCTTGTTTCTTCTACTAATTTAAACTTGATTTTTTTTTTAAATATCGGAGTGAAAAGGAATGTTGGGAGGCCTATACGCTTGCTTTTATCTGTTGCTTTAAACATGAATTTGTCAGGGGTTTAAACGTTGAGTGTAAGGAGCTTTGTGTCCCCCGGCGGAACCGCACTCACATCATTTGCAACAAAAATACAGACAAAACACACGCGATGAAATACAGACATAATTAAGAAGCTAATGGGGGTCTATACCTTCTCATTCTATCCACCTCTTGCAATGCTTCACTATTGCAAAGACCTTTATCTTATAATTTCATATAGTACATCTTTAAGTGTATTTTAACCCTGAGAAAAATAGCTCAGTTGTAAAAGTGCTGGTTTTTAAACATGCAGATCCACAGTTTGAATCCAACCGGGATATCTTATTTTTAAATTTAAATTAATAAATAAATATTTGAAAAAAACTGTATTAACATTAATTATCATCCGCGATATGTTTAAAAAATTGTGTTTGAACTTGATTGGATGAATAAAAACGTATTTTATTAACGATTGAAAATTTGTACACGATATATATCAGGAGAGGGTGAGATAATAGAAGGAATTTAATAATAATAATAATAATAATAATAAAGTTTTGTGTCTTATAAATTGTTTTATTTAATCACCTTTGAATTTAATTAAAACTGATAAGATATATGTAATAATGTGATAAGGGGTCCGTGATATGGGCACCCATATGAGAGTTTGTAGGGGGTGTTGTAGGCATTGCATTATATAGATTTTAGCAACTAAAAACTTCAAGTTTTAACCTTGTTTAACCTATTACTACTTATAATGCACTAGGCCTCTGCACTTAATGCATAAAGAAAATAAACACATTAATTATTCGTATTTTTTAATTAAAAACAATAATGCGTAGATATTTACAGAAAACACATTTTTTGTATATAAATATTCTAGTATTAAGTCATATCTAAAAATTCACAAACTTTTAAAATAACTTTCTCGAAAAAACCAACTTTATATAGCGTCTATATATGACGCTTTACTTATTTTATTTTTTAAACTAGGGATCAGCTAGGGGTCACAGCCTCCGTACCCCCGGCTATGGGCGCCCTTGGTCCGTGGTAGTGTACTTTCAGACTGAATGGTCCTCACTTCTGTAAAATACTGTAAATTACTGTAAACGTTCATATTGCAAATGGGAACAGGAAATATCTAGGAACCAGTGACTCTAGAGGAGTCCATTCCGTTTTGAGTCGCACCAGTTAAGAGAAACTACCTGCTAGCAGTGTAGCTGACTTTGTTTTCTACTAAACACCTGTTTTAATTATCTGTAACCGCATTTTACGTACAGGGATTGGTTGCCGCACAAAGACAACAGAAGCATGTACAAAACGGCCCTCCGGTAATCCTAGTTGTTAGGATTAAAAACGCACGCTCGGTATTATCGATACTGAAACCTGACAAAGGCTAATCCTAAAGTTCCCACCGAAATAGCTATAAGAATTCCAATGCCTATTTCACAATCAATACACGTTTAAAGCCACACGTAATTTGCAACGGTGGAGGGAGGGTGTTACCGTGATACGGGTGTGGTGTTTCATTTCAACCCTTCCTCCCCCGCCCTCTTTGTGGACAGTTCATTAATAAAACACCAGTATTTTTTTTTTATTTCCTGCTGCTGCCCTCTACACACTGCACCGGATGTTGAATATCCAACTAATACTGTTACTATAATAAAATGAAATTATTTATTTATTATTTGTCGACAGTTCCATGTGGCAAGTTTTGAATTGAATTTGAAAAATAAACTTCCTGATTAAAAAACATTTGATTTTTCTCAAATGTAAATTACATTGTAAACCTTTTACAATTAGAAAAATATTAAACTAAACAAACTGTTAGGCTTAAGAGCCAGATAATTAACAAGTAAACCCAGTGCGAACATAGAGTACAGGAGAAGAAGTGGTTTAATTTTTTTTAAAGGGGAAGACGTCATGAAAGATAATAGTATGGAAGGTATAGTGTGTTTCTTCCTTTCAATCTATCCTCTTTAGTTGTCTTTCAAAACTCACTAACTAGCTTCATCTTTGAAGTTAGCCATCGTTTGGTTAGCAAACCTAGCCTGCTAGCCAGTGTCCTATTTGTCTTATTTGGCGGTTACGCTTACAATTATGAGTTGTAACGTTTTTTTTATAATCACGCCAATCCGCCAATAAAGCAGCAGAAAACCTTTACTAGTTTAATAGCTGCCGCACGGGAGCAGTACTCCGCAGTGCACAGTTTATGAACAGCTGTTTGCCACAAACCTGAATTTTTCGGACCTTTTAAAAAATTCAAGTTAGTTCAGTCGAGTAGGTAGTCGAGATTCAGTCGAGCTTTCTCGACCAGGTACCGAGAAGGTACCAGGCAACGAAAGGGAGTGAAGCTGGTAACTGCAAGTGACATTTACTCGTCGATCTGGTGTCACTTGGAGCGACAGTAACAACCAGGAGGTATACTTTTACTAAAGACCACGCCACAGGTAAATTATTTAAATTTATATATTTGTAAATAACTCCACCGTCGAAGGCCCAAGGGGGTTATTTGACAAAATTCCTTTTACGAGGAACAACTTCGCTCTCTCACCTGCCTAAGGTGGAGGCATCAGAGTTGAGAGTAAAATGTTTACATTCAGATACAGATATCATGTAACTTACATAAAATGTTACAACATAGAATTAAAAGAAATGAAGAAATAATCAATATAGGAACTATTTGGATAAATTATAAGAAGCGAGCATAAGTATAAACAGCTTCAAACAACCATCCAGGGAAAGTATTGAGGAAAGATCACCAGCTAGGAGAAGGACTTCGAGGAAGAAGAAATTCGTGATTAAAGAATATGAAATTGGGTGAACTCAATACAATTATTACAAACGACGGTTGATAAAGGTTATGGTAGAATAACTGCCAACGCATTTGTCGAAAAAAAGACGAAGGGTTTCTATGGCCATCGTCAGTTTTTTTTACTCTCTCGTCAGATATCTTACTTGTCCTGAATGTTGAAATTGTTAATTTATTTAATGCATGGTTTATATTAAGTGAAAAAGAGCCTGCTATTGCGATGAAAAAACACATGCAGACTCTGAGAATATTCTTTTTCCTCAGGAAAATTCTCTAAAGATTTTTTCATACGAAGTCCATGAAAGATGTGAACAAATCAGTACATCTCGAATAGGACAAGAAATTAATCAAGAGGACAATGGGTGTTAGATGATGACAATTTAAAGGGATCATATGCTGTGACAAAGCGAAAGATTTGGGACAGTTTGGTAAATGACTGCGTGTGGACAAATCATCGTAATGGACAGATATGTCCTCGGTCAGTAATCCATACACGAAGACATGTCTTTTGTTTACGCTAATGCACTACCAGACAGTATAACGCACGATCCTGTGTCCGATAGTATCGCACAATGAGGCTAGTTACAGAGTGTGTCATCTACGACCACAGATCGATACCTCCTACTCGTGTTAATCTAAGGAACTGCAACGTCAGTCTGCGTGTAGTCGAGGCCGCGTATACAAAAGCGTTAAATCTATGGCCACTCCTATACGATCTATAGTTTAATGTACACCGACTGCTTTTCCGACTACTACAAATTTTAAATGAAATAATTTAAAAGTTATTATATATCAAATATTTATTGTGAAGTTATTTAGTAAAATACATGTGTCACAGAAGTGAACATAGAAGTGAAAAATTGAATAAAAAATGTAATTATTATGCAGATGGTTCATTTACTGAAAAAATTATTTAACAAATCTTATTTGTTTTTAGAGAGTCTCAGACACGTCTAAAGCATTTTGACTTTAAACATTGAAATTATTGTATATCACTAAATTGAATTCATCACATTAAGAATCGTCATATTAATTGAATCATATTGTATAGCTTATTTATGATTCAGTTTAATAATGAATAAAGTAACATAACCTACAATAGTTAAAACAGCTGTTGTATGAAATCATACTTTATCATCTAATTTAATTAAATATACGATATTGCTATATATATATAGGAGAATTATTTGAAAAATTATATACACATAACCTCCAAATAACCTCTAAGTGAGGACGAAAACATTTTTTTGGCATTATTATAAAATGCATGAAAGCCGTGTTTGGCTTTGAAGAAAGTTCGAGCATGACGGAACATATGGTTCATATGACGCGCCACTGATTGCTTTCTCTCCACATCATTTTAAATCCTTTTTGTCAGACGAGCCTAAAGAAGTTTTCACATTAAAAAGTATTCGACCACTGAAACAAAGAATATTGTAACGTGAACAGAGATAATGTACTTGCAACAGGATAACAGGCAACATAATTCCTGTACAAATCTATACGTTTAAGAAATTACATTTTAACAATTAAAAAAATGTAATAAAACAATTACATATGTCTTATATTTGAATACAAAAATTATTTGAAATTTATACAGTACTACACCATTGATCAGAAGTAATAAATGCCGCAAATAGTGATAGGTTTGGACAAAAGAATTATAGTCGAAAATTCAAGATTGCAAAAACAAACATCCTAAGAAAGGTTAAGGATCCTATCAATAAAGAGAAGTACTTGTAACAAAACCTTTAAGAAATATTAACACTTAAGGTGAAAAAACAAAAAAAACTAATCAGAAAGAAACAGGTCAATCCGAAATATTCGAATTAGTGTATTACAATCGAAAAACTTTAGGTTTAATGTACACATTTTTTGTTGTATCAAAGAAAAAGCAATCAGAATTTTAAATTACAAAAATTATTAAAGGGACATAAAATCTAGTTAGAATGTATTACTGAGCACCAACATTCCTAAAGAAGACTGGAGACGAGTTGAAAGTTTCAAAAACAAAACATTTATCATTTATAAGGAAAAGTATTTAAAGGATGTAAGAAAGGAAATACGTTAATAAGAAGTTGGTGAAGGACATTAAAATGAAACAAAAACAGAAGGTTAACATTATTTTACTCTATTATCGACTTGAGATATTAATTTGGACTTGTAAGGTCTACACTTGAACAATTATGAATGCGCGACTCTTGGCTACAGTAGCATTTACTTTTTAATGAGGACAACAGTTTCGGGAGATACCATAGTAAGAGCTACGGCATGAGTTGACAATGTGACACATCTCACGAAACTTTCATCCTTGATAAAAACGTATGTGCTACTATAAAAAAAGGTTGAACTTCCAAAACTTTTTGCCACTGAAACAGAGGTGTGTGATGTTGTGTCTGTTCGTGCATCAGACCATCACATAGGCTGCATCACATTCATGTAATGTTTGACGATTGTACGAATTTGTTTACTTTCTACGATTATGTTTGTCTCATGCAGGATGTCTGTATCCAAACACAGGTTTCTTTCGTTATTATAAATGCATTTCTGATCACTTTCCTAACTAAGCCAGGAGTTGCAATGCAACAAATTGACGCATTACCGATGTCAAGAAACAATGCATAGAAAGTGATTATTTTCTCTTAAAATAGAGGCAAAAAATAGTATAAAATAATCTCGTAACTAATTTACTCCAAATTTTATTCCCGGTGTGCAGCTAAGATAGATTTTTACATAATCATAGATGCGTTGGATAATAATACAAGAATAAATCATACAAGGCGTAAACCATGAGGTGTAAAATAAAAAAAAACCAAAAAAACATTTTTAACTCAGGATTTTGCTTAGAAAGCATTTTATAAATTAAAACAAAATATTGTTTTTTTGCTGTCGGGGAATATTAAAACTCGTAAGACTATATCTAAATGACTGACAGACCTAATGTATTTAGGTACTTACATGGTGGATTTTTTTTTATTACAAAAACCCATCTTTAAAAGTAAGATGAACAATAACGGGCAGATCGCGTTTGTCTAGTCTCCAATCGCCATCTTGGTGTTCCGCGACATGCAGGCAGGACGCATATCCCCTGATGCCTTCAATCGACACCCGCTCACATCGCTATCACATTATGTTGCCCCTAATTCCATTTTGATCCAACCAGCCTCCTTCCTTGCCAAAGCCTACCTCAGTCATTCCTGTACTCACCCACGTATACTTCTTCCTTTTCTCAATCACTCACTCCTTTCCTACTCTCTCTTATATTTTCCCCCTTATCATACTCAACAAATACTCTTGAAATTTCTCAAAAGCCTCTGTCCCCATTAACTTTTACATCCCCATTAGTATACGCCTTTGTTAATCATATCCTGAATTTCAATCTTCCATTCTTCAATCATTTACATTTAAACACGACAAAGTATCACTTCTCTCTCTCTCTCTCTATCACACACACATAACACACACACGCACACACACACACACACACGCACACACGCGCGCACACATACACACACATACGCGCGCGCGCGCGCGCACACACACACACACACAAACACACCCACCCACCCACACACACACACACACACACACACAAACACACACACACCCACGCACTCACACAGCCACAGCTAACCAAGAGACTTGAGAGACAAAAAGAAACTACGAGGGCGAAGTTTGAGGAGCGATTGTGAAGGAGCATCCGTAAGCAAACTTCGGATGAATGATTGTTTGAAAGGCGTCAGTTGTAGGGAACCAGTCACAGAGAATTGTAAGGAGCATAAAAACATAATCTGTTTGTATATGTTTGTGTGATACAGAGGCAGAGAGACAGAGAGAGAGTGATTGTGTGTGTGTGTGTGTTTGTGTGTGTCTGTGCACGTGCTTGTGAATGCTGTATTAAAAATGTCAAACTATAAATTAATCTATAAGTTCAGCACAACTACATTATCCCCAACGCAGTATTGTTTTTAAAGTTAAACATCACTGAACTTCAGTGAGGCGGAGTAAAAAAAATGCAGAGACAAATATTATCAATAATTCACACCACTTGCGTGCGTCGCTGCAGACTCTCTGTTTTTAGAAATCCCGCAGAGAGTTAATTCAACTTTTGCAGCAAATCTCTGCATTATCTCCGCCTCACCCTCGCATTGTTTGCAACCCCGCCACAGCCACTTATATCTACGCTGAGTGATCTGGCGACTAATCAAGTAGGCAGGCAACCGTCGGCGCTTAACAATGCCAGCGCCTAGCAACGCTTTACAATAGAGACTGCTGGCTTATTTTCTCTACGCGCTTTTTAACATCGATTGCAAAACTCTCTATGCTTACACCGAGGATCTGTGTAAGTGCCAGGTAATTGTTCGAGATCGAAAATGAAAATTGTTTCCTGTTCTTATTTGTAATAAAGTGTTAATTACTAAAATTTAACTACATCACATTATAGAGACATCTATTTATCTATTTACGAGGAACGGATTGTAACTTCTAGTGATGAAACGAGAGAGAAGGAAGTGGGAAGAAATGGGAAGAACCATCTATTGTCTCAAGCTACAAAATCTTCGTTTATGTGGTTTTTTGTGTGTATATGTGTGCATGTGTGTGTAAGGGGGATTTCCCGTACTTACAAAAGAAACAATTATTTAAAACATTGAAAAACTATCGAAATTTATTTCTCCATATTTAAAATTCAACCTCTGAATTTAATTAAACCGTTTCCGTTATTTTACTTGGTATTAACACGGTCATTAAAACTATCTTAATACGGAAAGTACTACTTACAACTAATTTGGCATTTATCAACTATCAATTTCACATACGTCAGTTATCATTTACCAATTTGACATTTAACAGTTTAGCTTTTATCATTTATCTTTCTTACATTTATCAATTAGGGATTTTTCATTCATAAACTTTATATTTATCGATAAATCGATAATCGAATTATTGATTAATCGATAAATAGCCATTATCATTTTCCAAATTTACATTGACGTTTTCGATATTTATAATTTAGGCCTATCATTTTGGCATTTATCAACTATCAATTTCACATTTATCATTTTAAATTTAACATTCACAATTTATCAGTTTGGTGTTTATCAATAATTAGTTTAATATTTATTGAGTTTTATTCCCGAAAATATGGAATAATTCATTACTTGACAATTATTTCCTACCGTTTTTATAAATTATTAACACTTTGGCTACCGGACCAGTTGTGCTGTACTTTCCCCCGAACCCAGATAATTTTTTTCATATATTTCATTTCTATACATCTAGTAGAGTATAATCATTTAGTTTGTGAACCGAAAAAATGAATAATTTACATAAATTTATGCGTGTCCATCTGTGGTACACACGGGGTGGACAAGGTTATAACTGAATTCATTACATTCCAGGCCCATGTGTACCAAATCTGGACACACTTGTAATTCAACAATTTGAAATTATTATCACATAATAGTCATTCATCATTACAATATTATTAGTAAATTGTATTATAACATGGAGATACTAGTATTAGGCTATTGAAATGTTAGTATTTATTTTAATAATAATTATTGTTGTTTTTACGTACTTATCAATAAGTTGATACTTTTGACAGTGGAAGTAATTATTCTTGTGTGGTCTAATGTTTTTTCTTATATCACTTTATACACTTCATTATCACAAAAACCCATAAAATTTAATGACAATCCAATGACTACAAATCCTAACTCATAAAAGCAACACTAATGACTAAAATTGAATGATAAAAAAGTTACTAAGTACCCCAACTAATAAAAGCAAACCTAAGCAAACTAAAACTGAAAATCAAAATTAAGTGAATACGATTTATCTTCTTGCCTACATTATGTATCTTGGAAAAACATGGAGAACACATGTAGGCTACATTACATCATTACAAGCAGGACATGAAGTTGTAACTCTTTTAGCATTTTTTGATGCATGATTGCGACCAAATTGTGCGGTCATTTTGTTGTAGCATGTTGTGCACCTCCCTCTTTTACCTTCCACAAGATGATGCGACTTGGGAATCACGTCCATACCTATTTTATTTGGGCACAAACCAAGTACAAGTCTTTCCCTAAATGTTGTTATGTCCATCTAAGAATTTGTAACTTTTTTGAATAAAATGTGTGCGTTTACTACACAAGTGTTGAGCAATAATTCTATTGCCAGTTTTCTGTACCATTTTAAATCACGTCTAAGTGGCGTATTGTATGAACTTATCTGATCCGACAAATCGATAAATGTCTTACTGGAATTATAATCCACAACAGTTGATGGCTTTTGTATATCTTTACCTCGTTTGATTGTAACGGTGACCATTTGTGGAACTGCTTTAGTGGTCAAGAAGAGAACATCTCTTTTGTCCTTCCACTTACTTACAATCACTTTTGTATTGCTTTGTAAACTTACAAGCTCACCTTTCTTCAGTTTCTTATTCACAAGCACCTTAGGTATATTTAGGTTACTACGCAGTGTCCCAGTCAGGTGTGTTCTCCTTTCAATCAATTTGTGGGCCAAGTCTACTGAGGTATAATAACTATCAGTGAATAACTGCCTTCTTGAATCAAGGTATGGTTCCATCAGATCCATAACTACGGCAATAGTCATTGACCGTTTCTCAGAACTAGTTTGTTTGCCACTGTATACTTTTATATTGCATGAATAGCCACCTTCTGTGTACAATTTGAACAATTTTATACCATATTTATGGCGCTTTCCTTTTTTATATATTGTCGGAAAACTACTCTGCCACGGAAGGGCATTATTGTTTCATCAATGCATAGAGTTTCACCTGGTGTGACTGCTTCAATAAAACGACTATTCAGTGTTTCTATTAGGGATGAAAGTTTGTGCATTCTGTCTCCCTCAGCACAAAGTTCATTGTCACTGAAATGCACCATACTCAAAAGAACCTCAAAGCGATTTCTGTACATGCCAAAATTTACAGAGAATTCATTTTTATAAAGGACAAACGTCGACCAGTAGGATTTAAGTTTGGGTTTCCTATCCAATTCCATCCAAAGTAGAAATCCAAGAAAACCCTTCATTTCATCAACATTTACATCACTCCACTGTGCAATTATGGAATTGTCTTTAACATTCTCCTTCAATGTACCCAACACTGTTTTTTGAAAAGCGTATCTATTGGTTTCATCAACGAATTACAAACAGTATTGCCAACCTAACCCCAACCCAAGATGATATTTCTATTGCCCGGACCCACTACTATAGTCAGAGCCATAAATATACCATTAGAGCGTGTCCGTATTTGTACACAGCAGTTAAAAACGTTGCTTGGTTCCGTGTCCAAGAATTGTACACATGGGTCTGAGGGGAAACCCAATGTGTCCAGATTTTGTACACATGGGAGCCAAAGTGTTAAAACCACTGTGAAGTGGTTGAATGGTTATTTTTGTAATCACGACTACTAAATAATAGTTATTAAAAAAACGTCGAAAAAGATTTTTATTCCTGAATTTTTATTGATATTTTTGTTCAAAACTTGGAATATAAATTAGTCAACTTGATAGTTCTATAGATATTTTCCAGTTCGGAAGTAGACTTGACAGTTCTATAGTACATTTCCAGATTTATATTAAACATTATTATAGTAGACTTTCCAGCTCTGTTTTAAACTTGCCAGTTCCAAAGTAGACTTGCCAGTTCCATAGTAGACTTGCCAATTCCAAAGTAGAATTTCCAGTTCTTGCCAGTTTTATATTAGACATGCTATTCCATAGTAGACTTTCCAACTTTATGGTTTGACTTGCAGTACTACGTAGAATTGAAAGTTCCAAAATAGACTTGCCACTTCCAAAGTATACCCTACTTATTATATATATATATATATATATATATATATATATATATATATATATATATATAGTACTCTTGCCAGTTTTATATTAGACATAGAAGAGAACGGCTCTATAGTAGACTTTCCACCTCTATGGTTTGACTTCCCAGTTCTAAAGTAAACTTACCAGTTCTATAGTAATCTTACCAGTTTTAAAGTAGACTTGCCAGTTCTAAAGCAAACTTACCAGTTCTATAGTACACTTGCCACTTCCAAAGTAGACTTGCCAGTTCTATAGTATATTTGTCAGTTTTATATTAGACATGCTATTCTATAGTAGATTTTCCACATTTATCGTTTTACTTAACAGTTCTAAAGTAAACTTACTAGTTCCAAATTAGACTATCTAGTTATATATTACTTATGTTATTCCATAGCAGGTTTTCCACCTCTACGGCCTGACTTGCCAGTTCTAATGTAGACTTGAAAGTTCTATAGTAGACTTGCCAGTTCTGTAGTGGGAATGCCAGCTCTAGGCCTACAGTAGACTTGCCAAGTTGATTGGATATTGCCTGACTTGGTGGGGTTTTTCGACTCTCGTCATTCCCTAACGTCTTGAGAATTGTGTTTGATTGTGATTCATGTTTAACACAAATTAAAACAGACCTGATACAGGTCAAAAGTTAACAATTATAAATACAGAATAATTTTACCGGACATTTTGTTATTTACAACCAATGCAAATGTTTGGGAAAATATAATATGTTTGATTGTGAGAAAATTTTATTTATATGTTACTAACATAGTCTATAGGTTTCATTGAAACTAATTTAACGTATAACTCTATTTTGTTTTGGTAGGTGAGTACTATGAGGTAAGTTTCGTTCACAGAATGTCAAGCGTGAGATCAGTAGCGTAACTGATGTTAGCGCCTCCAATGTTTATCTCTCAAACTTCAAAGGTCCAATACAAAACCATACAGAGCAGTGGTCCACACTAATCGTTGAGTGACTATCGATCGACGATGATAGTAATAGGCGTTTCGAGCTCAAAGCATCTTGAAGTAAGGTTACTGTCCGACCCGACAATGAGATACAGCTTCCGAGGTGACTCCATTTGAAAGTAACTTTAGACACAAACTTGCGCTAAATGTTTGCATTAGTTCAATGTTTTCATTATGATTTAAAAAAATACAAGTTAATAAAAAAAATGTTTCTTCGATTATTATATTTTAAAAAACACAGGTTATAATAGAAAAAAATATGGCAGATTTTTAGCTTCGAGAAAAATATTTAGGTAAATAATTAGGACTATATTCCGCTACATATCATCGACAAACAAACGTGCCAGAATAATATTTCGTTGTATTGCAGCCTGGTAGAGCGAGCTAGTGTGTAATATTGAATACACGCCGCTCTGTTTCTGGGAATAAAGTTGTATTTATTGCTTTTTTATAGGTGATGCAGTGCCAGCTGTATTGCAAAATGCCAACGCCGTCAGAGCTCTGCATTTCGACATGTAGCGAGGCTAATTTCATTGGCAAATCTGGCCGGTTTTTTATTCTCAATAAACAAATTGCATAAATATCGTGTAACAGACGCGTTTCCAAGTTAATTGGTTCCAATTAGCACGAATCTGAGGAATACAGAATTAAACGTTATTTCTGAACTTGAACTACTATAACTTGTGTGTTTAATGTTTTACTTTCAAAATATAATTACAAATACAAAGTAAAGATGATTTATGAACAAAACAGCCGACCGTTTTGCGTAATATATTTTGTTATGTAAGACAATGTCCAAGGACAACGGTATTTAAATTTGTTTGTGATTTTATTTTTAGACAAATAAACTTTGAATGAATTCCGAAAATGATTTTTCTTCGGGCTACCGACTTTGTGGATATTTTGACCTTTTCATTTCCTCTCGGGGTCACGCACAATGCTTTCTACCTGGTACAAATTTCCTTGTATGGATAGCATTGTATGTAAACATCCAAGTCTCTAAGCACCGCTCCTTACTACTAGCTATGGTCGATATTTTCTGTCGCGCTGATTTGTCACTCATATTCGTTTGTAGCTGGTGGTACCAGTGACAAAATATGGAAAATGCCAGTTCCAGTGACCAAGGATCGATCGGAAGTTGCCTCTGTTGTGATTGGGAAAAAAGTCACAGTTATTGGATGTAACGGCACTCATTGGTTGATTTATCGCTGTCACTGGCTCTACTCATTTACGTCGTGTGTGGGTGGTCGATTTGTGTAAGGTTTCAAGATAATGACAGTGCTGTGTACAGTAAACGCTATTTGGCACGCGGTAGTTTGTTCTTAATTTCGTATAGGTTTATTTTAAAATAAAATGAGCATTCCAAAAAAGCACGGAGTGGAATCATTTCACCAGTGAGGTATGCCTGCATGTTATTGCAGACTCAGTATCCCTTATCACCAGTACTAAACGCACAGGTAAAAGTCACTGTTCCAAACCTGGCGCTGTTACTAAAATCACCGATCCGTTAAAGTCAATATGTCAACGACTAACACTACTTACTACCAGGTAGTAAAGCCTATCTTACCTCATAGCATCATAGAGTTTAACCCAAGATGTCTACTAACCCAAGACCAAGATTCTTTTCCTAAACGTCATTCATTCCGTGCTATAGTTCACACTCTCCCTATATATATATATATATATATATATATATATATATATATATATATATATATATGTATATATATATATATACATATATATATATATATATATTTATTTATTTATATATCTTGTTCAAATTTTCAATCGTTATTAAAATACAGGTAAATTTCAAATTTACTTTTAACTTGTATTGGATAACACGTGATTAAATACAGTTTTATTTTTAGAACAATATACTTTCACTATATAATTTAACTAATTAATTTTATAATGCACATCACTTTCTATTTCGCCGCTTAATATTGTGATTCTGTCGTATGAATATACATAATTATAATTATTGTAATTATTTAGAAAAAAATAACTAAATTAAAATTTTCTTTCTTGACTAAGTAGGAAATATCTTTAATTTTTTTTTATATTGCTTGTATTTGCTTCGTGTTTAAAACATGTTGTACTCATCACGCCTTTTGTGTCCGTCTTCCACATAGGAAATGAACATTCTCTCACGAACGATCATGATACGTTTATTTCACTAGTTTTAGTCCAGGTCTACTTGAGGTAGTCGATTCTGCCATATACTTTCCATAGTTCTAATACAAGGGGATCATCACAAATTTCCCATAGTCGACCTTGTCCTTTGTTATCAGTTTTCTTACAAGAATCTAACGGTAGATATCAAACAAAGAGTAGACACACTCCAGGTATATCCGATCAAGAGTAGATATGCTCCCGATATATTCCACAAAGAGTAGGCATACGTCCGGTTAATCCGATAGTGTAAGCATACTACAGGTATATCCGACAGAGTGTAAGCATACACCAGGCATATCCCACAAAGAGTAGGCATACGCCCGGTAACCCAGCAGAGAGTAGGCATACTCCAGGTATATCCGAAAGAGTGTAAGCATACTCCAGGTATATCCGACAGAGAGTAGGCGTACTTCAGGTATATCCGACCGAGAGTAAGCATGCTCCAGGTAAACGCCAGGTATATCTGACAGAGTGTAAGCATACTCCAGGTATATCCGACAGAGAGTAGGCGTACTTCAGGTATATCCGACCGAGAGTAAGCATGCTCCAGGTATACGCCAGGTATATCTGACAGAGTGTAGGCATACTCCAGGTATATCCGACAGAGAGTAGGCGTACTTCAGGTATATCCGACCGAGAGTAAGCATGCTCCAGGTATACGCCAGGTATATCTGACAGAGTGTAGGCATACTCCAGGTATATCCGACAGAGAGTAGGCGTACTTCAGGTATATCCGACCGAGAGTAAGCATGCTCCAGGTATACGCCAGGTATATCTGACAGAGTGTAGGCATACTCCAGGTATATCGGACAGAGAGTAGGCATATTCCAGATATATCTGTTAGAGAGTAGGCATTTTCCAGGTATATCTTACATATTATATGCATACTCCCGGTACATCTGACAGGGAGTAGGCATACTCCATGTATATTTGACAGAGAGTAAGCATACTCCAGTTATATCTGACAGAGAGTAGGCATACGTAAAGTATATCTGAGAGAGAGTAGGCATACTCAGGCATATCTGACAGAGAGTAGACATACTCCAGGTATATCTGACAGAGTGTAGCATACTCCAGACAAATCCGATAGCGAGTAGGCATACTGCAGGTATATTTGACAGAGAGTAGGCATACTCCAGGTATACGCCAGGTATATCTGACAGAGAGTAAGCATGCTCCAGGTATACGCCAGGTATATCTGACAGAGTGTAGGCATACTCCAGGTATATCCGACAGAGAGTAGGCATATTCCAGATATATCTGTTAGAGAGTAGGCATTTTCCAGGTATATGTGACAGATTATAGGCATACTCCCGATACATTTGACAGAGGGTAGCATACTCCAGACAAATCCGATAGCGAGTAGGCATACTGCAGGTATATCTGACAGAGAGTAGGCATACGTAAAGTATATCTGAGAGAGAGTATGAATACTCTGGTATATCTGACAGAGAGTAGACATACTCCAGGTATATCTGACAGAGGGTAGCATACTCCAGACAAATCCGATAGCGAGTAGGCATACTGCAGGTATATCTGACAGAGAGTAGGCATACTCTAGGTATATCTGACAGAGAGTAGGCATGCTTTAGGTATACCCGACAGAGAGTAGGCATGCTCCAGGTATATCCGAAAGACAGTAGGCATGCTCTAGGTATATCCGACAGAGAGTAGGAGTATTCCAGATATATCTGATAGAGAGTAGGCATGCTCTAGGTATATCCGACAGAGAGTAGACACACTCCAGGCATATCCGACAGAGAGTACGCTTACTCTAGTTGTATCAGTCAGAGAGTAGGCATGCTATAGTTATACCCGTTAGAGGGTAGGCATACTCCAGGTACATCTGACATAGAGTATGCATATTCCAGGTACATCCGACGGAGAGTAGGTATACTCCAGGTATATCTGACAAAGGGTAGCATACTCCAGACAAATCCGATGGCGAGTAGGCATATTTCAGATATATCTGACAGAGAGTAGGCATACTCCAGTTATATTTGACAGAGAGTAGACATACTCCATGTATATCTGACAGAGAATAGGCATGCTCTAGGTATATCCGACAGAGAGTAAGCATGTTCTAGGTATATCCGACAGAGAGTAGGCATGCTCTAGGCATATCCGACAGAGAGTAGGCGTGCTTTAGGTATATCCGACAGAGAGTAGGCATGCTCTAGGTATATCTGACAGAGAGTAGGCGTACTCCAGGTATATCCGACAAGAGAGTAGGCATGCTCTAAGTATATCCGACAGAGAGTAGGCATGCTCTAGGTATATCCGACAGAGAGTAGGCATGCTCTAGGTATATCTGACAGAGAGTAGGCGTACTCCAGGTATATCCGACAAGAGAGTAGGCATGCTCTAGGTATATCCGACAGAGAGTAGGCATGCTCTAGGTATATCCGACAGAGAGTAGGCATGCTCTAGGTATATCCGACAGAGAGTAGGCATGCTCTAGGTATATCCGACAGAGAGTAGGCATGCTGTAGTTATATCTGACAGAGAGTAGGCATGCTCTAGGTATATCCGACAAAGAGTAGGCATGCTCTAGGTATATCTGACAGAGAATAGGCGTACTCCAGGTATATCCGACAAGAGAGTAGGTATGCTCTAGGTATATCCGACAGAGAGTAGGCATGCTCTAGGTATATCCGACAAGAGAGTAGGCATGCTCTAGGTATATCCGACAGAGAGTAGGCATACTCCAGGTATATCCGACAGAGAGTAGGCATGCTGTAGTTATATCCGTCAGAGGGTAGGCATACTCCAGGAATTTGTGACATAGAGTAGGCATACTGCATATATATCTGACAAAGAGTAGACATACTCAGATATATCCGACAGAGAGTAGGCTTACTCCGGGTATATCTCACATAGGGTAGGCATACTCCAGGTATATCTGACAGAAAGTAGGCATACTCCAGGTATATCTGACAGAGAGTAGGCATACTCCAGTTATATATGACTGAGATTAGGCGTACTCCAGGTATATCTGACAGAGATTAGGCATACGCCAGGTATATCCGACAGAGGAGAGACATACGCCAGGTATATCCGACAGAGGAGAGTCATACGCCAGGTATATGCGACAGAGAAGAGTACGCATACTCCAGATAAGAGTACTTGTACAAGCGATGCGATGATCCTGCACCAAGAGATTTTATACCCGTCTCTAAAGGGACTGATTAATGTAGGAGACAATTCTAATTTCCTATTCTTCCTGGAAGAGATAGTAATCACAGGCCTGCTCAGTTTCACGGGTGTGGTTCGACTCGGAGGCTTTAAAATCGTCTGTCTGCTTCCTGAGATCTACTTTCTGACCTCAAACGTGACCTTAAAGTGCCTTACTCACTAAAGCACTCATTCGCCAGTGGTATGGGGATAAGTTGGAAGAAGGAAAACAAGTGAACTGAGTTCCTGTCCATCGAAGTAACGAGCACTAAGATGGATGATGTAGATAATCTACAGTCCGGCATGTGAGACCGTCTCTGTTAATATAACCTCCAGCTCGACTCCCGGTCGAGTCACTAGCCTGAGAGCCTTACTGTAAGGGCTGGACTGGTGACCCTGTGATGAGATGACTTTCCGGCCAGACACTACGATTTAAAAGTAATAAAGAAATACATTACATCAGTCTGGGGTTCATTTAAGATTTTTTTAAATAATAAAAAAAGTTTTAACTTTAAAACATGCTCATTGTTTTTTTAACATGGTCTATTTGCATGTAAGATAGTGTATGTTTAAGGCGTAGGAGGCACTTTTGTTTTAAGAAATATTTTGCCTTCTTCCTAGATTATCTTCCACAAGGGAGATCCAAGGACATGTTTTAACCACCTTACTGATCAGACTATAAACCTTCATCCAGGTGCATGTAATATTTATTATACTTTCCTTTTACAATATATGTATTTAGTTACAAGATTTGACTACAGAGAGCTCTGAGCAACTGTATTCACTGCTTTAAAAATTTTAAAACTTATATATAGCCCTACACTGTGACTTAACATGGAACACCAGGTTCGAATCTGCTAATAATGAGGATGGTTTTTCCACGAATCACTGTAATCAGCGAAAAACCTATAAATATTTTACGTATAGATAGTCTATCATATTACAGGACTGCAGAAAATTATTTCCGTTAAACAATTTCGTTACGAGAGCTCTAATATTCTTTAAAGGTGAACACACTTTCAGTTTCGTACAACAATTCAAAAAGCAAGTTTTGTAAATGTTTTAGACAATTTGTTTTAGTAGTGTCACAAAAATAGGTTAAATTTCGTGTAATTTTTACACTAAATTTATTCTCCATTAGGTAGTTCATCTACTTTAAATACAAAATCTAATTAACTTTAATATTTATGAAACTTATGTGTGAAAACGGTGCGTTATACGTCTTTCTAACCTATTGACGTTTTCGAGTGGAGAGCTTCTGAAACAGGGTGTAGTATGGCCTAGGGCTAGCTAGCTGTCGACCCGGCAAGATCATCGCTCTATCTCTGTTCAACGCATTCAAGGTTGGGCATTCTATCTCTCTCTGTCTCCATTAGCTTGCGGCAGCCTGTATCTCCCTCTTTGTCTGGCAACAAGCTGGTTATATATCGCCGTCTCTCACTAACTACTGTGTGGCAGGCACGCGCCGCCCTCTCACACCGCAGCCAAGTACAGTCCTCTCCATGACCGAAGAACACAAACTCTACAGTCTGTTCCATGCAAGATTCAACATTCTGCGACTAATTTTTAAAACGTACACCAAAATGAGTTCGAAATTAATTTAATTTAGTTTATAAGACAAAATAACAAATAATAACAAATAAATTACAAAACAAATCATTCAATCGTACGAAACAAACAAATAATTTATTTTCTAGTAGTTAGAACAAAATTATTTTAATTAATATTTCTAAATGGTCTGATTACACTAGTTGTATTAAATTTAGGTATTTACAGTAAAACTTTATTTTCCTCATTTCTGACAGCATTGTGATACTTTGTTATAACTTATTTTAGAAAGAAATCGCCGGTTATTTTACTCTCAACCATGAAAACTCAAATATGAATTAGGGATAAGGTAAATTAAATATAAGTGAGGTCTAAATAACTGATAGGAAGATTCATCCGTTGCAAAAATATATTTAAAAATAAATTATATTCGTAACGTTTTTGACCACTGTTGCCGGTGTTAATGTCCGTGAGAAAGGTGCATCTAATTTACGAAAAGTATTTAGCTAAAGTCTATATTTAAGAGCATTACCAAACAGTCTATCTTGATTTTGATCATGCCTTTGGATCCAGGTTTGAACCAATTTCTTTTCATTTTTAGTTATGTAAAAAAGTGACATTAAAAAAAATTAAAATTGTAAACATTGGTAGGGCCTACTTTTAATCGAAAACAAATTTGAACCTAGAGTCTATTTGCAAAAATTAACCATGAACCGTGTTAATTAATTAAATTCATACACGCTTAGCCAGACCGGATCTAATTATTCTTAGAATTTTAAAATGTAATAAATACTCTTTAACTTGAAATTTTAGGGTAACACAAGTTCTTTGGCATGGGGTTGTAGGACCTTACCAGTTTCTTGCAATGAAATTTTCAAGACGGCCCCTGTTCCTTGAGTGTAATTTTTACGACGTCACCAGTTCCTTGGTATAAAGTTTTCGCAAGCTGACGTCATCCTTAGGCGAGAAGTAGGTAGGGCGTCATCATCCTATGGACGGCTGTTAAAGGCCAATAGAATACTTTTGTAACGAATTTTAAAATTTATATACACATTAAAACTTTACTTGAGATCATTTATTCTTTTCAATTGTAAAGCAGAAATACGTTTTATAAAGAAGGCAGGACTATTTTCAGGTTAACTGCCCTAGCATCCAGACATCACTACACCTAGCGGGTCATCGGAGTCTCCATCCCGCTAAAGCTGGTACCTTTAAGCCAATACAGCCTTTACATTCTATTTGTAACATTTCATATTTTATTAAAGCCGGGAAAGGTCGTAAATAGGTCTACAAACCTTATGAGGGCCAAGGAAGTACTATTTTCCCACTTCTGCAATCATCAGGCTGTCGTAGCCTATATTTAGCCTTCCATACGCATCAAAACACAACAGTAGAGTTTGTTGTTCGATTGTCTTGTATTAACACAGAACATTACATCTACGTAACGTAAGGGTGCTGCATAGGAACACCTCATTATTACCTCTATATTACAGTGCATGACCCAGCCAAAGTGATATCATAAAACCTCCCTTATACTCTCTAACAGGGGGTATTCGCCTTTACTTTAACCCTATCCAAACTCACAATCCTTCCCTATCCTTAGGTTAGTCTATATTAGTCATACTGGTTAATTGTCTTAAAATTACAAATACACACGCGCGCGCTTGCATGTTAGACATTTGTTTGTGGATATTGTTAGACAATATTTGGCTAAAAAAAGGACAAATATTTTAGTCCTTTGTTTAATAATGTTAATTCGTTTGTATTAAATTTAACATTTGTAGTGTTGATAGTGCGTGGGTGAAATTGGTGGTAGGTATGGATGGTGATAATGTTTTGTGTTGCGAGGTTGTGTAGCTTTAGTTTTGCTTGTTTCTAATGAATTGTAGTTGTTTATGTGTATAGTCGTTAGTGTATTGAATTATTTCTTCGAGTTCCGTGTGGTTTAGCATTGTTGTGAGGGTTTGGTGTAATTTGTATAGGGTGTGGTTAAGTTTGTCTTTTTTAGCGTAAAATTGTTGATGCTGTTTTTGATAAATATTTTCTGTGATTGCGTTGTTGTTTTTAGTGCAGCATGTGTTTGTTATTTATTGTAATTTTAGCGTATTTAGGTGTTAGGCTATGTTTGAGGCATTGAGTGTTAAAGGAAATGTGGAGGGAAGTTTTGTAAACCTTGAGTATCGTCCGTCGGTTGAGGTTGATTACTGACGACCGTTGGTCGCTTTTAAAGTCGCTTGTTTACTAAAGCTACCGTAGAGGGATTGCTCCGTAAAACGAACGATTGTTTCGGAACGCGTCAGCAAGTAAGCCCTTACGTGTTCACTTAGTTAAGTATAGTTAATTATAGTTTATTCAGTGAATTCAAGATGATTACAACAAGCAACTTATATAAAGTCTACCCAAACCTTCGCGAGTATCTTCCCTCAGTTGCGTGAGGCGTTGTCACTGGAAGGTAGAAAGTGAAGATGGTATGGCACACTACTCTTTTACACTACTTCATTAGTAACATATTGCCTTTGTCTTTGTTACTTATATACTTGAACATGTAAAACACCTGCCTATAGAATTATAGTACGAATTTATATTAATAAACACCTCCTGAAACGGCCAACCTCCATTAAAATAAAAACGTTAGTGTTACTAAAAGTGTTTTCTTGTTAATATATGTTGATCTGTATAAGTGTAGACACTATCATGAACTTGAACTAACATGATATGAAATTGAATCAAATAATAACAATGTTTAGAGTTTAAATCTATATAATTTAATTATGGCAAATCTATACACACACACACACACACACACACACACATATATATATATATATATATATATATATATATATATATATATATATGATGATGAATAGTTATTATCTGGAGTACATCCGTACAACTGTTTCTCGCTCTTCAACTGTTGTTGGGTTCACCTCGTCAATGCTAGATGAGATTCTAGCGAAATGTCGGAACTGCGATTTTATGCACTGCAGAATGAACGGATGTACTCCAGATAATAACTATTCGTCATATTTTTCCATCCGTGAGGGAATACGTGTGTGTGTATATATATATATATATATATATATATATATATATATATATATATATATATATATAGAGAGAGAGAGAGAGAGAGAGAGAGAGAGAGAGAGAGAGAGGTCGTGCGGAACGAGGCGAGCCCCGAGTAGGGGAGGAGATAGGGTTAGGTGGGAGTGATCGCCGGCGTAGGGAAAGCGCCGGCGCGGCGTGCCGGCAAAGCGGCGATGTACTAGCCTGAGTTTAAATATTGCCTATAAATAAATAACTACTGCACGTATAAATACTGCACGTGTAATATACCGTTTATAAACTAGTAAAAACAAAAAGTACCGCTGATAAATTTAAATTAAATAAAATTATATAAATAAATACTGCCAGCCTATTTGAAAATTCTTATTCATGCAATTTATTTAGTAAATAGACACATATGGCGTTACTTAATTCTTACATTAGGCCTTGTTAATGAAGTTCTTCCACGCCACTCATTTCCCCGTCACTTTCTTCTCCGTGGCTAGACTGCTCACTGTCACTATTGTCGTCATCACTACTGTCCCCACCAACACTGATGATGAATCTGTCTGTGATGTCATCAAGTGATATTTC
>JBAIZL010000001.1:251896120-251968620 GCA_036971475.1 Prosapia bicincta | reverse complement strand
ATAATGCTATGTGGAAAACAATATAAGATACAATGGAATGCAATGTACTACAATACGAGATTATATGGTATTATAGAATATAATACAAAGCCATGTGGTAAGACAATATAAGATACGATACAACGTAATGCAAGGTAGCACGATAAGACAATATACGGTACTTTATACTATAATAACAATTAGACATAATATATTGTAATTTAAAAGAAAATAAAAAAATAGTTTAAACATTATTAATAACATTATTTTTTTATTTCTAAAGTGTATTGAATTTCAAAACCAAAAGTTTCAATGTCCTTTATACGACCTCTGAAGACAGGTATTCCCACAATCAAGAACGACGTCGTCACGAGCATCGACGCTGATGATGTTCGGTTTTTAAAAATAAGACTATTTCTCAGATGTATTTGAAATAATAAGAACTTTCTCCACTCCCCCTTCCCTCGGGTCCTCATTCCCTAAGCATTTCTGTAATATTTTATTTTAAAAACTTCTTTTTAGTGACAGCGCTTTTCAAGACGTTTTATTCTTGAGTTGGATTTTAAAATGTTTAAACATAACTATTAAAAACATTTGACTAAAAATGGTATTTTTTCCAGAACGATAACATTACAGTATTTTCAATAAACTCAATCCACTGGAAGGACTCGTCAATACTCTATGATTTAATTTCACAATTTTATAAACATATCTCTGTCAATACGTAATAATAATTTGAAGATAACAATTTTAAGTACAATATTACACAGTTGTTATTACTTTTACCAATAACAAAAACAAACCGTAGGACTCAGTGTAGAAACACCTTTAAAACTATTTAATCATTTCAAGGGTTTTTGTACATTTTTGTTATGTTATGTATTGTGTAACAAAGTTATCAAGGTTTATTGAATTTGTTTGACATTTAATTAAAGTTTGGTAAACGGATTAAATAAATATATTGCCCTAGTAATAAACGTTTGGATGAAATTTCGTTCACCTAAAAGCGTGTTACATCGACGCTTATTGTAATGTCCGAATATGTGTCTAATGTTAAAACTCAACCTCGTTATTATTTCTGTTCATCTTCACATCTATTGTTGAGAACTTGACGTATCAGGATCTTACGCGTGACGCGAGCTTTTTCCATACAAATAAGTGGAACTGTAGAAGTATTTACTTCGAACGCTGTCTTCAAGTTAAAGTTTGGAATGAGAAAGTTTCGGTCTCATATGTTGGCACTTAATCCACTTGCCCAACTTATTTAACGTAAATTTTGCATTTTGTACGACTCGAAACAAATTATATAAAGTTTATTTTGATTTGTCAAAAGTAAATAGTAAGTCATAAGAATTACACGTTTAACATTATATATATATATATATATATATATATATATATATATATATATATATATAATATATATATTATATAATATTATATATATATATAATATATATATATATATATATATATATATATATATATATATATATAACAACATAGGTTATTCAAATACAAGAATATTTATTAATTTATATTCAAAGATTTTCGTTGGTAAACAGTACCAACATCATCAGGAATGAAAAATACAATAATGCAAGATATAGTCTTAAAACATATGTTAAATTAGAAATAGAATTGTTGCTAAATTTATACAAATTGCCAACTTTATTTTGTTGCTGTAACATTATAGACATTGAATATAGTATCAAATTTAGAATGTATTTGTATTTGTTCTTTTATTATGTAATCAAATTTTTTTGAATTAATAATCCAGTCTCAAATCTAACCTATAAATATAACACTTACATTAATAGCACAACACTTTATATATAACCCTGTAAAGTTAACTTTATATAAATATAAAGTATGTTTTCTTGTTTAATAATCTATAACAACATAGGTTATTATTCAAATATAAGAATATTTATTAATTTATATTCAAAGCTTGGCAATGTATATTCAATTTATATTCAATAAACTTGGCAATTTTTATAAATTTAGCAACAATTTTATTTCTAATTTAACATAGGTTTTAGAGCTATATCTTGCATTATTGTATTTTTCATTCCTGATGATGTTGGTATTGTTTACCAACGAAAAGCTTTGAATATAAATTAAGAAATATTCTTGTATTTGAATAACCTATGTTGTTTTAGATTATTAAACAAGAAAACATATTGTATATATATATATATATATATATATATATATATATATATATATATATATATATATATATATATATGTATGTATATATATATATATATATATATATATATATATATATATATATATATATGTATGTATATATATATATATATATATATATATATATATATATAGGCCCTATATATATATATATATATATATATATATATATATATATGTATGTATATATATTTATATATATATATATATATATATATATATATATATATATATATATATATATATATATATATTGTAATCCTTGGATTAATTTTTTTCTTGTTTTACATGTACACAAATTAAAAGACACTTTCATAAAGAAGAATTTTTAATTTATTTTTCTTAATACATTAAAAGTTTTCGCTGATTGACAGTGTCAGAATTATCAAAATATTCAAAGTACCTTATATGACTACATCTGGACTTCAGATTTTTTCAGCAGAATTTAAGTTACGGGTTACAGGTATGTTTTAGAACTGCTTTTTAACATGTAGGCTATGCTACTTTCTTTATTATACATTTATTTAATATTACTTTAGTTAAGTTAAAATTTCATTATTTATTATTTTTATATTATTTATTAAATATTTATATTTTGATAGTTGTTACTAAAATAATGTAGTATAATGATAATATTTATATAAATATAAATAATATGTTGGTTTGTGTACGCTTCAAAACCTCAAAAGGTTTATCAGCGATTTAGATAAAATTTTCACACGACATACACGCTGCTTCAACGATTGTTTTTAGCTTTTTTTCGTTTCATTAAAATACCCGCTATCACGAGAAAAAAAATATTTTTAATGGATGTGTATCACGAACCTAGCTATTTATCAAGGTATGGAAACACTCTCTAAACCTAATCTTTATATATAAAAATGCTATATAGGTTTGTGTATGCTTACCTTAGCCCCTGAAGTAAGTGTAACCATAGCACGATCTCATCCGTGAAATTACAATGTGCTAAGACGATGCGTGTATATAATAAATTTTAATTTCAAATTTTTAACTTAAAACTTCCTTAGACGCATCTGATACTATTTAAGATTAGATTTCAATTACGTTTATTGAATAAAATTTTATTCATTAATTTTGTTAACCTAATTAAGCTTCTGTTTTACTATATTCTTTCATTTTATTTATTGCACATAATTAAGTTCAAATATGATTATTCAATACTTGTTAGTTTTTATTAGATATATTATTTTATGTTTCAATAAATCTTACTACAATTTATTCTATATATAATAATAATAATGATTAATTTTTATCCCCATTTTTAGAACTTCTTAAAACGCGGTGAAGAATTTGTTGAGTAAAGTTTTTATTGAGTACACTTAATAAAGGTTTCCCATTATCTAGATTATTTTATTATTAACTAAATATTATTTATTACAGCCACTGTTAGGTAGAGTACTTTTTTTTCTCACCTCTATAAGCTGGCTGATTTATACTTATTTAATTAAAGACGTAAAGAGAAATAAAGTAAAAAGCAATGAATGGACTCTAAAAACGTGTAGCGTGTTGGTATCAAACAGCTCCTACAAAGACCAATAGGCCTACACGAGGAGCGGGATTCTTATAGGGATTCGTCGGGTCGCGGTAACAGATTAACAAGTTGCGTGAAATCTCGCTGAAATTAAAATAAGTGTAAAAAAGTCTCTCGCGCGGATAATTTCGGACACGCCGGTGGCACTCCATCAATCTGCCTCTCTAGCCACCCACCCACCACCCACAAACCACAGATCTGCCGACGGAACATCTCTCTCGCACTATGACGTCACACACCGGGCGGCACGCGTCTATTGGTTCCCGGGACACCACCTAAAACAGGCTGGCCATCTGCAGGGAAATTTCCCTTCCGAATGCAATGAAACTTTTCGTGCTTATATAAAAAAAAATGAACAAAACTATTTTAAAACTTAATAAATACAGAAAACGTTTAGGAAACTAAAAATATTTAAGGATCTTAAATCTGAACAGCTATAAATGCTAAATTAATAATAAATAAAACTATTTTTAATAACAAATTAACAAATAATATAGGAATATAATTTTTAAAACAAAACATACTATTAAAAATAGAGCATAAATACTTTTATCAACATGTTTATGGTCAGGTTTCGGACATAAATAATCCATTAAAAATTTGGGAACACCTACATCAAATCACATGACATTAAAATTATTCTAATTTTTTCTCAATTTTTTTAAAACGTACGACTATTTTTAAATTTATTTATCTAAGAATAAAAATATGTAACAAAATATTTTGAAAAATAACTAAAAGTTATTACCTTTCGTTTAAATTACCAATAAAATAAAATGAAACAGTAAAACGTGATATGTTTAAAAATTAAAGTTATTAAATGACTAATGATTCACTTTTCAATAGATTATTAACCATGATTAAAATCACACATATCGGAATCTGTCAGAAAACTATTGTTCACTTGTGAAGGGAATTAATAATGAGCGTAGGGAAATTTCGTGCCTGCGATGGGAAACTGTGAGGTTAATATCGTAATGAAGCAGAGCGCCAGTCGGTGTGCGTTGGCTCTGGTAAATACGTCACCGCCTACGATCAGACACAGTTTAAAAGTCGTTGTTTTTAGAACGTGTCGGAGTCAAAAGTTGGAACAAGTTTGTTTTCGTATTGCGTATTAAAATGTAAAGTGTTTGTAAACATTTTCGAGATTTATTCATCGAAAGGGAGGTTATAAAAGTAAGTAGCTGCACAAATTTAGTTTTGTTATTGTTTTCAAAAAAAAACTATTAAAAAAAAACTTTTTTAAACTTTATAAGTCCTATGAAATTCTTTATAACCCCTCTGAAAGTGTTAAATATTATTAATATAACATGAAAGCATTATTTTCTTCTAAAAATAGAAGAAATATAAGTATTTTTTTCTAAAAACTAATGTATTATTTATGTAATATAAAAATTATCATTAGGAGTAGATTGTAAAAATACCGAAGGTTTCAATTTGTGTTTCTTGAAAAAAATGTAATTGTGTAAAAATACCAATAAAATGATATGATAGTTGCATAGCTAGAAACATGAAGGCGTTACAAATGTAATACGCTAATGATTTCTTACTCAATTGTGGTTTGCAATCAAAACCTCCAATTTCATTTTTAATTTTATAATTTTTATAATTTATCGTATAAGTAAAACAATCTTTACAAATGTAAGAGTATTTAAAGTATGGGGCTTCGAAAACATTCAAATAATTAGGACAATAATTAATTTCATTTAACTATTGTGTTATATTTAAAATATTCTACCAAAATATAGTTATAGGCATTTTATTGTGAATATCAGACAAAGGTTCCTCTCCAGGAACAGCATTAGCTAAGTATTGTATTGTGAGGTTTTATTTAACTCCAAACATTACACATCGAACGACAGTCGACAACCACAATGACTAAATCATTTCTAAACAAAAACATATTACAAAAATCAATATTCAGATTTTATTTATCAATATTATAAATAAAAGAATATAATATAGCCTCTGAATTTAGCTACTCTAAAGCAACCAAAATACCTTAAATTTATGAAAAAACGCCCCATTTTTAAATTGATTAAATTCCTATGCTTAACAATGGCGTCAGGCACAAAACCTAATTTTACGTTAGGAGAAATGCTATTGTCAGATTTGTTAGATATAAGCAGTAATGACTGCGGGCAATAAACCTGATTTTAGGTTGAAATAAACGTCAATGTGAAAAACGTTACCTACACATAACAAGGCCTAAACCTTGCACAAGGCCTGATTTTAGGATAAAAGGAATGCCATTGTTGTCTACCATAATTATAAATAACAATGACGTCAGCCACAAACCTGACTTTAGCATAAAAGGAATGCTATTGTTAAATACCTTACTTTACCGTAACATTGCCGGCATCCACTAAACTTGACTTTGGGATAAAACAAATGCTCTTGTTAAATATCTTATCTTACAGTAACATTGTCCGAATCCACAAAACCTGAGTTTAGGATAAAAGGAATGCTATTGTTAAATAACTTATCTTAGCGTAACATTGCCGGAATCCACCAAACCTGACTTTAGGATAAAAGGAATGCTATTGATAATTACCTTATCCTAGCGTAACATTGACGGCATCTACCAAAAATAGACTTTAGGACAAAAAGAACCCTATTGTTAAATAACTTATCTTACCGTATTATTGCCAGCATCCACCAAACCTGACTTTAGGGGAAAAGGAATGCTATTGTTAAAACCCTTATCTTAGCGTAACATTGACGGCATCCATCAAACCTGACTTTAGGATAAAAAGAATGCTATTGTTAAGTAACTTATCTTAGCTTAACATTGAAGGCATCCACCAAACCTGACTTTAGGATAAAAGGAATGCTATTGTTAAATAACTTATCTTAGCGTAACATTGATGGCATCCACCAAACCTGACTTTAGGATAAAAGGAATGCTATTGTTTAATACCTTATCTAACCGTAACATTGACGGCATCCATCAAACCTGACTTTAGGATAAAAAGAATGCTATTGTTAAGTAACTTATCTTAGCTTAACATTGAAGGCATCCACCAAACCTGACTTTAGGATAAAAGGAATGCTTTTGTTAAATAACTTATCTTAGCGTAACATTGATGGCATCCACCAAACCTGACTTTAGGATAAAAGGAATGCTATTGTTTAATACCTTATCGTAGCGTAACATTGACGGCATCTACCAAAAATAGACTTTAGTACAAAAGGAATGCTATTGTTAAGTAACTTATCTTAGGTTAACATTGATGGCATCCACCAAACCTGACTTTAGAATAAAAGGAATTCTATTGTTAAATATCTTATCTTACCGTAACATTGACTGTATCCAGCAAACATGACTTGAGGATAAAAGGAATGCTATTGTTAAGTAACTTATCTTAGGTTAACATTGATGGCATCCACCAAACCTGACTTTAGAATAAAAGGAATTCTATTGTTAAATATCTTATCTTACCGTAACATTGACTGTATCCAGCAAACATGACTTGAGGATAAAAGGAATGCTATTGTTAAGTAACTTATCTTAGGTTAACATTGATGGCATCCACCAAACCTGACTTTAGGATAAAAGGAATGCTATTGTTTAATACCTTATCTAACCGTAACATTGACGGCATCTACCAAAAATAGACTTTAGTACAAAAGGAATGCTATTGTTAAGTAACTTATCTTAGGTTAACATTGATGGCATCCACCAAACCTGACTTTAGAATAAAAGGAATTCTATTGTTAAATATCTTATCTTACCGTAACATTGACTGTATCCAGCAAACATGACTTGAGGATAAAAGGAATGCTATTGTTAAATAACTTATCTTAGCGTAACATTGATGGCATCCACCAAACCTGACTTTAGGATAAAAGGAATGCTATTGTTTAATACCTTATCGTAGCGTAACATTGACGGCATCTACCAAAAATAGACTTTAGTACAAAATTAATGCTATTGTTAAGTAACTTATCTTAGGTTAACATTGATGGCATCCACCAAACCTGACTTTAGAATAAAAGGAATTCTATTGTTAAATATCTTATCTTACCGTAACATTGACTGTATCCAGCAAACATGACTTGAGGATAAAAGGAATGCTATTGTTAAGTAACTTATCTTAGGTTAACATTGATGGCATCCACCAAACCTGACTTTAGAATAAAAGGAATTCTATTGTTAAATATCTTATCTTACCGTAACATTGACTGTATCCAGCAAACATGACTTGAGGATAAAAGGAATGCTATTGTTAAATACCTTATCTTACCGTAACATTGACCGCATCCACCAAACCTGATTTTAGGACAAAAGGAATGCTATTGTTAATTACCTTATCTTAGCGTAACATTGACGGCATCTACCAAAAATAGACTTTAGGACAAAAGGAATGCTATTGTTAAGTAACTTATCTTAGGTTAACATTGACGGTATCCAACAAACCTGACGTGAGGATAAAAGGAATGCTATTGTTAAATACCTTATCTTAGCGTAACATTGACGGCATCTACCAAACCAGACTCTAGGATAAAAGGAATGCTATTGTTAAATAACATATCTTAGCCTAATATTACCGGCATCCACCAAACCTGACTTGAGGATAAAAGGAATGCTATTGTTAAATACCTTATCTTAGCGTAACATTGACGGCATCTACCAAAAATAGACTTTAGGACAAAAGGAATGCTATTGTTAAGTAACTTATCTTAGGTTAACATTGATGGCATCCACCAAACCTGACTTTAGAATAAAAGGAATGCTATTGTTAAATACCTTATCTTAGCGTAACATTGACGGCATCTACCAAACCAGACTCTAGGATAAAAGGAATGCTATTGTTAAATAACATATCTTAGCCTAATATTACCGGCATCCACCAAACCTGACTTGAGGATAAAAGGAATGCTATTGTTAAATACCTTATCTTAGCGTAACATTGACGGCATCTACCAAAAATAGACTTTAGGACAAAAGGAATGCTATTGTTAAGTAACTTATCTTAGGTTAACATTGATGGCATCCACCAAACCTGACTTTAGAATAAAAGGAATGCTATTGTTAAATACCTTATCTTAGCGTAACATTGACGGCATCTACCAAACCAGACTCTAGGATAAAAGGAATGCTATTGTTAAATAACTTATCTTAGCCTAATATTACCGGCATCCACCAAACCTGACTTTAGGATAAAAGGAATGCTATTGTTAAATACCTTATCTTACCGAAACATTGACGGCATCCAACAAACCTGATTTTAGGTTGATACGAAAATCTCGTTATTGTGTAAAACGAGACCTACACGTAACACAGATGGCTAACTCAAGACCTGATTTTAGGATAAAAGGAATGCCATTGTTGTCTACATTAACTGTGCATATCAATGACGTCAGTCACCAAACCCCACTTTAGGATATAAGGTATTCTATTGATAAATACCTTATCTTAGTGTAACATTATCGGCATCCATCAAACCAGACTTTAGGATAAAAGGTATGCTATTTTTAAATACCTTATCTTAGCTTAACAATGACGGCATCTACCAAACTCGACTTTAGGAAAAAAGGAATGCTATTGTTAAATACCTTACCTTAGCGTAATATTATGAGCATCCAAGGAACCTGATCTTAGGTTGAAAGAAAGTCATTGTTAAAAATGTTACCTACAAGTAACAAAGAATACAAATTTTAGGATTAAAAAAATCCATTGTTAAATACATGAACTTTGCATAGCAATGACGGCAGCCCCCAAACACGACTTTAGGATTAAAGGAATGCTATTGTTAACATACCTTTGATTAGCAAAATATTTACGCTGGCAACAAATCTGATTTTAGGAAAAAAGGAATGCTATTGTTAAATATCTTACCTTAGCGTAACATTGTCGGCATCCAGCAATCCTGACTTTAGTATCAAAGGAATGCTATTGTTAAATATCTTACCTTAGCGTAACATTGTCGGCATCCAGCAATCCTGACTTTAGTATGAAAGAAATGCCATTGTTAAATATCTTACCTTAGCGTAACATTGTCGGCATCCAGTAATCCTGACTTTAGTATCAAAGAAATGTCATTGTTAAATATCTTACCTTAGCGTAAAATTGTCGGCTTCCACCAATCCTTACTTTTGTATCAAAGGAATGCTATTGTTAAATATCTTATCTTAGCGTAACATTGTCGGCATCCACCAATCCTGACTTTAGTATCAAAGGGATGCTATTGTTAAATATCTTACCTTAGCGTAAAATTGTCGGCTTCCACCAATCCTTACTTTTGTATCAAAGGAATGCTATTGTTAAATATCTTATCTTAGCGTAACATTGTCGGCATCCACCAATCCTGACTTTTGTATCAAAGGAATGCTATTGTTAAATATCTTATCTTAGCGTAACATTGTCGGCATCCACCAATCCTGACTTTTGTATCAAAGGAATGCTATTGTTAAATATCTTATCTTAGCGTAACATTGTCGGCATCCACCAATCCTGACTTTAGTATCAAAGGGATGCTATTGTTAAATATCTTACCTTAGCGTAAAATTGTCGGCTTCCACCAATCCTTACTTTTGTATCAAAGGAATGCTATTGTTAAATATCTTGTCTTAGCGTAACATTGTCGGCTTCCACCAATCCTGACTTTTGTATCAAAGGAATGCTATTGTTAAATATCTTGTCTTAGCGTAACATTGTCGGCATCCACCAATCCTTACTTTTGTATCAAAGGAATGCTATTGTTAAATATCTTATCTTAGCGTAACATTGTCGGCATCCACCAATCCTGACTTTAGTATCAAAGGGATGCTATTGTTAAATATCTTACCTTAGCGTAAAATTGTCGGCTTCCACCAATCCTTACTTTTGTATCAAAGGAATGCTATTGTTAAATATCTTATCTTAGCGTAACATTGTCGGCATCCACCAATCCTGACTTTTGTATCAAAGGAATGCTATTGTTAAATATCTTATCTTAGCGTAACATTGTCGGCATCCACCAATCCTGACTTTTGTATCAAAGGAATGCTATTGTTAAATATCTTATCTTAGCGTAACATTGTCGGCATCCACCAATCCTGACTTTAGTATCAAAGGGATGCTATTGTTAAATATCTTACCTTAGCGTAAAATTGTCGGCTTCCACCAATCCTTACTTTTGTATCAAAGGAATGCTATTGTTAAATATCTTGTCTTAGCGTAACATTGTCGGCTTCCACCAATCCTGACTTTTGTATCAAAGGAATGCTATTGTTAAATATCTTGTCTTAGCGTAACATTGTCGGCATCCACCAATCCTTACTTTTGTATCAAAGGAATGCTATTGTTAAATATCTTACCTTAGCGTAAAATTGTCGGCTTCCACCAATCCTTACTTTTGTATCAAAGGAATGCTATTGTTAAATATCTTATCTTAGCGTAACATTGTCGGCATCCACCAATCCTGACTTTTGTATCAAAGGAATGCTATTGTTAAATATCTTGTCTTAGCGTAACATTGTCGGCTTCCACCAATCCTGACTTTAGTATCAAAGGGATGCTATTGTTAAATATCTTATCTTAGCGTAACATTGTCGGCATCCACCAATCTTGGCTTCAGTATCAAAGGAATGCAATTGTTAAATATCTTATCTTAGCGTAACATTGTCGGCACCCACCAATCCTGACTTTAGTATCAAAGGAATGCTATTGTTAAATACCTTATCTTACCGTAACATTGACGGCATCCAATAAACCTGGCTTTAGAATAAAAGGAATTCTATTGTTAAATATCTTATCTTACCGTAACATTGACTGTATCCAGCAAACATGACTTGAGGATAAAAGGAATGCTATTGTTAAGTAACTTATCTTAGGTTAACATTGATGGCATCCACCAAACCTGACTTTAGAATAAAAGGAATTCTATTGTTAAATATCTTATCTTACCGTAACATTGACTGTATCCAGCAAACATGACTTGAGGATAAAAGGAATGCTATTGTTAAGTAACTTATCTTAGGTTAACATTGATGGCATCCACCAAACCTGACTTTAGAATAAAAGGAATTCTATTGTTAAATATCTTATCTTACCGTAACATTGACTGTATCCAGCAAACATGACTTGAGGATAAAAGGAATGCTATTGTTAAGTAACTTATCTTAGGTTAACATTGATGGCATCCACCAAACCTGACTTTAGGATAAAAGGAATGCTATTGTTTAATACCTTATCTAACCGTAACATTGACGGCATCTACCAAAAATAGACTTTAGTACAAAAGGAATGCTATTGTTAAGTAACTTATCTTAGGTTAACATTGATGGCATCCACCAAACCTGACTTTAGAATAAAAGGAATTCTATTGTTAAATATCTTATCTTACCGTAACATTGACTGTATCCAGCAAACATGACTTGAGGATAAAAGGAATGCTATTGTTAAATAACTTATCTTAGCGTAACATTGATGGCATCCACCAAACCTGACTTTAGGATAAAAGGAATGCTATTGTTTAATACCTTATCGTAGCGTAACATTGACGGCATCTACCAAAAATAGACTTTAGTACAAAATTAATGCTATTGTTAAGTAACTTATCTTAGGTTAACATTGATGGCATCCACCAAACCTGACTTTAGAATAAAAGGAATTCTATTGTTAAATATCTTATCTTACCGTAACATTGACTGTATCCAGCAAACATGACTTGAGGATAAAAGGAATGCTATTGTTAAGTAACTTATCTTAGGTTAACATTGATGGCATCCACCAAACCTGACTTTAGAATAAAAGGAATTCTATTGTTAAATATCTTATCTTACCGTAACATTGACTGTATCCAGCAAACATGACTTGAGGATAAAAGGAATGCTATTGTTAAATACCTTATCTTACCGTAACATTGACCGCATCCACCAAACCTGATTTTAGGACAAAAGGAATGCTATTGTTAATTACCTTATCTTAGCGTAACATTGACGGCATCTACCAAAAATAGACTTTAGGACAAAAGGAATGCTATTGTTAAGTAACTTATCTTAGGTTAACATTGACGGTATCCAACAAACCTGACGTGAGGATAAAAGGAATGCTATTGTTAAATACCTTATCTTAGCGTAACATTGACGGCATCTACCAAACCAGACTCTAGGATAAAAGGAATGCTATTGTTAAATAACATATCTTAGCCTAATATTACCGGCATCCACCAAACCTGACTTGAGGATAAAAGGAATGCTATTGTTAAATACCTTATCTTAGCGTAACATTGACGGCATCTACCAAAAATAGACTTTAGGACAAAAGGAATGCTATTGTTAAGTAACTTATCTTAGGTTAACATTGATGGCATCCACCAAACCTGACTTTAGAATAAAAGGAATGCTATTGTTAAATACCTTATCTTAGCGTAACATTGACGGCATCTACCAAACCAGACTCTAGGATAAAAGGAATGCTATTGTTAAATAACATATCTTAGCCTAATATTACCGGCATCCACCAAACCTGACTTGAGGATAAAAGGAATGCTATTGTTAAATACCTTATCTTAGCGTAACATTGACGGCATCTACCAAAAATAGACTTTAGGACAAAAGGAATGCTATTGTTAAGTAACTTATCTTAGGTTAACATTGATGGCATCCACCAAACCTGACTTTAGAATAAAAGGAATGCTATTGTTAAATACCTTATCTTAGCGTAACATTGACGGCATCTACCAAACCAGACTCTAGGATAAAAGGAATGCTATTGTTAAATAACTTATCTTAGCCTAATATTACCGGCATCCACCAAACCTGACTGTAGGATAAAAGGAATGCTATTGTTAAATACCTTATCTTACCGTAACATTGACGGCATCCAACAAACCTGATTTTAGGTTGATACGAAAATCTCGTTATTGTGTAAAACGAGACCTACACGTAACACAGATGGCTAACTCAAGACCTGATTTTAGGATAAAAGGAATGCCATTGTTGTCTACATTAACTGTGCATATCAATGACGTCAGTCACCAAACCCCACTTTAGGATATAAGGTATTCTATTGATAAATACCTTATCTTAGTGTAACATTATCGGCATCCATCAAACCAGACTTTAGGATAAAAGGTATGCTATTTTTAAATACCTTATCTTAGCTTAACAATGACGGCATCTACCAAACTCGACTTTAGGAAAAAAGGAATGCTATTGTTAAATACCTTACCTTAGCGTAATATTATGAGCATCCAAGGAACCTGATCTTAGGTTGAAAGAAAGTCATTGTTAAAAATGTTACCTACAAGTAACAAAGAATACAAATTTTAGGATTAAAAAAATCCATTGTTAAATACATGAACTTTGCATAGCAATGACGGCAGCCCCCAAACACGACTTTAGGATTAAAGGAATGCTATTGTTAACATACCTTTGATTAGCAAAATATTTACGCTGGCAACAAATCTGATTTTAGGAAAAAAGGAATGCTATTGTTAAATATCTTACCTTAGCGTAACATTGTCGGCATCCAGCAATCCTGACTTTAGTATCAAAGGAATGCTATTGTTAAATATCTTACCTTAGCGTAACATTGTCGGCATCCAGCAATCCTGACTTTAGTATGAAAGAAATGCCATTGTTAAATATCTTACCTTAGCGTAACATTGTCGGCATCCAGTAATCCTGACTTTAGTATCAAAGAAATGTCATTGTTAAATATCTTACCTTAGCGTAAAATTGTCGGCTTCCACCAATCCTTACTTTTGTATCAAAGGAATGCTATTGTTAAATATCTTATCTTAGCGTAACATTGTCGGCATCCACCAATCCTGACTTTAGTATCAAAGGGATGCTATTGTTAAATATCTTACCTTAGCGTAAAATTGTCGGCTTCCACCAATCCTTACTTTTGTATCAAAGGAATGCTATTGTTAAATATCTTATCTTAGCGTAACATTGTCGGCATCCACCAATCCTGACTTTTGTATCAAAGGAATGCTATTGTTAAATATCTTATCTTAGCGTAACATTGTCGGCATCCACCAATCCTGACTTTTGTATCAAAGGAATGCTATTGTTAAATATCTTATCTTAGCGTAACATTGTCGGCATCCACCAATCCTGACTTTAGTATCAAAGGGATGCTATTGTTAAATATCTTACCTTAGCGTAAAATTGTCGGCTTCCACCAATCCTTACTTTTGTATCAAAGGAATGCTATTGTTAAATATCTTGTCTTAGCGTAACATTGTCGGCTTCCACCAATCCTGACTTTTGTATCAAAGGAATGCTATTGTTAAATATCTTGTCTTAGCGTAACATTGTCGGCATCCACCAATCCTTACTTTTGTATCAAAGGAATGCTATTGTTAAATATCTTATCTTAGCGTAACATTGTCGGCATCCACCAATCCTGACTTTAGTATCAAAGGGATGCTATTGTTAAATATCTTACCTTAGCGTAAAATTGTCGGCTTCCACCAATCCTTACTTTTGTATCAAAGGAATGCTATTGTTAAATATCTTATCTTAGCGTAACATTGTCGGCATCCACCAATCCTGACTTTTGTATCAAAGGAATGCTATTGTTAAATATCTTATCTTAGCGTAACATTGTCGGCATTAACCAATCCTGACTTTTGTATCAAAGGAATGCTATTGTTAAATATCTTATCTTAGCGTAACATTGTCGGCATCCACCAATCCTGACTTTAGTATCAAAGGGATGCTATTGTTAAATATCTTACCTTAGCGTAAAATTGTCGGCTTCCACCAATCCTTACTTTTGTATCAAAGGAATGCTATTGTTAAATATCTTGTCTTAGCGTAACATTGTCGGCTTCCACCAATCCTGACTTTTGTATCAAAGGAATGCTATTGTTAAATATCTTGTCTTAGCGTAACATTGTCGGCATCCACCAATCCTTACTTTTGTATCAAAGGAATGCTATTGTTAAATATCTTACCTTAGCGTAAAATTGTCGGCTTCCACCAATCCTTACTTTTGTATCAAAGGAATGCTATTGTTAAATATCTTATCTTAGCGTAACATTGTCGGCATCCACCAATCCTGACTTTTGTATCAAAGGAATGCTATTGTTAAATATCTTGTCTTAGCGTAACATTGTCGGCTTCCACCAATCCTGACTTTAGTATCAAAGGGATGCTATTGTTAAATATCTTATCTTAGCGTAACATTGTCGGCATCCACCAATCTTGGCTTCAGTATCAAAGGAATGCAATTGTTAAATATCTTATCTTAGCGTAACATTGTCGGCACCCACCAATCCTGACTTTAGTATCAAAGGAATGCTATTGTTAAATACCTTATCTTACCGTAACATTGACGGCATCCAATAAACCTGGCTTTAGTATCAAAGAAATGCCATTGTTAAATATCTTATCTTAGCGTAACATTGAGGCTTCTACCAATTATGACTTTAGTATCAAAGGAATGCTATTGTTAAATACCTTATCTTAGCGTAACATTGTCGGCAACCACCAATCCTGACTTTAGTATCAAAGGAATGCTGTTGTTAAGTACCTTATCTTAGCGTAACATTGTCGGCACCCACCAATCCTGGCTTTAGTATCAAAGGAATGCTATTGTTAAATATCGTATCTTAGCGTAACATTGTCGGCACCCACCAATCCTTGCTTTAGTATCAAAGGAATGCTATTGCTAAATATCTTATCTTAGCGTAACATTGTCGGCACCCACCAATCCTGGCTTTAGTATCAAAGGAATGCTATTGTTAAATATCTTATCTTAGCGTAACATTGTCTGCATCCACCAAACCTGGCTTTAGTATCATAGGAATGCTATTGTTAAATATCTTATCTTACCGTAAAATTGACGGCATTAAACAAACCTGACTTTAGTGTCAAAGGAATGCTATTGCTAAATATCTTATCTTAGCGCAACATTGACGGCATCCACAATCCTGGCTTTAGTATCAAAGGAATGCTATTGTTAAATATCTTATCTTACCGTAACATTGACGGCATCCAACAAACCTGACTTTAGGATAAAAGGAATGGAATTTTTAAATACCTTATCTTAGCGAAATATTGAATGCTGGCAATAATCTTGATTTAGGGTTAAAATAATGTCATTGTCCCTTTACTTTAACTATCCTATCTTTGTGTAACAATGTCATTAGACATCAAATGCGATTTTAGTGTAAAAGGGTTACCATTGTTAATTATTTTAGTTTTGCGTAAAATTGACGGCAAACACCAAACCTGATTTTAGATAAAACTGGATGATATTGTTGTTACTACCTTTTTTTAGCCACCAAACCTGACGTTAGATGTCATTGTTATAAACCTTATCTCAGCGTAACAATGATGGCAGCCACCAAACCTTAAGTTAGATTAAAGGTTTGTCATTCTTAAACACCATATCTAAGCGTAACAATGATGTCATTCACCAACCTTAACTTTAGATTAAAAGGGATGTCAATGTTAACTACCTAATGTCAACGTAAAAATAACGGCAGCCACCAAAACAAATTTTAGATTAAGAAGGATTTCATTGTTACTTTACTAATCTTAGTGTAACAATGACGTCAGCCACCAAACCTAACTTTAGATTAAAAGGGATGTCATTGTTAACTACCTTATCTTAATGTAACAATGACGGCAACCACAAAACCTGAAATTAGATTTAAAAGGATTTCATTGTTACTTTACTAATCATCTTAGTGTAACAATGACGACAGCCACTTAACCTGACTAAAAAGGATATCACTTTTAACTACCTTGTCTTTGCGTAACATTGACGGCATCCACCAAACCTGACTTTAGGGTGCTATTGTTAAATACCTTATTTAAGCGTAACAATGATGTCAGCCACAAAACCTGTATTTAGATTAAAATTCATATCATTTTTACTACCTTATCTTAGCGTAACAATGACGTCAGCCACTAAACCTGGCTAAAATGGATATAACTTTTAACTACCTTGTCTTGGCGTAACAATGATGGCAGCCACTAAACCTGAAATTAGATTAAAAGGGATGTCACTGTTAACTACCTTATCTTAGCGTAACAATGACGTCAGCCACTAAACTTGACTAAAAGGGATATCACTTTTAACTACCTTGTCTTCGCGTAACAATGACGGCAGTCTCTAAACCTGAAATTAGATTAAAAGGGATGTTTCTGTTAACTACCTTATCTTAGCGTAACAATAACGACATCCATTAAACCTGACTAAAAGGGATACCCCTTTTAACTACCTTGTCTTTGCGTAACAATGACGGCAGCCACTAAACCTGAAATTAGATTAAAAAGGATTTCATTGTTACTTTACTAATCTTAGTGTAACAATGACGACAGCCTCTTAACCTGACTAAAAAGGATATCACTTTCAACTACCTTGTCTTTGCGTAACAATGACGGCAGCCACTAAACCTGAAATTAGATTAAAAAGGATTTCATTGTTACTTTACTAATCTTAGTGTAACAATGACGACAGCCACTTAACCTGACTAAAAAGGATATCACTTTCAACTACCTTGTCTTTGCGTAACAATGACGGCAGCCACTAAACCTGAAATTAGATTAAAAAGGATTTCATTGTTACTTTACTAATCTTAGTGTAACAATGACGACAGCCACTTAACCTGACTAAAAAGGATATCACTTTCAACTACCTTGTCTTTGCGTAACAATGACGGCAGTCTCTAAACCTGAAATTAGATTAAAAGGGATGTTTCTGTTAACTACCTTATCTTAGCGTAACAATAACGACATCCATTAAACCTGACTAAAAGGGATACCCCTTTTAACTACCTTGTCTTTGCGTAACAATGACGGCAGCCACTAAACCTGAAATTAGATTAAAAAGGATTTCATTGTTACTTTACTAATCTTAGTGTAACAATGACGACAGCCTCTTAACCTGACTAAAAAGGATATCACTTTCAACTACCTTGTCTTTGCGTAACAATGACGGCAGCCACTAAACCTGAAATTAGATTAAAAAGGATTTCATTGTTACTTTACTAATCTTAGTGTAACAATGACGACAGCCACTTAACCTGACTAAAAAGGATATCACTTTCAACTACCTTGTCTTTGCGTAACAATGACGGCAGCCACTAAACCTGAAATTAGATTAAAAAGGATTTCATTGTTACTTTACTAATCTTAGTGTAAAATGACGACAGCCACTTAACCTGACTAAAAAGGATATCACTTTCAACTACCTTGTCTTTGCGTAACAATGACGGCAGTCTCTAAACCTGAAATTAGATTAAAAGGGATGTTTCTGTTAACTACCTTATCTTAGCGTAACAATAACGACATCCATCAAACCTGACTAAAAGGGATACCCCTTTTAACTACCTTGTCTTTGCGTAACAATGACGGCAGCCACTAAACCTGAAATTAGATTAAAAAGGATTTCATTGTTACTTTACTAATCTTAGTGTAACAATGACGACAGCCTCTTAACCTGACTAAAAAGGATATCACTTTCAACTACCTTGTCTTTGCGTAACAATGACGGCAGCCACTAAACCTGAAATTAGATTAAAAAGGATTTCATTGTTACTTTACTAATCTTAGTGTAACAATGACGACAGCCACTTAACCTGACTAAAAAGGATATCACTTTCAACTACCTTGTCTTTGCGTAACAATGACGGCAGCCACTAAACCTGAAATTAGATTAAAAAGGATTTCATTGTTACTTTACTAATCTTAGTGTAACAATGACGACAGCCACTTAACCTGACTAAAAGGGATATCACTTTTAACTACCTTGTCTTTGCGTAACAATGACGGCAGCCACTAAACCTGAAATTAGATTAAAAGGGATTTCACTGTTAACTACCTTATCTTAGCGTAACAATGACGACAGCCACTAAACCTGACTAAAAGTGATATAACTTTTAACTACCTTGTCTTTGCGTAACAATGACTTCAGTCACAAAACCTGATTTGAGATTTAAATTCAGTGGTGCCCTTACGTTCTAATAATTTCAGCGAATATGACTGCAGTGCTAGGATATTGTTACGATAATGTTAGCGTGAAATACCAATATTAACTCTAATTTTAGTAGCAAAAGCGTAGTATTGGCATCGTAGTTTGTACTTCGTAGGCCCCAAAACCGGCGCCTATCAAGGATAATCCTATTTTAGTATCATTATGTAATATAAAGCAAGATTTTGGTTTTAGTTACGTTTTAGTTATGATAGGAAAACCTCCGATGCAGGCCATACAATTGCCTATTACTATAACTGTTACCATTATTAACTCAGCAGAAAAAATACGTTCAATACTTGACACCTAACCTTAGTTATTAGTTACCCGTAGTGTACAGTAGGCAGTTAGGAAAACAAATTTATAGCAAATTGTCCTACCACTGTTACGTGGTCAGTATAAAGTCATCAGTTGAGTATTACTGATGTTTGCCTTTAGGATAAACCCGTGGTATTGTTATTTCGTTACCCTCCAATAACAAAAACGTAAGCTACTGTACAAGTCCTTAGGTAGTTGTAATGTTATTATTAGCATAGTCGCCTTCGAGATACAACATCGGCAGGAGATAATCCCACTAATAGCTGAACGTCCTGAAACTTGTATTTCGGGTGCAGTCGGTGTATCTGTGTCAATCTCTCTTTAGTGAGGTCGAATCGGTCAGATGGTTCGCGTAGGTGTCAGCTCGAACTGGCCCAACGAGATCACTCACGAACAACATGAATCAACTATAGAAATAATATTTACGTTACGTCAGGTTATATTAGGTTAGGTTAGGTTATTACTTAGTCAACGTAGAAAAACATTTTACACCTTTTCTGCTCACACGTAACGCCCACCGTGACTATCTCAGGTGAAAACTGTTTTGAGGCAGTGAGTGTAGGGGGTTGGTTGTTGGGAGTACTTAGGTAACCCTTCCGGGATTTCCTTTCTCTACCTCCTTAATAACCATCGGACCACTTCGACCGTTACCCTTTTATAAGCAAAAATAAATATCTTTGGAATATTTTGACAATCAGAGCTTTGGACCGGTCTGTACGACCCTTTATTTCGTCACCCTTAAGTAACACAAAGACAGTGAAAAGTACGAATTATATCTACTTACACTAATATTGTTAACAGGGTCGTATTTAAGTAAAAATATCGACAAATTACAATCCTGTTCTTAATAAGAATAGAACGCCCTGCCAATGTTATTGCGTTACCCCTAAGCAGAAACAACTCTAGTGAATAAACTGTAATTATGGTAAATTGTCCTATTGGTTAATTGGTCGCCTTTAAATAAGAATAAAAATTGTTTAACCTTAGAACTCGCTGAATATAGATTGCAATGGTTACCATTGTCACACCTACTTAGACATCTAAGACTAGACTAACTACTTCCACACCTACTTAGACTAGACATAACGATGCCTACCAAGTCGGTTTAACATTCCCTAAGACCCATATTAGCACCGTATTTCACCACGAGTTTAATATATTAATTGTATACGAAAACCATAATTTACTAGTATTTGTAAAGTAACTGTTACTCATTACTGATATCCATGTCGTTACCGTTATTTGTAATCTATTCTGGAGTAAAGGTTTAAATGCATACGTAATGTGGCAGCGATGCGTTGACAGTGACAGGTGTCATTTCAGCTCGATAACTGAAAAGCACAAATGCCTTTAACAACTCCTCGGGAATAGGCCTACGTGAAATCCCTTTATTCATTCGCGACAGCTGGCGAACACGCAATTAAAATATTATACACTTAAATTATGAAGTCCATTACGTTCGGTGAAACTTAATTAATCATTTTAACATTAGTTTATGACTACCGGAACTTTAAATTTTGTAAATTTGTAAAACGTTACTGAGACAGAACGTTTTGATCTCTATGTGGCAATCTTCATCAGTGTTTCCATGGACTGCAACCAGGTTTTCTGTGTTAAACACTTGAATTTTGTAGTCCATTACGTTTGGTGCAACTTAATTAATCACTTTAACATTAGTTTATGACTATCCGAACTTTAAATTTTGTAAATTTATAAATACTTACTGAGAAAATGTCTGATGAAGATCGCCACATAGCGATCAAAAATGTTATGTCTCAGAAAGTTTTACAAATTTAAAGTTCAGATAGTCATAAACTAATTGTTAAACTGATTATTATTATACACATTAGCGACGTGTTCTTGAGTACTTCTTTAAATATTGTAAATTATGAATTTGTAGCCACCTTAACGCGTTTCTCCCTGCTTCCGAATTTGTTTTCGCCCACAAGTTTATTATCTACTGACAGAGATTGACTTTCTTCATAATTACCTGTCAAAGTTTCGTAATTAACATTAAATTGTATTATCTTTCCTCTAGGTGCTCCAGGCGTTTTCTAACATAAAAATCTTGCTAATATCTCGTATTCTGCTCGCACGACGTCTGACGTTCCGGATATCCTTCCATACTTGTTGGGATCAGATATTCTTTAGGTAGCCGAATCTGCTTTCACGATGCTGAACTTCTTCCATTTCTAGTACTATGTAATGTATATGTCCTTTTCGTAGTGCTATCCCCCATCTCCCAATCTTCTTCCTCTCACTTGTAAGGAGTCGTAACTGGTAGACACTTTCTTACGGCCCTGTTGAAGATTACGATTATGTGATCACGCCTGTGCAATCTCTTCCCTTATTTTCAGTACCAACGAATGATTGCTTCTGTTTGTAAGTTCTCTTCACCGTTTTATACCTCTAGTTACAAGGAGTAGACACCTCCTTGTGGCCCTAATAAGGGCAAAGACTACTTCAATGTTCCATCATGTTACTCCATAATTTTCCCCTATTTTTAGTACCAAGGAATTAATATTCATTTCTAAGTTCTGCCTAACTCTTTCTACAATTTTTATCCCCCTAGTTACAGGGAGAAGAAATCTTCTTATGACCCTAATAAAGGAATGGACTAGTTTAGTACACGACCATGCCCATGAATGCTATAACTTTCCCCTATTTTTAGTACTAAGGAATAATTATTCATTTCTAAGTTCTGCCTAACTCCTTCTACCATTTTTATCCCCTAGCTACAAGGAGTAGACACCTTTTTATGACCCTAATAATGGTTACGACTACTTCAGTACCCGACCATGCCAATGGACGCTATAACTTTCCCCTATTTTCAGTACCAAGGCATCATTGTTTCCTTTCCCAAGTTCTGCTTAGTGCCCTTTACCCTTCTTCAGCCCTCTTATTACATCGGGGTATAAGTGGACGTGTAAGATGTATACCTTCTTGAGAACCTGAAAAAGGGTAGAGTTACTTCAAACAAACACCCTATCTTGGTATAAGTACCAAAGTTCTACCCATGTTCCCAATTATTTTCTATACTGACAATAACTCTTTACTTGTAATGGCTTTAGCTGATCGTATTAATGCTTCAAAAATCGTTTCTGTCCCCTCGTCCTACTCATCTTGAGCTGGTAACACCCTGTGCATTTCTAGTTTGTGACGTTTCGTAGGGGATTGCCCTATTCTCGTCTTTAACGACACTATGCTATTTTACGCTTTCAGATTATATGTGTAATAGAACATGAAATATCTGTTTTAATTATGAACGTCTAAGAAATGGTTTTGTTGATAGGTGAGGCGCTCGCGCTGGACCTGCACCACCAGAAGCCGATGAGTCGCCCGGACCAAGATTACCGCAAAGCATGCAAATGTTCAAAATAAAAGCAACTGCTCGAAACCGCAAGGCTGGCATTAAGAATGACTGCCAAATTTGAAAGCGATCGGAACAATAACACACAGCCAGGGGAGGAAGCGAGCTCGTCCACATCAGCCAATCACGGTTCATGTAAGAAAACCACTGCTGCATCCACTTGCAAGGCTGGCAGTGTAAACAAGAAGAGTGTAAAGATATCGCCGGTAACCTTGAACTCTGCTTTGGTAGCAAGCCGTGAAGGACGAAGGGTAAGTCTAACATGTAACAAAATAGAAACAATGAGTAGATATCCTTGTAACCTGAGTACACGTTTTACCAATATTATGTTTTAATAAGGAACCAGGTAATTTGACATTACTTTTTCTAGAGAATAAGAAAATTATTGTGAGTCACAGATTAAGAAGGAATAAAAGTTTTTAATAAGCGTTGTTCTTGTATCATTTTTAAGCTATAACAGCCTCTGTGTACAGCCTGACTAAGAACAGCCAAAACATACAACATAAAGCCAATATCTGAGTAACAGGTACACATAAAACCAACCGCGCTTAATTGACACGATCGTCCGAAAGGACATTTGATGGAACACATTCCTAAAAAATAACGGCGATGTATGTGTCAGATTTGAAGAAGGTGTTGCGCTAATACATCAAAACCTATTAAGGCGTAGGTCGCGAGACAAAGCAAGATACTTGCCGTCCTATGCACAGTGGTCTACTTGACATTTAGAATAGTGGGGGAGCCTACAAATACGGTGTTTATCCAACCACTGTACTATATACGTTTGTTTGCGCAACCACTGTGTCTTAAACACCGCTGTGCCCAGATGCAAGAGAAGGTTGGACATCTGCCTTGCTTTTTTCCCTCCAGCAAACTGGATCCCCTCTAGTTCCTAAGTATTTATATATCTTGTGAGTTATACTACAGAATTAAACCTCTTCTAATAATAGCAGCTTTTCTTCGCTATTAGATTCGTAATAGATTCAGTATTTGTTTTCACTTTATACTTGGCTTGTAGGCTACATATACTAATATAATATATTATATATATATATATATATATATATATATATATATATATATATATATATATATATATAAAGAAATAAGGCAACATACAAATACAAGAATGATATATTGAATTTACAATTCAAAGCTTTTCGTTGGCAAACATTACCAACATCATCAGCAATACTAAAGAATTAAAATCAAATATACGTGTGCAAACTAGATAAAAAAAAAACAGCCTTGCCAAATCTATTACAATGTTGTCAAACTATTATTTTGCTGCATTAACATTACAAACATTGAATATAGTATCAAATTTAGATTTTACTTGTATTTGTTCATTTATCGACTCATTATTAGTATTATATTTTTGTATTTCTAAAGCCTCATAAATATTCATTCTTAGACATTTGTTTATTTGTTTTACAAGTATCATATTATCAATATTAGGAAATATGTGATTATTATTAATACAATGACTAGCAAAATTTGATTTATAAATTTCTGGCTTTTTATACGTATTGAAATGTTCTTCATATCGTAATAGTTTGACAACATTTTAATAGATTTGGCAACGCTGTTTCTTGGATCTAGGTTGCACATGTATATTTGATTTTAATTCTTTAGTATTGCTGATGATGTTGGTATTGTTTGCCAACGAAAAGCTTTGAATTGTAAATATGCATATACATATACGCTTAAAACAATAAACCCAAGTCTGCAATACAAAAATAAATATCAATTATTAAAACTAAAATTCGTACACAACATGCGCAAGAATAAACAGTACTAGAACTGATTCAGCTGTAGTTGCCTTCTTTCAGATATAGAGTCATTCTTGGTCGTTTTAAAGGAGACCTCAGGGGATTTTGTTTTGACCAATACCTGCCTTTTCGTTCACAACGGTTCTAGCAAGATAGTGCAATCAGCCAAGACAACATTGGTTTCCTTCAAGAAACTTTTGCCACCCGCCTTTTCTTCCTTAGAACAAAAAATCCTTACCCACCCCATTCCCCCATCTTACCCCTGACGCCCCTCTGGGGAATGATGAAGGAGAGGTTTTTCCGTGATTAACCACCAACCAACTACAGGAAACAATAACAAGGATGAAACAACCCCTCTTCCCCAAAATGGTGCAAAACCTCCTCGAACGGTACAATTGTTGCCTTAAATTGAACGGCGGTGATAAAGAACATGTTTATACCCACGACTAACCAATTTAACTTCTTTTGACTTGTAAGTGTTTGTAAGACTATATAAATAAAATCCTACACCGGTTTCAATACTGTTTATTTTGGCGCGTCGTTAATATCTTTAGTTTCTGATATATATATATATATATATATATATATATATATATATATATATATATATATATATATATATATATATATATATGGTTTCTGATGGATGACTGTAGATAAATATGTTGGGTATAATAAACTTCATCCTTTCTAATTTTTGTTGTATTCCTTCTTGTGACACGTTTCAAATGAACTTCATCAATCACATCAAATTCCTATTTGGTAGATATTCTATGACATACGTCAACAAGAACAATTATGTCAGAAACCTTTAACAGATCTGATACGCGTCAGAGATAATGAGAAACTTAAAATGTTATACAGGATGTGGGTTTCCATGAAGACGTCATCATTACCAAAGAGTATAGTTACAAAGAATTTTTTTTTAATAATACAATCGTGCCCATTCAATTTTATTTCTATATAAATACTAGCCTAAAGTAACACATAAATTGATTTCTAATGAGGACAACGTTTCGGAAGATGTGTTCCATTATCAGCTCGAACAATATAATGGTTTGAGACACTATTCGGACACTTCTCACGTAATGATCATCCTCATTAAAAATGAAGAGGGGTTTTACACAGAAAATGGAGGCGTCTTACAAAATGATTAGTTGTAAGAGATTACATTTTATGTTCTAGGTGAGTATGTGTGTGTGTGTGTGTGTGTATGTGTGTGTGTGTGTGTGTGTGTGTGTGTGTGTGTGTGTGTGTGTGTGTGTGTGTGTGTGTGTGTGTGTGTGTGTGTGTGTGTGTGTGTGTGTGTGTGTGTGTATGTGTGTGTATGAGTGTGTGTGTGTGTGTATGTGTGTGTGTGTGTGTGTGTGTGTGTGTGTGTGTGTGGCGTATGTGTGTGTGCGTGTGTGTATCTAAAAGAGAGAAAGAGAATATATTTTCAAGAGTGAGGTGCAAAGTTTGCTTGGAGGTACGTTACGCTTGACTTCTTCAAGGTAGGAAGTTTTGCATATATTCAAGACTATTTGATAGAATATATAATTCCTGGTTTTATACTTAGTCATAGATATAAAATCTCTGTTTTTTTAAAAATATTTTATACATTAAAAATAATATCTTAATTTAGAAAAATTTTTGGTAAAATATACAACATCAAGAGCAGAGTAGTATAATATTTTATAAATCAATTTAACATTATAATATTTTACAATAAAAATGTTGGCAAAAACCGCAATACCATGAAAATAACTAATGGTTTTTTCCTTGGGGGAAAAATTAAACCCTTATTGGGGTTATTTCCATTATTTGTATTTAAGTACAATATTGAATGATATATCATGCTTGAAATAGTGGTTTATTTTTAAAAAAATAAGCTTGAAGAACTTGTTTGTAGAGAATGCTTAACTTTTTTCAAAACTTTAAATATGTTAGACAACATTTATATTTTATACACATTTAAACGTTGTACTTGTTAAACTGTATTTTCAAGTTTTATTGTTCAAATTTTGTATTAAAACTTAAAATTTAAATAACGAAAATTCTCTTATTTATATTAATATTATTTAACAATTATTTGTAGAAAATTTATGTTCAAAGCCGTAATTCGAGGTAAATTTTTCTAACAAGGAATCTTTTAAACTGGATAATTTTTTCAATAAAACGTTGGCAGAGCCCCTTCGCGTCCCCCTCTCCACGCACAGTTAGCCACGTGTGTTTAACCTATCGAGTAATTTGTGTAGCGCGAGTATTCAAGCGTCAAACTTAATTTTTCGGATTAAGATGCTGTACGCGTAGATCCAAAGTTTGTTGCAGTGTTAAATGGTCCGGATTTCCCGCTTTGACGTCACAAGACGGATAGGAATTCTATAAGAACCGAAGCGAGTTCTTTCGCTTTACACGATACAGTCATACATTGTTTGCTCAAGGGCGAAATCCTTCCCCTTCTCCCCCCAACAATGTAGGGGAAACGGCACAAACCAGTGCCGCTCTATCAAGTTTAGCTTACGCACTTCCTCCTGTTACAGAATGTAAGAAAGGTTTATTTTCTGTTTCACTACGGTGCGACCAATTACTGTACAGGCTAGAACCCTAGTAACGCCGCTGTTTAGAAAATATCGCACTGCCAATTGTCCAGGTTCGAACCCTATTTGTGTCATTGGAACTTGATTCTTCATGGCGAACCGTGAGTCCGTGAGTTCTTATTTCTAAAGGTTCTCTAATTAAATAAGAAAGAGACGTTACTTATGTGGAACTGCTGACAGAAGTATAACTTCAAAATATATTTACGAAATAGAACCTAATAAGTTATGTTGATAAACGCCCGAAGTTATTTGTAAGTCAGTATATTACCTAACTATATTTACCTCTAAAGTATTATAAAAATAATGTAATTGAGCATACTACTAATGTACAATACACAAAGTAACATAACTTACGAGTAATAAAGAGAACTGTTAAAACAAATCATACATTTTCACTTACTTTAATCAAATATACTATATTTTAAAGATACAAAAACATTATTGAACATAACCTCCAGATAACCTCTAATTGAAGACTGTTTGTTGGCGTTAACTGACTTTATCATCAGCACCGTGTTAATCTCTATTGATTTTCAGTAGTAAGTTACTATCGTTGCCACGCAAGCAGTGTTAATCACAACTCAAAATGACCATCTGCTCTTGCCACATCGGTAAGCGACAGATGGATACAAGGGTGTGTTTTCGGCTTGCGAAATAATAATTTTAAAAAATTAAATATTTTCGTATTTTAAATCTAAAGGCTTATATAATTTAGATTATGTTCGTGTGTTCATTATGATCGACGAGTCATTTACCCTTTAGTTAGATACAATTACGAGTTTCCTAGCCTATAATTAAAATAAGTGATTAAAAACTTTACTGAGGCATATTGTTTTCAGGAGCGCTAGGGAATTCTCGCCGGTGTAGTGTCTAGGTTGCCCGCTAGAAAGCGTTGTTGAGCTAGGCGACAGTTGAGCACATTAAAATATCTGTCACCTAGCTCAACATAATTAATAAATACCGCCTGTATAGAAATTGTTATATTTTATGTTTCTGATAAACCATACATTAATTGACTGTAATTCCTAGCTCGTTATATTAATTCTTTACGGCGCGTTTCGAAAAACTGCCATCTCTTACAACTTTCTATCCCGTCTGGAGCAACGACTCCACAAGATTAATATAACAACGCTAGCAATGGCGGAATACTATGATAGTGAGAATAATGGTAGCTTCTGGCATTAACATCCAGTATAAGGGATGACTGCATGCATAGTTTACGTATTGAGTAATAGTATATTTTATATTTATGCTAACGTACAGTACTGGGGTGACACAACATGTGCTAATAAAGACACACGTATGACGTACGAAATCATACGTTAGTCCATAACTTGATTTAAAATAAAGCACCAAAATGGCCTGTATCAAATCATACTTCATTATTTTTATTTTTAGTTTATAAGAGATTGAAAATTATTTAAACATAACCTCCGAATGCCCTCCAAGTGAAAACGGAATCCGCTGTTACTGCTAAAATACCGCTATGTTTGGTTTTCTGAAATCTTCGAGACAATTTAATAAACAGAAATAAAAAACACCGTGTTCACAAAGCTATAAAAATGTAGAGAGAGAGAGAACTTGTTACTAATTCTCGTTGGAATTTCTAAGTGATGACGTCACCTCTATCGATTCACTCATATGTTAGTATATTGCGTCATAAGAAGTTACGCTTCAATAGACGGCTAAATCGGTATAGTACGAAAAGATTAAGCCCATTTACGCCACTTATCGATCCAGAACGAGTGACACAGGGAGAGCATAATATTTCGATTCCAAACCGCTGTCACTTTTATTGTAAAACCTATTTCTTAAATTAGATTTCTACTCCTGGGAAAAATTAACAGCGGCTTTTGGTGAGCTACCGTACAAACGGAAAAAGTTAAATTGCTTTTCCCGAAACGAAAATCAGTGTTTTTATTTAATTTTACCGTCAGATTACGGATTCGATCAAATAAAATGCACTCCTTATCTAACCTTCTGGGATATACATTTGCCTAATATGGTACATTGTAATATACAAAATAATGTACCCGTCTCATACATATTAGTAATATAACGTTTCAAATTTGATTTATAAGTATTATATAATGCACTTATTAAAATTAAAACTTTTTATAATTTTTTCTTTCAGATAAACTATTTATATATTTAGATAAACTACATTAGGTATATTGAAACATTAATTATTTTTGTTAACGTAGTGTTTAGGAACGTCCTTGTTCATTCATTCAATTCCTACTTTTAGTTTACACACACACTCTCTCTCTCTCTCTCTCTCTCTCTCTCTCTATATATATATATATATATATATATATATATATATATATATATATATTAAATAGGGTGATATGTTTTCTTGTAATATAGTTAATAAATTAAAAAATATTTCAAAAACAAGAATACGTTTAATGAATATATTTATTCAGATAATTATTTTCCTGAAGATGCTGGGACTATTTTATCAGCGAAAATCTTCGAATAAATATATTCATTAAAAGTATTCTTGTTTTTGAAATACCCTGTATATATATATATATATATATATATATATATATATATATATATATATATAGGGTGTTTTAGGAGAAATCTGCCATACTGCACAAGCTTATTCCTCTCATAAAAGTAATGAATAAAGTTCATATAAACATGGGTCCGGAAATGCTTCGTTGGTGAGTTGTACAGGGTCAAATATTTCAGCTAGACTTCACGTATTATTTTTTTATCAATTCAATTTTATCAAGGAACACACACAACTAAAAGTTATGAAAAACACGCTTTGCTAACGAAGGAACCAGTAAAATTGAATTTAAAAGAAAACTATTTCGTTTTGATTTACTTTATTTACATTATATTTTTCGGAATAAAACTCTCTTGAAATTTTATTAATAACTTTTCTTTGTTTATACATAATTTAACGAGTTATTGTTGTCCGAACGCAAAAAGGTGTGTTTTTAACCCTAAACGTTTTCCCTTTACTCCAATTTTCTCCTAGACTATCAGAGATAGAGTTCTGGGACGGATTTTATACTACTTGACAGCTGTAACTAACAAACTCATCTAAAGCCCTAAAATTTCAGTGTGGGTTAATTTCACTGAGGGAGCTGAATTTTAGGTGAAATTTTTGACCCTGTACAACTCGCAAACGAAGCATTTCCGGAAGCATATTTATATGAAATTTATATATATATATATATATATATATATGTGTGTGTGTGTGTATAAATATTATAATATAATTATATAATATATATAATTAAAAAACAAAACTATTATTGTATTTGAAATATTTTATTCAATAACTATATTACAAGAAAAACGTATCACCATATCTATTATATATATATTTATTTATATATTAGTAACTTGTTTAAATTTTCGATCGTTAATAAAATACTTTTTATTCATCTATTAAAAATTAAACACATTTTTTTAAGACTTATAGTAGATGACACTTGATGTTAATACAGGTTTTTCAAATATTAATTCTTTAATTCAATTCCTGTTATTAGTTTACACTCTCTCTATGTATATTTATACAACTTGTACAAATTTTCTATCGTTATTATAATACTTTTCATTCATCTACTCAAGTTCAAATTCCTTTTTTTTAACTTATAGTGGATGACACTTGATGGTAATATAGTTTTTTCAAACATTAATTTATTAATAAACTTCAATTAATTCATTTTAATAATTAATTTTACTTTCTATTTTACCACTTAATATTGTGATTCTGTCATATGTATATACATATTTATTATAATTGTAATTATTTAATAAGAATGAACTAAAATAAAATATTTCTTTGTTAACGTAAGTAAGAATTGACTTCAATTATTTTTATATAACTCTTTTTTTACTAAAGTAGCGAAGAATGATCAATGGAAAATGTTAATAAAATTGTGCGTCAAATCGTGTCATGGTAAAGTGATAGTAAACAAACACAACCATTGGGCTTGAGGAATGGACGAACTGTATACATACCAAGCAGACTTTAACAGACAAAACACGGCGTTGTGTAGGCATTGTATTTAGCGAATTGTTGCATTAAATAGCGTGATCAGAAATTCCTTCAAAGGGCGGGTTATTATCCGGATGTTGGGATTTGGAGATTTCGACCGGCTTGGAACTAAATTATAATGAAAAGGTGTAAATATAAAATGTCATTTAATCCCACTCTAATCCTTAAATTTAGTCACTTCTTGATTACATACAAATAAAAGATGTTTATATTGTGGTTAGGAGTTTTTTTTTTATATTTATTTAGTCCATATAAATGGCCTTTGTAACTTTTATATCTCAAACATGAGGCCATTTGACAAAGTTGCGTACATTGAAGTCTTCTACGTACAATATACACACTTGTTTACTAACAGCTCTCAGGTTGCTGTAAACTAGTTTTAAGGAAAACTATCTATAAGTTATATTTTAATGTCTACGAGTACGAAGTTTATGGAAAATTTATCACAAAACTGGCAAATTAAAGTAATTTTTAGGCGATAAAAGATTAAAAAGAGACTAAAACATATGGCGTTGTAGAAAGATTCCAACTACCCCAGTCCCTTCTCCCTGTATCTCTGGTGGTAATCGTGGAACTGTAAACTGTTGAGGAAACTGTTTTAATGAAAGGATGGTAAAAGTGTAAATGGTATGTAAAGCTCTACTGGTCTTTAGTTCTGGAAATAGTATTGTCTGGTTGGAGTTCGTCTCGTCCCAGAGGCGGCCGGCCACTAGTCTAGACCTCGCAGCAAAGTCGTAAGACACTTGCAACCTGGTACCTCGGGTCCTGCCACTGCCGCCGCGTCGGGACTGATGCTAGTCACCCGAAGAAGGGGTTTCAAGTTTGAGGTCAGATTCGTGCGGGTAATGGTTGCATACTGGAAAAGCTCCAGGAGGTGAAGTAGAAACACAGGTCCTCCTGTCACTTTTTTTTCTCTCTCCTTGCTGAATGCACAAGGTCGATGACGCAAGTGAGAACATCTATGGCGTCCTCTAAGGCAAGTCTCTTAAGAAGTTTCAGCCGTTCCACTTGTATTTCGTCCCTGTTAGTAAAAGGCAATAGTTAAAACTGTATTCTACTGTTATAAATGAAGTAAGCGCCGTAAACGTTAAACCCAGTCATTTCTTCTTCCTGGAAACCTCTTCATGTTTAATTCGCCCTTGAATCCACCTTCAGAAGTCTTACACATGACGCGCGTTTTTGTGAATTACCTTTTGTCGTCATTACGAATGATTTCATTCCCCAGACATATTTATAGTTGAAATACAATTAAATAAGGAGATTAAAATAGAGAGCACAGTTTTGTTATGCGTGCAAGTGTTGGTGTTTTGTATCAGCCTGGCTCCTAAGCGTGGACACCCACACTCCGAAGCGGGCGCGTATCGATTCAGCACCTCCGACCCACCACGTTACAAGTTACGCCAGTCCCGTTGTCCTTTGTTACGTCGCAGTAAAGGCCGGGGGAACGAGCGTTGCGGTTTGCGGAACTCTGATGAATAGCTTCTACATTTGCGTTTAGTAAATTGCTATTTTATAAAATAAAAGCGCAAATTAACGAATACGGCAACTAACCCTAAAGTAAGAGATTAACGTTTTTTGTAATGAAAAAAGGATTTAACAAAAGTTTATTATTAGTGAAATAAAAACACAATTTTATCCCAAAATAGAAACAAATTATACCTCGGAGTCTAATAGGGATTTTTCTCGGATCTTACATAGACTAAGTTGGTAAGTAAGTAAAACATTTCAATACAAACCTAACAATGGTCTCAGGTTCGAATCCAAAGAGGTCAAAAAATTTATCTGTGCGTTTCGGCCTTCAAATTGACTCAGCTTGTGGAAAAGGAAACCTAAAGTCAAATTTGGGTCATAATGGCGGTTTAAGCGTAGTGATAATACTAGGCTATGTTAACTTTCTTGAATGCCAGATCACAAAAGTGAAACAGCTCTACCCGGTCCTTCTTAAGCCATCTTAATGTTAAAAACTCATTAAAAAAAAGTAATTATTATTTTTACATAGACATACGGACTCACATATTTAATTTATAAGGGCAACATATGAAATATAAAAATGGCTCGTAGTTGTTCTAGAATTAACACATTTTCAACCACAAAGGGCACACAATTCTACAAAGGGTTTTAAACTATTTCTCTACTAAATTTAAAATCAATTATATCAGATTCAAATTCAGACGAATCCTGGAGAGTAATATTAATTTTTTGTCTAAAAATATTTAAATGTTACAATTTAAAAGTTACTACAATCGTGTCAAATCTCGTCAGTAAACAAATCTAATACTAAAAACAGGTCATAGCGCATGCGCGGACAGATAAGTACAGTTTTGATCGGAGTAAATAAGAGGAGATTTTGTGACTAATCGATTTATATCAGTTATCACAGTTATCATTTAGTTTTCGAAAACCCATTGAAATAAAATATTATTTATGCGCTTCAGTATTTATTTATTAAGGTAAGGCAAAACATGGAGTAATACGGAAGTAACATAAATAACTATTACAATTTGGAACTTTTGTTCGTATCAGAAATTAATTCATTTACCTTTAGAATCGTTTAGTCTTTGTAGGAAATCAAAGCTTTTTAGATTTTGAAATAACTTTGTATGGATGAAGTACCGTACAATTTTAAAACACTGGACTATGGACCTCGTTTATAATTATCTTTTATTTCAAGGTCACATAACTTTAGAGTGGTTCCGCGAGTCTATAACTCATTCACGGATATTAATGCGAAGAATTCAGGAGTGTCTTGTTGAAATGAATACTTGTTGAAATTAGGTGTGTCTCCAAAACGTACCTAATTATACAGGAACTGTTGGGTCGCATGAAGTATAATTATACTTAATGTTATACGAAGTATGCATTAAACCCCGCGGTTTCGGACTAAATCACTCACCTGGTGCCAAGTCAACTCCTCCGATTTCTGCTGTTCCTACGTCTGTTATTATTTTGTTTTTCTAAAATACTCTATTTCACCTTTTTAAAGGCAAACAAGTTTCTGAATGTTTACTTCGATCCTCTATAGTACGGTCCAGCTAACTGTGCACTTCTCGTGTAATACCACTTCTGAAAACATATGACTTTTTCAGAATATTTTCTTCGATCCTCTATAGTATGGTCCAACTAACCGTGCACTTGCTCGCTTTCACTTTCTCGTGTACTACCACTTCTGAAAACATATTACTTTTTCAGAATATTTTCTTCGAACCTCTATAGTATGGTCCAACTAACCGTGCACTTGCTCGCTCCCGTTTCCTCGTGTACTACCACGTCTGAAAACATATTACATTTTCAAAATATTTTATAATCAACCGCTTCTGCATCCGATATATCTACACTGTTTCAAGATTGTTTGTTATTTCAATCCGAGGGTAATTTATCATCGAGTTGATCTAATATCTACCGTCTCATGCAAGTCAGTGTTTTGACAGTTTTTATCATGTTTTTAGGAAAGTATTTACACTTACTCTACGCAGCCCTCTACCTCCATTATTGCCTATTGCGATTTCTCCATACCAAGTGTACGGTTAAATGAACCCGACTACACATACCGCGGCTGTGACAGAAATATTTTGACTGGTAGTACTTTTAACCGCAATTCCCAAATCCGTCTGTCACCTTTCGGGGAGTTCACATCTACCAGAAGTGTTATTGAGAACTCTTCAATGGTACTCTCGTATTATTCCTCCCTTTCAAGCCATTCACTCCGTTATAAAGCGCATCTGCATCAGCTATACGACGTCCCCACGCAGCTATGTTTCCCTACTCCCGATACTAGGGAATTATGGCACTCCTCAGTCCTACCAAAGGGAGGTGTAACGAAGGATATGTCTGCGTTGGAACAGCAACCTTCCATATGCTATGGTCCTCCTCTTTATCCCAGCCCAGGCAGTTTTACGATCAGCCTACTCCAATCGATATTCACAATCTTACCCATAACTTTATTTGGCCGTGATAGTCAAAGCAAACGGGCGTTGTATAAGCACACATAGACACACTTACTCTTTGTCCTCGTATCTATTATTGCTTGGATCACTCAATATAAGAGTAAACTTCTAACCATGAAAAAAATGTTGAAATTAAGGTTAAATCAGATTTAAATAAATCATAAATAAATAACATTCTCTTATAGTTTTACTATCAGAAGAATAAATTTATTCTACACTAAACACGACATTTAGAGTTGTTTTCTGTAACGCATAACAATAATTATAGTAACTTTACAAATTTAAAGCTAACAATTTGATTTAAAATTTAAATCAATTAAGTTGACACCAAAATTTAAAAATCAGTAATTGTTTTAGAAGAACCAAATAATATTAACTTAATAAATTTCATGCATTTTTCCTTGTTAGTCTACTAACATAAAATACAGAAAGAAACATGACCTTCAACAATAAAAATAGCTGATGCACAAAAACACACATTACCTCTTACTTTAATAAAACATACCTTATTTACAAGTGTTAAGAAAACATTTATTTGAAATGATTTAAACATAACCACCAAGTAACCTCAAAGTTGAGACGAAAACTGTTCTTAGCTTTATTATTTGCAATGTTGTTTGGCTTTTGCAAATTTTCTGGACAACTCGTTCATCTCCCTTTGTTCCCGTTATATTTCAATATATATATATAAATGTGTGTATGTGTGTGTGTGTGTGTATGTGTGTGTGTGTGTGTGTATGTGTGTGTGTGTAGTGTGTGTGTGTGTGTGTGTGTGTGTGTGTGTGTGTGTGTGTGTGTGTGTGTGTGTGTGTGTGTGTGTGTGTATGTATGTGTGTGTGTGTGTGTGTGTGTGTGTGTGTGTGTGTGTGTAGTGTGTGTGTGTGTGTGTGTGTGTGTGTGTGTGTGTGTGTGTGTGTGTGTGTGTGTGTGTGTGTGTATGTGTATGTGTGTGTGTGTATGTGTGTGCGCGTATGTGTATATGTATGTGTGTGTGGGGGGGGGGTGTACCATGATACTGACAAAATATACACATGATTTCTGACGCCTTTGGACTTTTTAGTTCAGAATTTAGTTTGTTTGTTTATTTGTCTTCTAGAAAGCAATCTTCCCCTGTCATTTCTGGATTGTCATGTAACTTTTAATGTTAACATTTTCTATAATGTGTTCTTTTCCCCCGTGTTTTTCTTTTTCGCCTAGCGTCTATGAATATACTACGAACCCAACGACAAGTATACCTGTTGCTCACTCACTATTATGTTTGTCAGTTACATATTTGCTCGATCTAAACATTAGTTTGCAGTTTCTTTGTAAAGGTTTGTGCCATTTACCATTTAACTTTTCCAACACGCATTATCCTACAAACAAGTATTTCCCTATTTTAATCGTTATAAAATATAATATGAACTTTACGCTTTTGAAAATATTATTGCATGGAATTCTAAAAAAATATTTCGGAAACAACAAGTTTCATACTATATCGTTATATTGGAAATGTTTTAATTAGAAGGTAAGCTGCGTGGTGAAGTATTGGCCGAGCGCTTTAGATTTTACTGTTCACAGGTTCTATAAGGGTTTGGCAATTTCGAGGATAATTATCTGTTTGGGCGGGGGTTCCGATACCGACCCGCAGAGCGTGTGGTCGATATTCGCTTGCAATGTAAAGCCCGATCCTCTGTCGTCACTACCCGTCTCACTACTTCATCGGCATTATATTGGTTTCCAGTTAACGGACCAAATAATATCGCGTAATGTGCCCAACGAGTAGTCGTATATGGTAATATGAAGTCGATAAACAAAACTGGCTATAATCAATTTGTAACAATACATAATCGCTGATAAATATATAGGTTGGTTAGTACCACAAGCAAAAAGTAACTATAGTAAATATTGTTAACAAAAACTTAAAGATAAAAAAGGGTAATTGATAACAATATTACTATTAAGTTGTTAAGAAAACACGAACAACAAAATAAACAAGTTGGAAAATGTTATATATAAATCAAATTCATTTAAAAACCATCCAGGAAGCAGCTGATCAAGAAACAAATGTTTTTCTTAAACAATTACAAAACGAGTCAGATTAACTTTGAGTCATATTTAATATTAATTCATTTTAAATTGCATGATAAAGTCGAAATATGCAACGAAATTAAGGAACTAAGTGCATGGGTTAAAAGAGAACTAACGTGACATGGCTTGACAACGCACCTTCTTCGTACGTTTAGTTGACGATTCGTGGTCGAGGTGACATCCGATCCTATTTGATAATAATATTATAATAATTATATAAAAATAATAATAAAAGCGACATTCTAAGTTACTCGACTAGTAGTAATAACAATCGGTCCCATTGGAAATGTTTGAAATGACCATATACAGTAATGTTACAACACAGTTTTACTTACTAGAATAGAATTTCCCGCTGTGGGCAAATTATTTTTCTCCTATTAGGCTCACGGACTCTCTGACAACGTAAACGGAATCCAATCCAAACAGACAGCACTTAATCTGTTTAGTGTAAGGAAAAAATCTGTAAGCCGTTTAGACAGACAAGTTTTACTGTCTTATAGATTAGTACCGAATATAATTTGAAAAGTTTATTTTTTTAAGGTAAATAGTAAGTCCATAAGAAAATTAGTCACAACAGAGAATAAAATAAATAACCCACTGCAAGATTGGCACGAGCCTCATATTTTTAAAAAAATCTGTCTATGACTCTAAGGCAAATAAGTAAATTATATAGATTATAATGAAGTGATTTGCCTAAATTGTAGCAACTGGCAAAATAACAAAATATTCTTACAGCAAGTTACACTATAAAGTCTTGTAGACTTAATGTAGTATACAGTCACCTAGGTGATTTCTTTCAGTATGACATCACAAATTGTCACATATAAACCTCTTAAAGTTACAGCTGTTATTGTTGTGTGTATTGAGGTGCAAAGTGCAAAAAGTTCAGATTTCTACAAAAGTCTTGATGACAAGATCATTCATAGAAAGGTGTGCTATTGCTTCCATTTTATTTCCCTCCTACCACTAACAGGGCGAACCAGTGGAGAGGCATTCCCCTATCCGCCTCCTGGGGACGCGCTCAGTGTGGGTTACAGGCTCCCGTACTGAGAATGTTAAGTCTAGTGTTGTAAAAGTTACAGTAAGTCACATATAAATTTCCTATCACAAACCGTGCTAGAGACAAGCCAAAAACGTAACGTAGGGAACAAAACACAAACTAATACAGTATCGGAAATTACTATATCGGTTACATATTGTGTGTATGAAGTCGTCTACTTTTAATCAATACGAACGATTTGAAATAATTAAACGAACTGTAAATTATGTACTTAAAACTAACCAAAGTTTTAAACATAAAAAAGAAATATTTAATTTGAAAGCACAAATAGTTTTGATAGTCAGTTATTCTTATAATAATAAATTTGATTACACCAAAATAATCGAGTTTTTTGTGAATAAGTTGAAAATTGTTTTCTATCGTTATTTTATAGGCACAGTATAAAAACTAATACAACAACGAACTCACTCGACACCAAGACAGTCGTAAAACCTTTCCTTACCCATGCAGCGTTGTATTGTATTTTTATGTAAATTTTTAAGTAAGAAAATATTAAACCCGTTTTCCCCTTTGAAGGAAAATAACACAACAAGGTTTTAATGTAAATTAGTTTTGGTGAAAATAGAATCAATGGGAATTATAGATAGTGTCAAAGTAATAACAAACCACTTTCCTGCTCTGAAAGATGTGGGACAATCATGGCACAACTGAGTAGTGCAATGGAACGAGTGTGTCAGGACACGATGCAATTGGTTACAGCATAGTATGAGCTGGCATTGTAATGATACGGATACAAGGGTTTCGGATCGTGATAGGAAAAGGCAGTGAGATGGTACGATTAGGTGGGACCATGATAAAAGTGGGAGTGAAATGGTACGAATGGGTGGGACCATGATACGAATGGGCCGTGAAATGGTTCGATTAGGTGGGACCATGATAAGAGTGGGCAGTGAAATGGTACGATTGGGTGGGACCGTGATACGAGTGGGCAGTGAAATGGTACGATTGGGTGGGACCGTGATACGAGTGGGCAGTAAAATGGTACGATTGGGTGGGACCGTGATACGAGTGGGCAGTGAAATTGTACGATTAGGTGGGACCATGATAAGAGTGGGCAGTGAAATGGTACGATTGGGTGGAACCATGATTCAAGTAGGCAGTAAAATGGTACGAGTGAGTTATCATTATGACCAAGTGGCATAATACTCGTACAAGTGTGCAGTGCAATGATACGACTTAGCAGGGCCAATTTGTTTTTTGTCTAGACAAGTGATATAAGCAAACATGTTTGAAAAGCAATTCTTACTCAGGTTAACAAAGAAAATTTTATTTGAGTTTATTTTTATTAAATACTTACAATTAATATAAATAAGGTAACATAACCTATGCGTTAAAACAGCTGTTCTACCATATAACCTGTAACATAAAATCGGCTGTTTTACGAAATCATATATAATGACTTATTTAGAGCCCAATGGGACGAAATAGTTATATTGGATATTTTCCCTTTGTGAAAAGTCTTTCTCCCATATGAATATAGAATTATTAAATTAAATTTAATTAGTATAGTAATACTCCGAAAAACTGTATTAAAACTAAGTGGCGTTTACTACAAATTTAAAAATATATTTGAACTTGAGTGAATAAATAAAATGTATTTTATTAAAACGTGTACTACTAGTGTATACTAAAAATTTTTCATAGTATGTTGTGTAAATATTCTATCGTTAATAAAATAGTTTTATTCATTCACTCAAGTTCAAATAGAATTTTTAAATTTGTAGTGGATGTCACTTGATTTTAATACTGCTTTAAAAAAATATTAAATAATTATTTTTAATTTTAAAAAATTAATGTTCAGGTTGGAATCCAACTGTATGAATACTTGTATGAAGTCCAGCAGTTAGCTCTGGTTAAATATAGTGAGTGTCAATTAATAGTTGGAATTGAATAAAGATTAAAAACAGATAATAATTAATTCAAACTACATTCATTAAAGATCGCGAACTGTGGAATCGCACTCCACGATTACTAAGTATTGTTGTCTGAACACTTTAATTTCTGAAACTGCAACAGACTAGAAATCTGTGTAAACATTCTCAACTTGTGATGGGTAATCTCGGTGGAAACTTTGTGACCGACCCTAACTTGCCCTAACTTTGCCCACAACTTGAATTCCAATATAAATATTTAAGAGTAAAACTCATGCCCAAGTCAGAAAGTTATTCGCCAAAACTTTCCGCCATTTGTTGCTAAGGAAAAGGAAAACACTGCTGCCAACTTCTCTACGGGACATTGTGATACCATGTTGGCACTGAGCGTTGTGTTTTACGTTTTTCTTAAAATTGTTTATGTTAAATTATACCAACTTAATAAATCAAATTATAACAAATTAACCATAACAGATAGATATAAATACAATTTAGTCATGTACATGGTTAAACTTGTTTCTTAAAAACATTTTAATTTTAGACAAAAAAAATTAAGTACTTGAAAAATATTTATAAAAATAATTGTATACAATTAGAAGCCAACCACGCTATACAATACAAAGTTGCATTTCTCTTAGTTATTATTTAAAATACATTTTTCACAATTTATATTGAAATTAAAAATCCCCTAACACGGTCATAGGTTACAAACTTCTGTGATCTTCTGTTTTTTTAGAGAATTTCTTCAAAACTACCTTATCAAACTAATAGAGAGAGTGGGAAAGAAGGAGGATATGAGAGAGAGTAAGGGAGAGATTGTATGTGTGTGTGAGAGAGAGAGAGAGAGAGAGAGAGTTGACAATTTCTTATTTAATATAAAATATCCAAAAAATACTCTATTTCGCAATTTGTTTACTACAGTGTCAGCATTTTCTAGAACATTTACCTAGTTACTAACTATTTAGTGTCTAATTATATATATATATATATATATATATATATATATATATATATATATATATATTAAATATGGTGATATGCTTTCTTGTAATATAGTTAATAAATTAATAAAATTTCAAAAACAAGAATACTTTTAATGCATATATTATTCTAAGCTTTCCGTTGATAAAACAGTACCAGCATATTCAGGAAAATAATTATCTAACCTGAAGATAATTATTTTCCTGAAGATGCTGGTACTGTTTTATCGGCTTTGAATAATATATGCATTAAAAGTATTCTTGTTTTTGAAATTTTAATAATTATAAATATATATATATATATATATATATATATATATATATATATATATATATATATAGAGAGAGAGAGAGAGAGAGAGAGAGAGAGAGAAATCGACTAGTAGAAGGATTTCGTGAACGCACACTTTGCAGAAGTGCAGACAACTACGTGACACAGGCTTAGAGTAACGAACGGTAGACACGGTGAGTGTCAGAAGGGCTGCTATCGTGTCCTCTGCAGCCCCTAATTAGAGCATCTGATTGCCCATAAAATAACGATCACCGTTAAACGATATCTCTAAAGGGTTGACTTAACGACTTGCGGGGGCTGTAATGACCTGCCGCTAGATCTCGTCTTTCTTTTCACCGCGATGGAGAAGTGTTTTTCGAATGCTTGCACACAGGAAACAAGCATTGCTATGTTGAATTAGAATTTAATTTAAGGTAAATCTCGTATTTCGAGAGTCGCAGCTTGCAATGGACACTGTTTTCAATGAGTTAACGCCGTTGTGTGCAAAGAGAGCAAATTGTCCAATATTCTGCTTTTTCCGAAAATGTCATCTTTAACTTATTCATAATCTAAATTAAAGACTACGATTTCCAGAAAAACCACAAATTAAATTTGAAGTAAGAAATTAAAATAACACACTATGTTTAAACCTCGTTGACGTTGACAAGACATCCTCCAAAGGGACAGCAGTGCTGCCAACCATCCAATAAGTATTTCCCTTTCCCAGAACAAAAACTGAATCAAGTGTGAATCATCTGAGCACTTAGATCCAACTAATCGTATAACATTCTTCACTATATATTATTTAAATAACTGTAATAAACTCAAAATATGTTCGTGTTAATAAAAAAAGGATAAATACAATACATTCAGTATAACGAATGCTTTAAGTAAATATTAACACACATAACCCAATTTTATGTTATAATTTTCTCACATATAAAAAGTTATTTACAAAAACATTTTAAGTAAATTCCTACTGAGGTTAACACAAACAATAGTTACCATAGAGCACTATTTACGATATTCTGTGGTGACCATGGCAACAGTTTAAAGTTGCACAATGGACGTTTAGACATCTAGACGAGGGAAAAAATGCATATGCATACTTTTTTTAGTACGTCTTTCATAAATGTAATTCTAGGTATTGAAAAGATGGCGCAGGGACAAGGTGCTCTAGACTTCGATCATGAAGATTCTCAGTTCAAATCCGGTTGGACCCCACAAATTTTATAATTTAATTGATACATAAATATTTGAAAAAACTGTATTAACATTAATAGCCATCCACTATAGCTTACAAAAAACGTGTTTGAACTTGATCTAGTATTTGACCTTACTAGTGCCACCTTTATTCTACCCGTTTTTATAATCTTAATTCCTTCATGCGGGGAGGTGTAATGAGACACCCTCCTGTGCCTGAGGTAGAAGCTACATTCCCCTTTATCTCAGGCCTCTTGCATTATTCATAATCCTTCACAGGCGATGATAATTAAATGGGCGCCTCGACTTAAAACCTCAGTATGGGTGTTTATTAATACACGCTGGTATAAAACTATCTAATATAATAATATGACGCATCAAAGTTGCAAAGTTTTGTTTATTTACTTATATTAAATAGTTTTATAATATTTAGTTATTACGTACTAAATGTTTTCAATACTTCAGCTGACATCTTCAGTCTTTACCATTAAGTTTTGCACATTTTAAAAATATACAAATTTGAAATGAGCTTTCCATGACCTCTACGTAGCTGTTGACGTCATAGAGGTTTAAAATTGTAGCATTCCTATTTATCTAACTAAATTCTGTATTGACAACAAAGTAAACATACGTTGTACCATAATGCGGTATATTTCGGAACCGCCCGCCGTTATCGATCCAACTAATCCCAGGTGTTATCTATCACCTGGTATTAACGCGGGGACGCAATTTAATGTCAACCTGTTTGAGGATTACAAAAATCCGGAGCCTTCCAACGACCCATTGATTTTACAATTACACCCACGCAATGTAGCTGACAGCTGTTTATCTATTCCGGGCGAGCTGATTTTTGGGACAGCGGCCTGTAATGTCTGTGTTGAACGTTTACTGTTGCTTATCTCCGTGTAGTAGGCGTGTCAAATGTTTGAGTGTAGTGGTGTCCGGGCCTACAGAACCATGAAACCATGTTTGCCATTATCGTGTGAGATTTTCAATAATAAAACCTTTGGCCAATTGCTAACAAGAACACTAAAATGTGGCAAAAACTAAAATTAAAAAAAAGTAAGTCCAATAGTGTAATATAGCAGTCGGCCCTACACCTTCCTCCTACTCCTTACCCCTTCCCCTTGCATAACCACCTAACCCCTTCAACTTGCACTTTCAGTTCGCATCATCACCTTACCACCTTCAACCTACCCCTTCCCCTTGCATAACCACCTAACCCCTTGGCCTTGCACTTTCACTTCGCATCATCACCTTACCACCTTCAACCTACCCCTTCCCCTTGCATAACCACCTAACCCCTTCAACTTGCACTTTCACTTCGCATCATCACCTTACCACCTTCAACCTACCCCTTCCCCTTGCATAACCACCTAACCCCTTGACCTTGAACTTTCACTTCGCATCATCACCTTACCACCTTCAACCTACCCCTTCCCCTTGCATAACCACCTAACACCTTCAACTTGCACTTTCACTTCGCATCATTACCTTACCACCTTTAACCTACCCCTTCCCCTTGCATAACCACCTAACCCCTTGACCTTGCACTTTCACTTCGCATCATTACCTTACCACCTTTAACCTACCCCTTCCCCTTGCATAACCACCTAACCCCTTGACCTTGCACTTTCACTTCGCATCATCACCTTACCACCTTCAACCTACCCCTTCCCCTTGCATAACCACCTAACACCTTCAACTTGCACTTTCACTTCGCATCATTACCTTACCACCTTCATCTTGCTCCCTTATCTTGATTATTCACCTTGCATCATCATTTTACCATCTTCATCTAACCCCTTCAACTTGTTCTTTCACCTCGCATCTTTACCTTACCACCTTCAACTAACCCCTTCACCTTTCATCATCACCTTACCAGTTTCAATTCATTCCCTTACCTTGATCCTTCACCTTACATCATTACTTTACCATCTTCACCAAACCCCTTCAACTTGGTCTTTCACCTCGCATCTTTACCTTACCACCTTGAACTAACTCCTACACCTTTCATCATCACCTTACCAGCTTCAACTCACTCCCTTACCTTGATCCTTCACCTTGCATCATTACTTTACCATCTTCACCAAACCCCTTCAACTTGGACTTTCACCTTGCAGCATCACTTAACCACCTTCACCTTGCCCCTTCAAATTGTTCCTTCACCTTGCTCCTTTAACTTTCACCTCGCTCAATCCTTTAAATAGAACTATGGAATAAATTGAATATTTCAAATTCTAATAATTATTTGTGGGAATTCAACACTCTTTAGTTACTCTTAATTATGTATTTACTCTTTACGACATTTATTTGCAAAAAGCTGTATATTTTTAAGACTTTGAAATTAAAATACCTTTATCAAAAAAATTATTTTTATTTGCTGTCTTTGATGAAACGGTTGCTTATAATAAACCTAAAATATAAAAACCAATTAATTAAAGAACCTACAATATAAAAAACTTGAAATGCCAAAAAAACTTATATAAAACCTAAAATATAAAAACATAAAAAAATATATTAAATTAAAAATTTAAAAACCAATAAATACAAAAACATAAAGTGTAAAAAACAATGTATAATAAACCATAAATATAAAAAAATATACAAAACATAAAATATAAAAAACGAAAAATGTATTAAATCTAAAATTTAAAGTTTAAGCACATTTTAAATTATTAAAATATTTTTTCAGTACTACTTCCTTTGGCGGTAGATTATGTTAAGACCAAATTGTTTCTGTAATATGTTAATTTTCGTAATCCCTAAACATATTGGACAGTAAAATTGTAAACACTTTCAGGTTTTGTACATTACAATATCCACGACGATGTAGTGGTAGGTCCGGGGTACATTAATAATTCATTACAGCCCCTCCGAATCGTTAAATTAGCACTTTAAGTGTCCTGCTTTAATCAGTTCGGATGAGCCTTGCTAGATGGGACAGCCGTCAATCGTTGCTTCAAGGTCACGCAGCCCTGGGTTTTCCATTTCAGGGCTTAGAGCTATGTGCGATTGCCATAGATACGTTTAACTCTACAAACACAAGATCTGTTTTCAGAATTGAGTATTGTCAAACTAGTTCCATTGTTATATTTGCTTTCACACATTTCGATTTTTCAGCATTTCTATGACTTCTGCGGTTACACTCCCTCCTCACTGTCTCGTCTTAAAACGTCGTCGTCTCGTTTACCTCCTTCTTAGACAAAACTATTTAGGAGCACAATATTCTTTGACGTTTTCAATAGCAATTAACTTCTTTCGCTACATTATTTGCGTTGTTTCTGCCCTATTCTTCTAAGGTTCAGAACATCGCCAAAAACAACGGTTATTTAATCTTATCGTTTTACATTCTTACTCTTAAGTACATCCCATCGTCATGACAAGTACAAATGAAAACAGCATTAGAAACGCTTAGGTTCTATATTAAGCAAAAAACACTTTCACCAACAATAATACCAAGGAAATAAACACCAATTCTCCTATTTGGGGAGCTATTGCTAAGGAAAAACTACTAGCTGTATCTCTGAATCTCCATTTCCTATATTCCTCCAACACTATCGCCATCTCTGGTAGAATAGGAGAGTAATCCTAAGATGAGTTCCTATACAGGGGTTTTATGTTTAGTCCCCTTCAAACAAATTATTGTTAGCTCCCCTTTAAACAGATTTATGTTCAGAGTCATTTAAACTGTTTTATGTTTAGCCCTCTTTAAACGGTTTTATGTTTAGTCCCGTTTACAAAGTTTTATGTTTAGCCTCCTTTAAATGGTTTTATCTTTAGTCTCGTTTAAATAGTTTTATGTTTAGTCCCCTTTAAATGGTTTTATGTTTAGACCCCTTTAAACGGTTTCATGTTTATTCCCCTTTAAACGGTTTTATGTTTAGTCTCGTTTAAATAGTTTTATGTTTAGCCTCTTTTGAACGGTTTTATGTTTAGTGTCGTTTAAATAGTTTTATGTTTAGCCTCTTTAGAACGGTTTTATGTTTAGTCCCCTTTAAACGGTTTTATGTTTAGTCCCCTTTAAATGGTTTTATGTTTAGCCTCCTTTAAATGGTTTTATGTTTAGTATCGTTTAAATAGTTTTATGTTTAGTCCCCTTTAAAAAATTTATATTTAGTCCCGTTTATAAAGTTTTATATTTAGCCTCCTTTGAACGGTTTTATGTTTAGTCCCCTTTAAAAGGTTTTATTTTTAGTACCCTTTGAACGGTTTTATGTTTAGTCCCCTTTAAACGGTTTTATGTTTAGACCCCTTTAAACGGTTTTATGTTTATTCCCCTTTAAACGGTTTTATGTTTAGTCTCGTTTAAATAGTTTTATGTTTAGCCTCTTTTGAACGGTTTTATGTTTAGTCTCGTTTAAATAGTTTTATGTTTAGCCTCTTTAGAACGGTTTTATGTTTAGTCCCCTTTAAACGGTTTTATGTTTAGTCAGGTTAAATAGTTTTATGTTTAGCCTCTTTTGAACGGTTTTATGTTTAGTCCCCTTTAAACGGTTTTATGTTTAGTCCCTTTTAAACGGTTTCATGTTTAGTCCCCTTTAAAAGGTTTTATGTTTAGTCTCGTTTAAATAGTTTTATGTTTAGCCTCTTTTGAACGGTTTTATGTTTAGTCCCCTTTAAACGGTTTTATGTTTACTCCCTTTTAAACGGTTTCATGTTTAGTCCCCTTTAAAAGGTTTTATGTTTAGTCTCGTTTAAATAGTTTTATGTTTAGTCCCCTTTAAATGGTTTTAGGTTTAGCCTCCTTTAAATGGTTTTATGTTTAGTCTCGTTTAAATAGTTTTATGTTTAGTCCCCTTTAAAAGGTTTTATATTTAGTCCCGTTTATAAAGTTTTATATTTAGCCTCCTTTGAACGGTTTTATGTTTAGTCCCCTTTAAAAGGTTTTATTTTTAGTACCCTTTGAACGGTTTTATGTTTAGTCCCCTTTAAACGGTTTTATGTTTAGACCCCTTTAAACGGTTTCATGTTTATTCCCCTTTAAACGGTTTTATGTTTAGTCTCGTTTAAATAGTTTTATGTTTAGCCTCTTTAGAACGGTTTTATGTTTAGTCCCCTTTAAACGGTTTTATGTTTAGTCTCGTTTAAATAGTTTTATGTTTAGCCTCTTTTGAACGGTTTTATGTTTAGTCCCCTTTAAACGGTTTTATGTTTAGTCCCCTTTAAACGGTTTCATGTTTAGTCCCCTTTAAAAGGTTTTATGTTTAGTCTCGTTTAAATAGTTTTATGTTTAGCCTCTTTTGAACGGTTTTATGTTTAGTCCCCTTTAAACGGTTTTATGTTTAGTCCCTTTTAAACGGTTTCATGTTTAGTCCCCTTTAAAAGGTTTTATGTTTAGTCTCGTTTAAATAGTTTTATGTTTAGCCTCTTTTGAACGGTTTTATGTTTAGTCCCCTTTAAACGGTTTTATGTTTAGTCCCTTTTAAACGGTTTCATGTTTAGTCCCCTTTAAAAGGTTTTATGTTTAGTCTCGTTTAAATGGTTTTATGTTTAGTCCCCTTTAAATGGTTTTAGGTTTAGCCTCCTTTAAATGGTTTTATGTTTAGTCTCGTTTAAATAGTTTTATGTTTAGTCCCCTTTAAAAGGTTTTATATTTAGTCCCGTTTATAAAGTTTTATGTTTAGCCTCCTTTGAACGGTTTTATGTTTAGACCCCTTTAAACGGTTTCATGTTTATTCCCCTTTAAACGGTTTTATGTTTAGTCTCGTTTAAATAGTTTTATGTTTAGCCTCTTTAGAACGGTTTTATGTTTAGTCCCCTTTAAACGGTTTTATGTTTAGTCTCGTTTAAATAGTTTTATGTTTAGCCTCTTTTGAACGGTTTTATGTTTAGTCCCCTTTAAACGGTTTTATGTTTAGTCCCTTTTAAACGGTTTCATGTTTAGACCCCTTTAAAAGGTTTTATGTTTAGTCTCGTTTAAATAGTTTTGTGTTTAGCCTCTTTTGAACGGTTTTATGTTTAGTCCCCTTTAAACGGTTTTATGTTTAGTCCCTTTTAAACGGTTTCATGTTTAGTCCCCTTTAAAAGGTTTTATGTTTAGTCTCGTTTAAATAGTTTTATGTTTAGTCCCCTTTAAATGGTTTTAGGTTTAGCCTCCTTTAAATGGTTTTATGTTTAGTCTCGTTTAAATAGTTTTATGTTTAGTCCCCTTTAAAAGGTTTTATATTTAGTCCCGTTTATAAAGTTTTATATTTAGCCTCCTTAGAACGGTTTTATGTTTAGTCCCCTTTAAAAGGTTTTATTTTTAGTACCCTTTGAACGGTTTTATGTTTAGTCCCCTTTAAACGGTTTTATGTTTAGACCCCTTTAAACGGTTTCATGTTTATTCCCCTTTAAACGGTTTTATGTTTAGTCTCGTTTAAATAGTTTTATGTTTAGTCCCCTTTAAAAGGTTTTATATTTAGTCCCGTTTATAAAGTTTTATGTTTAGCCTCCTTTGAACGGTTTTATGTTTAGACCCCTTTAAACGGTTTCATGTTTATTCCCCTTTAAACGGTTTTATGTTTAGTCTCGTTTAAATAGTTTTATGTTTAGCCTCTTTAGAACGGTTTTATGTTTAGTCCCCTTTAAACGGTTTTATGTTTAGTCTCGTTTAAATAGTTTTATGTTTAGCCTCTTTTGAACGGTTTTATGTTTAGTCCCCTTTAAACGGTTTTATGTTTAGTCCCTTTTAAACGGTTTCATGTTTAGTCCCCTTTAAAAGGTTTTATGTTTAGTCTCGTTTAAAGGGTTTTGTGTTTAGCCTCTTTTGAACGGTTTTATGTTTGGTCCCCTTTAAACGGTTTTATGTTTAGTCCCTTTTAAACGGTTTCATGTTTAGTCCCCTTTAAAAGGTTTTATGTTTAGTCTCGTTTAAATAGTTTTATGTTTAGTCCCCTTTAAATGGTTTTAGGTTTAGCCTCCTTTAAATGGTTTTATGTTTAGTCTCGTTTAAATAGTTTTATGTTTAGTCCCCTTTAAAAGGTTTTATATTTAGTCCCGTTTATAAAGTTTTATATTTAGCCTCCTTTGAACGGTTTTATGTTTAGTCCCCTTTAAAAGGTTTTATTTTTAGTACCCTTTGAACGGTTTTATGTTTAGTCCCCTTTAAACGGTTTTATGTTTAGACCCCTTTAAACGGTTTCATGTTTATTCCCCTTTAAACGGTTTTATGTTTAGTCCCCTTTAAACGGTTTTATGTTTAGTCTCGTTTAAACAGTTTTATGTTTAGCCTCTTTTGAACGGTTTTATGTTTAGTCCCCTTTAAACGGTTTTATGTTTAGTCCCCTTTAAACGGTTTCATGTTTAGTCCCCTTTAAAAGGTTTTATGTTTAGTCTCGTTTAAATAGTTTTATGTTTAGCCTCTTTTGAACGGTTTCATGTTTAGTCCCCTTTAAACGGTTTTATGTTTAGTCCCTTTTAAACGGTTTCATGTTTAGTCCCCTTTAAAAGGTTTTATGTTTAGTCTCGTTTAAATAGTTTTGTCCCCTTTAAATGGTTTTAGGTTTAGCCTCCTTTAAATGGTTTTATGTTTAGTCTCGTTTAAATAGTTTTATGTTTAGTCCCCTTTAAACGGTTTTATGTTTAGTCTCGTTTAAATAGTTTTATGTTTAGATTCTTTTGAACGGTTTTATGTTTAGTCCCCTTTAAACGGTTTTATGTTTAGTCCCCTTTAAACGGTTTCATGTTTAGTCCCCTTTAAAAGGTTTTATGTTTAGTCTCGTTTAAATAGTTTTATGTTTAGCCTCTTTTGAACGGTTTTATGTTTAGTCCCCTTTAAACGGTTTTATGTTTAGTCCCTTTTAAACGGTTTCATGTTTAGTCCCCTTTAAAAGGTTTTATGTTTAGTCTCGTTTAAATAGTTTTATGTTTAGCCTCTTTTGAACGGTTTTATGTTAAGTCCCCTTTAAACGGTTTTATGTTTTGTCCCCTTTGAACGGTTTTATAATTAGTCCCATTTAAAAGGTTTTATATTTAGTCCCGTTTACAAAGTTTTATGTTTAGCCTCCTTTGAACGGTTTTATGTTTAGTCCCCTTTAAACGGTTTTATGTTTAGACCCCTTTAAACGGTTTCATGTTTATTCCCCTTTAAATGGTTTTATGTTTAGTCTCGTTTAAATAGTTTTATGTTTAGCCTCTTTTGAACGGTTTTATGTTTAGTCCCCTTTAAACGGTTTTATGTTTAGTCCCCTTTAAACGGTTTCATGTTTAGTCCCCTTTAAAAGGTTTTATGTTTAGTCTCGTTTAAATAGTTTTATGTTTAGCCTCTTTTGAACGGTTTTATGTTTAGTCCCCTTTAAACGGTTTTATGTTTAGTCCCTTTTAAACGGTTTCATGTTTAGTCCCCTTTAAACGGTTTTATGTTTAGTCTCGTTTAAATAGTTTTATGTTTAGCCTCTTTAGAACGGTTTTATGTTTAGTCCCCTTTAAACGGTTTTATGTTTAGTCTCGTTTAAATAGTTTTATGTTTAGCCTTTTTTGAACGGTTTTATGTTTAGTCCCCTTTAAACGGTTTTATGTTTACTCCCTTTTAAACGGTTTCATGTTTAGTCCCCTTTAAACGGTTTTATGTTTAGTCTCGTTTAAATAGTTTTATGTTTAGCCTCTTTTGAACGATTTTATGTTTAATCCCTTTTAAACGGTTTTATGTTTAGTCCCCTTTGAACGGTTTTATGTTTAGTCCCCTTTAAAAGGTTTTATATTTAGTCCCGTTTATAAAGTTTTATGTTTAGCCTCCTTTGAACGGTTTTATGTTTAGTCTCGTTTAAATAGTTTTATGTTTAGCCTCTTTTGAACGGTTTTTTGTTTAGTCCCCTTTAAACGGTTTTATGTTTAGACCCCTTTAAACGGTTTCATGTTTATTCCCCTTTAAACGGTTTTATGTTTAGTCTCGTTTAAATAGTTTTATGTTTAGCCTCTTTTGAACGGTTTTATGTTTAGTCCCCTTTAAACGGTTTTATGTTTAGTCCCCTTTGAACGGTTTTATGTTTAGTCCCCTTTAAAACGTTTTATATTTAGTCCCGTTTACAAAGTTTTATGTTTAGCCTCCTTTGAACGGTTTTATGTTTAGTCTCGTTTAAATAGTTTTATGTTTAGCCTCTTTTGAACGGTTTTATGTTTAGTCCCCTCTAAACGGTTTTATGTTTAGTCTCGTTTAAATAGTTTTATGTTTAGCCTCTTTTGAACGGTTTTATGTTTAGTCCCCTTTAAACGGTTTTATGTTTAGTCCCCTTTAAACGGTTTCATGTTTAGTCCCCTTTAAAAGGTTTTATGTTTAGTCTCGTTTAAGTAGTTTTATGTTTAGCCTCTTTTGAACGATTTTATGTTTAGTCCCCTTTAAACGGTTTTATGTTTAGTCCCTTTTAAACGGTTTCATGTTTAGTCCCCTTTAAAAGGTTTTATGTTTAGTCTCGTTTAAATAGTTTTATGTTTAGCCTCTTTTGAACGGTTTTATGTTAAGTCCCCTTTAAACGGTTTTATGTTTTGTCCCCTTTGAACGGTTTTATGATTAGTCCCATTTAAAAGGTTTTATATTTAGTCCCGTTTACAAAGTTTTATGTTTAGCCTCCTTTGAACGGTTTTATGTTTAATCCCCTTTAAACGGTTTTATGTTTAGTCCCCTTTGAACGGTTTTATGTTTAGTCCCCTTTAAACGGTTTTATGTTTAGACCCCTTTAAACGGTTTCATGTTTATTCCCCTTTAAACGGTTTTATGTTTAGTCTCGTTTAAATAGTTCTATGTTTAGCCTCTTTTGAACGGTTTTATGTTTAGTCCCCTTTAAACGGTTTTATGTTTAGTCCCCTTTAAACGGTTTTATGTTTAGTCTCGTTTAAATAGTTTTATGTTTAGCCTCTTTTGAACGGTTTTATGTTTAGTCCCCTTTAAACGGTTTTATGTTTAGTCCCCTTTGAACGGTTTTATGTTTAGTCCCCTTTAAAACGTTTTATATTTAGTCCCGTTTAACAAGTTTTATGTTTAGCCTCCTTTGAACGGTTTTATGTTTAGTCTCGTTTAAATAGTTTTAGGTTTAGCCTCTTTTGAACGGTTTTATGTTTAGTCCCCTTTAAACGGTTTTATGTTTAGTCCCTTTTAAACGGTTTCATGTTTAGTCCCCTTTAAACGGTTTTATGTTTAGTCTCGTTTAAATAGTTTTATGTTTAGCCTCTTTTGAACGGTTTTATGTTTAGTCCCCTTTAAACGGTTTTATGTTTAGTCCCCTTTAAACGGTTTCATGTTTAGTCCCCTTTAAAAGGTTTTATGTTTAGTCTCGTTTAAATAGTTTTATGTTTAGCCTCTTTTGAACGGTTTTATGTTAAGTCCCCTTTAAACGGTTTTATGTTTAGACCCCTTTAAACGGTTTCATGTTTATTCCCCTTTAAACGGTTTTATGTTTAGTCTCGTTTAAATAGTTTTATGTTTAGCCTCTTTTGAACGGTTTTATGTTTAGTCCCCTTTAAACGGTTTTATGTTTAGTCCCCTTTAAACGGTTTCATGTTTAGTCCCCTTTAAAAGGTTTTATGATTAGTCCCATTTAAAAGGTTTTATATTTAGTCCCGTTTACAAAGTTTTATGTCTAGCCTCCTTTGAAAGGTTTTATGTTTAATCCCCTTTAAACGGTTTTATGTTTATCCCCTTTGAACGGTTTTATGTTTAGTCCCCTTTAAACGGTTTTATGTTTAGACCCCTTTAAACGGTTTCATGTTTATTCCCCTTTAAACGGTTTTATGTTTAGTCTCGTTTAAATAGTTTTATGTTTAGCCTCTTTTGAACGGTTTTATGTTTAGTCCCCTTTAAACGGTTTTATGTTTAGTCCCCTTTAAACGGTTTCATGTTTAGTCCCCTTTAAAAGGTTTTATGTTTAGTCTCGTTTAAATAGTTTTATGTTTAGCCTCTTTTGATCGGTTTTATGTTTAGTCCCCTTTAAACGGTTTTATGTTTAGTCCCTTTTAAACGGTTTCATGTTTAGTCCCCTTTAAACGGTTTTATGTTTAGTCTCGTTTAAATAGTTTTATGTTTAGCCTCTTTAGAACGGTTTTATGTTTAGTCCCCTTTAAACGGTTTTATGTTTAGTCTCGTTTAAATAGTTTTATGTTTAGTCCCCTTTAAACGGTTTTATGTTTAGTCCCCTTTGAACGGTTTTATGTTTAGTCCCCTTTAAAAGGTTTTATATTTAGTCCCGTTTACAAAGTTTTATGTTTAGCCTCCTTTGAACGGTTTTATGTTTAGTCTCGTTTAAATAGTTTTATGTTTAGCCTCTTTTGAACGGTTTTATGTTTAGTGCCCTTTAAACGGTTTTATGTTTACTCCCTTTTAAACGGTTTCATGTTTAGTCCCCTTTAAACGGTTTTATGTTTAGTCTCGTTTAAATAGTTTTATGTTTAGCCTCTTTTGAACGGTTTTATGTCTAATCCCTTTTAAACGGTTTTATGTTTAGTCCCCTTTGAACGGTTTTATGTTTAGTCCCCTTTAAAAGGTTTTATATTTAGTCCCGTTTACAAAGTTTTATGTTTAGCCTCCTTTGAACGGTTTTATGTTTAGTCTCGTTTAAATAGTTTTATGTTTAGCCTCTTTTGAACGGTTTTTTGTTTAGTCCCCTTTAAACGGTTTTATGTTTACTCCCTTTTAAACGGTTTCATGTTTAGTCCCCTTTAAACGGTTTTATGTTTAGTCTCGTTTAAATAGTTTTATGTTTAGCCTCTTTTGAACGGTTTTATGTTTAGTCCCCTTTAAACGGTTTTATGTTTAGTCCCTTTTAAACGGTTTCATGTTTAGTCCCCTTTAAACGGTTTTATGTTTAGTCTCGTTTAAATAGTTTTATGTTTAGCCTCTTTTGAACGGTTTTATGTTTAATCCCTTTTAAACGGTTTTATGTTTAGTCCCCTTTGAACGGTTTTATGTTTAGTCCCCTTTAAAAGGTTTTATATTTAGTCCCCTTTAAAAGGTTTTATGTTTAGTCCCATTTAAACGGTTTTATGTTTAGCCTAGTTTAAATAGTTTTATGTTTAGCCTCTTTTGAACGGTTTTATGTTTAGTCCCCTTTAAACGGTTTTATGTTTAGTCCCTTTTAAACGGTTTCATGTTTAGTCCCCTTTAAACGGTTTTATGTTTAGTCTCGTTTAAATAGTTTTATGTTTAGCCTCTTTTGAACGGTTTTATGTTTAATCCCTTTTAAACGGTTTTATGTTTAGTCCCCTTTGAACGGTTTTATGTTTAGTCCCATTTAAAAGGTTTTATATTTAGTCCCCTTTAAAAGGTTTTATGTTTAGTCCCATTTAAACGGTTTTATGTTTAGCCTAGTTTAAATAGTTTTATGTTTAGCCTCTTTTGAACGGTTTTATGTTTAGTCCCCTTTAAACGGTTTTATGTTTAGCCTCCTTTGAACGGTTTTATGTTAAGTCCCCTTTAAAAGGTTTTATATTTAGTCCCGTTTACAAAGTTTTATGTTTAGCCTCCTTTGAACAGTTTTATGTTTAGTTTCGTTTAAATAGTTTTATGTTTAGCCTCTTTAGACCGGTTTTATGTTTAGTCCCCTTTAAACGGTTTTATCTTTAGACTCGTTTACATAGTTTTATGTTTAGCCTCTTTTGAACGGTTTTATGTTTAGTCCCCTTTAAACGGTTTTATGTTTAGTCCCCTTTAAACGGTTTTATGTTTAGCCTCCTTTGAACGGTTTTATGTGTAGTCCCCTTTAAGCGGTTTTTTCTTTAGTACCGTTTAAACAGTTTTATGTTTACCCTTCTTTGAACGGTTTTATGTTTAGTCCCGTTTAAACAGTTTTATGTTTAGTCTCCTTTGAACGGTTTTATGTTTAGCCTCCTTTGAACGGTTTTATGTTTAGTCCCTTTTAAACGGTTGTATGTTTAGTCCCGTTTAAACAGTTTTATGTTTAGTCTCCTTTGAACTGTATTATGTTTAGTCTCCTTTACACCACTTCGTGTAAATTTATCTATGTGGGTTTTGTGTCTAGTTATGTCTGAAGAATTTTATGTTTTATTATCTATGAGGAGTTTTGTATTTAGTTCTCTAATAGGAGTTTAGTGTTTAGTTACCTGTGAAGAGTTTTGAATTTATTTGTCTATGGACGTTGTGCGTTTAGGTATCTGAGAATTTTTGGAATAAGTTATCTATGGGGAGGTTTATGTTTAGTTATGTCTGAAGAATTTTATGTTTGGTTATCTACGACGAGTTTTTTGTTTAGTTGTCTAATAGGAGTTTGGTGTTTAGTTCTCTAATAGGAGTTTTATGTCTAGTTGTCTGATAGGAGTTTGGTGTTTAGTTCTCTATTGGAGTTTAGTGTTTAGTTACCTGTGAGGAGTTTTGAAATTTATTTGTCTATGGACGTTGTTTGTTTAGTTATCTGTGAGACGTTTTGTGTTATCTATGAAGAGATTTATGTTTAGTTATCTTTGAACAGTTTTATGTTTTGAGATCTATGAGGAGTTTTGTATTTAGTTATCTATAAGGAGTTTTGTGTTTAGATATCTAAGAAGATTTTTAAATTTAGTTATCTATGAGAAATTGTTTGTTTAGTTATCAATGAAGAGTTTAGTGTTTAGTTCTCTAATAGGAGTTTAGTGGTTAGTTACCTGTGATGAGTTTTGAATTTATTTGTCTGTGGACGTTGTATGTTTAGGTATCTGTGAGAATTTTTGGAATAAGTTATCTATGGGGAGGTTTATGTTTAGTTATCTATGGGGAGGTTTATGTTTAGTTATCTATGGGGAGGTTTATGTTTAGTTATCTATGAAGGTTTTTTAGTTTATTTATCTATGAAGATTTTTAGTCAAGTTATCTATGAAGATTTTTAGTCAAGTTATCTGAAGGTTTTTATTTTAGTTATGTAGGAGAAGTTTTATCGATAATACAATATTGTACTTTAGTACCGTATAAAGTTGTTAATCGTAGTTTCCGTTACTCAAACAAACACAATTGAACCTAAACCGCAATTGGTTTCCATTCAGCAAAGAACGTTTCAGACAATCCCGATAAATTCAAATGTATCGTAGGAACATAGAACTCTGTCCGCAATTTCAGTAAATACGAAATTGGAGGCGTACTTTGGATGTGAAGCGGTGACGTCAGAGAGGACATTAGCACCACTGCTCCAAGCAATGGGCGTGTGGGTCTCAGAGACAGTGGGAGATGTAAAATGGAGATGTTATTTTACCCCTTTTTTGCTTGAGTTTACCTATAACAGGTTCTGAAATACTCGTGACCTTTCCATACTTGTTTATACGAGAAAACACTGGTTTACTTAACCCTTCCTGTGTTGCCCCTATTTCTGCAAGTCGTACGCATAAATTAACAGCCTGTGTCTAGTAATTTTCCAAGATTTCTGTTTGGGAAGTAATCATTATACAAAAAATATATTAAACAGATTTTCTTAATTATTTTATCTTTGTTGATAACAAACTATAAAATAAATAAAAACAATAATATATTTATAAATGGAATGTAGTAAACGCATTATTTATAAGAAGAACAAAATATCAAAATTAGGTTTTATACTAAATGTTTTGACTATAAGTAATTTTACACCATTTTCAGTTACGCTGTAAAAATATCTTTAAAGGCTAAACCAAATTCAAGTATAATATATTAATTTACACTAAAAATAAAACATACTAACATACTACTATTTAAGAAGAAACAAAGAGAAACAATATTGTAATCGCGAAATTCACAGTAATACAAAAAGACGTACACAAAACTCACAAATTAATGATTTATCAACTCAGAAGCATTGTAATGACGAAGTCATCATCATCAGTGAGTGTTGCTATTACAAACTCTAACTTACAACTACTTAGATGATGATGACTTTCTCATTGAAATTCGTTAATCAATGATTAATTTGTGAGTTTTGCGTACGTCTTTTATTAGTATCAACATAACCTCGAAAACTGAGTTCAAAGAATATTTAAAAACATTCACTGTTTGTGATCAGGTCTAATACAGTAGGCTACCATTAAATATTACCATGAGTTGTAATGTCTTAAAACTATGTTCTACTTGCGCCTGTAAAATTCACAGCTGTTTTTTTTCAAAAACAAATTCATCGAATCTTCAACAGCTGTACAGCTATACATGCATATAATGATAATAAAAAATAACAATATTGCATTACGTTTTGGTATAAAACTGTAAAACATTCCAACGTTCTTTGTTGTAGGTACAATATAACAGTGAGAGCTTTGAATGTTTTTTAACCTGTTTCATCTTACTCAACGAAGGGGGGATGTATAAAACCAGCACTAACCAGTAATTTGGAAAATGTTGTGAACCCAAGAATCGTATGGAATAAACTATATGGACTATATGGAATAACAAGTAATAACAAAAACATTAAGTCAATCTCTACTAAGGTCAAAAAATATAATTTTTATTTTAGTTACTTTTTGTTAAATAATTACAAATAATATAAATAAAGTAACATAACCTATGCGTTAAAACAGTTGCCCTATCACATAACCAATAACATCATTTGTTATCCAATAATATTAGGCCAAGTGGGACGAAATAACTATATTGCATACCTTGCCCATTTTGTGAATATTTTCCTCTCATATAAAACAGAAACTAATTCATTTTAAAATTTAATTAATGAAATCATATTTGAAAAAACTGTATTAACATCAAGTGCCATCCACTACAATGTATTTGAACATGAGTGGATAAATAAAAGTATTTTATTAACGATTGAATATTTGAACAAACTATATATAAAGAGTGTGAACTAATAGAAGGAATTAATTAATAGATTATGGATTATTTACTGGGTCTACACTGAAAATGTAGGAATTTTATATATGTTGATGCTAATTCAATCGAAGGGTTATGTACTTGGAGGTGCTATAAAATTAAAATAAACTCATTAGAAAGTAGAACAATACAAAATTGATAGGAGATACGAGAAAGTAGCTAAAACAATTATTTTGTTGTTAATTTAAATTTTAATATATTTATTATTTGATATCGCAGTGAGTTATATATAAAATAAGCCTAATTCAATAAAACCATAAAGTGCAAATTATTTATTGAAATAAAACCAAATAATCTGGGTTTTCGTGTAAACAGTTTCGGTGGTTCTGCTGAATCTAAATAGCAAAGGCTCATTGTGCCTCTAGAAGCTAAACTGTCAAAATGTACGTTCCCATACAAACACAGTTCTACGCAGCAGCCCACAACAAGCCCATCTATAATGTATGTTAAACACGAAATTCTAACCCTGCGAAACAATCCTTTTACTAAAGTTGCGTGAATAAATACCTTGAGCCTGTATTATCTTTTAGTGACAATTGGCCAGAACGAAATTAAAACATCAGCATTGTCCCCGATTTGTTCATTTAAGGAGATCGTGTTTGCAACGAAAAACACGATTTTTGGTGTTCGGCTGCTCCGTTATGAAATATCTTGGGCAGGGATTTCGTTCAAATTAAACAGAAAACAAAGCTCTGCTGGGGGGGGAGTTGTTTCTACGCTAAGTAACAGACATTTTATTAAATATTTACTGCAAACAAGTAGTCTTCGTGTTCACTGAGAGGCCGTCTAAAGTTTCAGTTAACAGTTTCAGTCGTAAAATTTTCATGTTAACAGTTCTAAATGGTTATGCCCCACTGATTTATTCATATGAAATATAAATGATATTCAAATCGTTTGCATGAAATTTGTAAAATTAATCGATTACTTAGGCCTAATTAAAACAATTGTTTTAATTTCGATACACGTTTTTTAGGTTAGTTTTTTGTTTTTATTTTATGTTTGTACAAAGCATATATTTTTACGTGTAAAATTTTCTCACAAAAACAATTTTTAAAAAATATTTTACGGTTCAAGTATTTGACAAAGGACAAATATATTTTAAACGATCACAATGTAAAAATTAATTTTGAGTTTGTGAAAGATGAATTGCACTTGAAAGCAGTAAATGTACTTCAGAATAAAACAGACGTGCTGAAAGGCATAGGACAAGAGGGTAGTGGTCAAAATGTACATGGACCGGAAATAACGCAAAATATGCTGACGGTTGACAGGATTAAAGCCAGAAGAATACCCATTTGAACGTGGTTCATAAAAGGGCCACAAGTGAAAACAAATAAAAGAGGTCACAAAAAGGGGAATCGGAGGCTGTTTAAAAGATTTAAAAGTTAAACATATGTAAGAAAACAACATTTTTCTAAGTAATAAACTTGAGAGGCTTTATAGTAATAACAACACTCCTTCTTGCATAGCCTCTCTTTGTGCCTCTTTTTACGCGGAAGTATAACGAGAAGTCACTTATTTATGCCCCCTCCCATTGAGAGTATGTCAACTATAAGTAAGTGACGGTGCACATGTGATGTCATTACCCCCCTACATTTTTCACCAGGGGCTTTATATCTCTATATTCATAATCATTTCCATCTGTCGAGCCATACTCCCTGTTCGCCTTAATATTGCTTAATAATAATAATTTCAAATACAAAGTTTTTCTAAATATTTTGACCCAAAAAAAAAAACATGATGAATCGATTTCGTAATAGGATTATTGTCATAGTGATAGATCAAGGAATCGAAACAAAACAAGTTACTGGCTAGTTGGTTTTAATAAATATTATTACTTTAGAAATAAAATATGAGTAGACAGGTTTCGAAATACTTGTTATGGTTAGGTCTTCTATTAGTTCACACTCTCCTTATACATCTTTTTCAAATTTTCAGTTATTATTAGAATACTTTTTATTCGTCCACTCAAGTTCAAATACACTTTTTGAAATTTGTAGTAGGTTAAACTTGTTAGTACAGTTTTTTTTCAAATATTATTTCATTAATTAAATTTAACTAATTAATTTTAGTTTTATATGGGAGAAAAACTATTCACAAAAGGACAAGATATCCAATATAGTTATTTGGTTTAAAATAAGTGATAACATATGATTTTAAAAAAACAGCTGTTTTGTGTGTTATAGGTTATGTGGTAGTACAGCTGTTTTAACGCACAGGCTATGTTACTCTATTTATATTAATTGTAATTATTTAATAAAAAGTAACTGAAATAAAATTTTTCTTTTTTGAACTAAGTAGGAATTGACTTTAAAAATGTTTGTTTATAAAAGATGTTTTAAATACAAGACGCTAGAAACATAGTTTTGGCTTAACAGGGAAAAACAAGTTTTACAGAAGTTTAGAAGGAGAACAGATGCCAGCAGTGGTAGAACGCCCGAGGCTGGAATATATTCCCTTGACGCTCACACAAAGGGGTGAGGGGATGTGCTTGTACGTCAAGGCCATCCAGGCAACACACGTCACTACAGATGTGACGCTCGTTCCTTCCCACTGTGAAGTCACCGAATAATTGCGTCTGCCATTACCTAAAGCGACGTGAAAACTGGAACGAGGGGCAACAGAGGGACTGAACAAACGGTATCAGGTTATATCGCATGAAAATAAACAGTGTTGATCTGTGCGCTGCTGCGAAACCCGTGATGTGGTCAGGTTTTATACTTTACACATTAAACGTATTATTACAAACCCTATCTATCCACGTGCAGCATATGCTAAGAGTTAGTATTAATTGCTATTGTAGGTTTACCATGACTCAGATGTGACCTGAAATAAAACCCAGTTTAATTTAAACTTCGTTGAATGTTGAGTATATTAATTTATTTTTTAAAAATCTTGTCAAGTAAATTGGTTCTTCATCAAGAGGGATTTGCAATTAAAATTTGTGGAAAATATTAAAATGCAAATTATGTTTAAAACAACTGCCTGAACCATATTTCGGAAATATATAAAAGTCCAATATCTCGACGCGTGTATTTGTAATTCGTACGAAGATTTATGAAAATTATATAAATAAAAATTTACTAAACAAATATAGTTTAAACGGTATTTATTTTATTTGTAATTCACGTATTATAATTTGCAAGATTTATGCAGTACATTGAAAAATCCAGTTCCAAAGGTGGGCGTATCCTATCACTAACGGAACTTACTGACGTTTCTTATCAACCCCATTAATTAAATATTTACTGCATATTTCATTCGTTAATGTTTTTCAACTCCGTCTATTACTTCACCCGCTCCTAATATATACCTTGTACACATTTCCAATCGTAACTAAATACTTTTTATTCATCCATTCGATAAATAAATAACAATAACGCTTGCTACAAATATTTAAACACCCTTGATGTACATTTCGCCAACACAGTTAGCATCATCATAAGGTTACAAACAAACAGTAGAATGTTTTATTCATCATAATTACGCTACGGTGCTCTGATTAAATTTCATCCATTCGAGTTCCAAATTTTTTTTTAACTCGTGATGGCTGATACTTGATGTTAATACAGTTTTTTCTCAATTATTAATTAATATTATTTAAATTTATTGAATTAGTTTTAGGTTAAATGGGAGAAAACTTTTCACAAAAGGGACAGGTATGCAATTACATTTTTTCGTCCTATTTAGCTTAAAATAAGTGATAACATATGATTTCATAAAACAGTTGATTTCATGGGTTAGGTTTTGTCGTTGAACAGTTATTTAACGCATAGGTTATGTTCATCTATTTATATTATTTATAATTATTTAATCAAAGGTAACTAAAATAATAATTTTTATCTAAGTAGGAACTGATTTTAATGTATTTTTTTGTTTATATTACTCGTTTTTAATCCGCGTTTATGCGTTTACTTCGTCCTTCCTCTTTTGTTATCCGGTCACTCACTCAACAGGCGAAGATCAGATTAAATAAAGGTTAGGTTAATTAAATTTTTTTAAATACATATAATACGATTCCCATTAAATTTTACTTTTTAAAAGAGTACATGAATGCTGTACTTTATATTTTCAAACGTTTCTTTAAAAACCAAAACCCTGTTTATTATTACATTGAAATTTATAAATTGTAGTCTCATTAAGATTTGCATTTAAATGTATTAGTCTACTATTACCAGAATGTAGTGCAGTATTTGATTGACAACATAATATTTGTACGTAAAAGATATGTACAAATTGATACATAAAATGCAGTTGAACTTACTATTAATGTACACTACAGACTACAACATAACCTACAACATGAAATAAAAGCAAAGGTTTTATGGATCATATGTTCTCACATAACTTAATCAAACATTGACCTACTTTTTAGTATAAAGAAAACTAAATTTTTGAAATGTATTTAATTTAACATTCAAGTGTCCTCTAAGTGAAACCGAAAACAAATGGTAACGTTAACATCCACCATTTTGGCTTCGAAGATTTGTTTCATTCGTTTATCACTTTTACTCCTGTTACAGTTTAAAGAATGTTACCAGGAAATCAAATTATTATCCATCTTGCAAGCTAAACTAAACAAAAAAATGGTATAAAAATATTTATTGAATTTTGTATGGGACATCATCGCTTAACACTTCCTATTCTGTAACGATTTCTTTCTAATCAAGATATCTATAGGTTTTATACGAGGATACATGAAATGCCCCGACGTTTTCCTGAAGGTAATCACGACGTTTGGTTTATGATGTGTTGTTTTCGTCTTTACTTGGAGGATAGTTGGAGGGTACGCTTAACACATTATCAAATGCAGTTTCTTTTATATTCAGAAGTATCTCGATATTTGATTAAATTAGGTGATAAAGTATGATTTCATACCAATGCTGTTTTCATTACTCCAGTAATTAGGGGTTATACCGTTTTGACCGCTTAGAAAACCGAACGATGACGTTCTCGTTGCGAAGTGAGAAGAGCGTGTGACCTTACACACTACACACTACGGCGACAAGCCGTCCTCGACGCAAGTTGTAGCCACCCGTGCCTGACCATATCCTTGTGGCAACCATACGACGACATTAGAGTGGCAATCGTGACTAAATACCTTTTTTATCAATGTTTAACCGTTTGGTAGTTTTAGTTTAAGTCTCAAACTAGGCCCTGTATTACAATTTTGTTTGTTGTAAGCGCAGCGTTGAGATTCCAATATTCGAGTATTTGAGTTACATATTATATGAGTTGAGGTTATGACACATGTTAACACCGATCTATCCCCCCCCCCAGGCTCAGATCCTCAAATATAGAATGAGGTAATCCAGCTTCCTCTCTTCTTTTATTTAAAGGATCCGCTCAAAATACGATTCCGGTGGTGTTTATTTCGGCGACGATAAGACTGCGACCAATCTCTCACGATTCAATATCAAACTGCACTGACAAAAACACGCGTGATGGCCGTGCGTAAGTCAAGGCGACTTTAATCTAATTTAACCATTTTGATTGTTTTGGCGCCAAACCGCACAACGTGAATTAATCACGTGTCCCTTTCGGTATTTTATATAAGTCGCAAATTTTATTATAGTATTTCCTATTGGGTTAACGATCATACTAGTTACTTAACTTTAGTTTCGTAAGTGATTTAAATTATCTGTAATAATTAAGTTAATTTATTAGGGTTTGTTATGTTAATTAGAGCCTAGCAAGTGAGAACAATTCACAACGTAAAAGTTTAACCGATTACTCTAAATCTCCCTACACACTTGTATTGAGATTTAAAGTCAACTGTATTAAGTTTTACCGTTGTTATTACGGTTTAATTAATAAAATTTATTAATAATATTTAAAAACTATAAAATGATAATTTGTCTCTTCTCTTGATATTTAAACCTCTTTACTCTAAATTCAGGTATTATTAATACTTAACTAACATCGGCCACTTTATAGAGGTGATATATGTTATTGAGTAGTTATGCTATTTAAAGTTACAATTCCGTAACGACTACCACATTATTTTTATTTCGACATTAACGAATATTAACGTGGTAATATAAAACACGCATATATATATATATATATATATATATATATATATATATATATATATATATATTAATATATTAAATATGGTGATATTTTTTCTTGTAATATAGTTAATAAATTTAAAATATTTCAAAAACAAGAATACTTTTAATGAATATATTTATTCAAAGCTTTTCGCCGATAAAATAGTACCAGCATCTTCAGGAAAATAATTATTTTCCTGAAGATGCTGGTACTATTTTATCGGCGAAAAGCTTTAGAATAAATATATTCATTTATAGTATTCTTGCTTTTGAAATATTTTAAATTTATTAAATATATATATATATACAGAAGTATAAGCACGAGCAAACTGTAAAATCATATAACATATTACATCCCCCTGTGACTTCCATCGCGTGCATCCAACTTACTGTTGTCACGGACCACAAACGCGGCCACAACGTTTCAACTTTTGTTTACGAAAAACTCAGTCGTTGAAATACAATATTACAAAAAAAATAACTCATAACGGTCGGAATGTGAGAAGCCCTTGCGCGTCACGCAGGCTTCTGATTGCTCCAAGTAGCTAGGCCAAACTGGGTACTTTCTCTTCGCCGACAGCCTTATCCGAAGCTGACCAGCCTCGTGCTCTGACATGTACGGATCTAACCATAGCCTGAGGATCCTGTACCACATGTCATTTTCAACTTCCTACCCTCCTCTCTTATGTCAACAATTATATGTGATATGTTTCTTCCTACTTCTATCTCTCTTCTCTTTTGTCCTTTTGTTTTTATCCTGTCCCTTCTAGAGCTCCTTACCAAAACCCCCTTCTGTCTAAAATTCTTATCTCTCTAAATGACTATTTATGTATTTTTTCTTTTCTCTCCTTTAGTCTAACTTTTTCTCCCGATTTCCCTCAGTCATCTTTATCTCCTTCTCTTCTCTCTCTCTCTCTCTCTCTCTCGCTATATATATATATATATATATATATATATATATATATATATATATATATATATATATATATATATGTGTGTGTGTGTGTGTGTCTGTGTGTGTGTGTGTGTGTGTGTGTGTGTGTGTGTGTGTGTGTGTGTGTGTGTGTGTGAGTATATATATATAGTTTCTCTTTCTTTACACTTTTCTCACTTACTCTACGCCTCTTTCTCTTCTCTAAAGCCCTTATCACTTCTTCCTCCCTCTTCTCACTCACTTTATACAATTTCTCGTTCCTCTCTTTCACTCCTCTCTTTTTATTTTTATCTCTTTTTTCCAAATATACATTTTCAATCTCTCTTTCTTTTCCTGCTCGTTATCTCTCATCCTATTAGAGTAACTATAATACTATCTGTAACACCGTGACCAAGTATTCTACCTACACCCAGTATTAAAGACAGACGATGGAAAATGCACAAGGTTCACCAAATCCTCTCCTTTACTGACTGATTGCGCCCCCTAGGGACAGCACGCCAGACTGTCTCCTTAGCCCTCTTGTTGTCTCTACATATTATAACGTCCCCTGTTGAACGATAGCCTTACTCCTGCAGATTAACATCGCCAAGATCATTCTGTAAAGTGCTTCTCCCTTTAGGTTTATAAGTTTATTCAACTGCACTAAATGCAGATTTGTTTTCATATTTGAGCCCACATCAGTAGAATTTTACCCAGAGCAGTGTGTTTTGTGTACTTTGAGCTCGTATCGTTACAGCTGATCCTATTGTGATCCATCTAACAATACGTTACCGGCGGTGGATACGCACGTTCTATTAAGGGTTAGAAGCAAACCTAAACAAAGCAGTGGGACTGTATTTAAATTATATATCTAACTATATTCTATCGACACTGTATACGTATATTGATAATGTATGTTGTAGTGGCCGGATATAGCTTTAATCAAAGCACAGTTGTTTTACATTACCGCATTCATTCCTGCTGTGTGTTATTAAAACAATATATATCTGGACATGATATTTTACGCGCTTTCGTCATCAGCCTCTGCTGGTTTAGAGACGAGAAGTTGTTAAACTGTTTGACGATTTTTATTTTCCAAAAGATTCCCCTGACCAATATCACCAGGCTAGTATTAAATCACATTTAAAATGAGTTTACTTGTGCAAACTTGATCATTGTTTATCGCACGTTGAAATTACTATGCAATTCTTTGCTTCTTTATTAGGTAAGGCGTTGATCTTTCCAAACGCAAAAAGAGGTATTATCTGCGTGAAAATTATAATAATCTTAATCATAATATCCTGTTACTGGGTATAAACACTGCCTTACAGTTTAATGAAATATTCAGTTTCAAAGCAATTTTATTTATCTAGGATTATCTGGAACAGTGATGTAGGATTATGGACAATTATTAGTAGATATGCATTTTTTTATCACATAACATACCTGAATCTACTACAATTGATTTCTTACCTCGAATTTTTTCAGGTTAGGTTATATTAGATTTGGTTAAATTATACTAGGTAAGGCTCCTTTATATTACATTTAGAATAAACTGGTTTAGGTTAGGTTAGTTTACGCCACATAAAGTTAGGTTGGAATAAATCGGATTAGGTTTTGATAACGTTATATTACGTATGGTTATTTTAGATTATATCAAGTTAGGTAAAGTTAGATTAGGTTAGGTAACGTTATGTTACGTAAGGTTATGTTTGGTTAGATTAGGTGAGGTTATGATAGGTTACGTAAAGTTAGGTTGAGTTAGATTAGGTTAGGGAACGTTATGTTACGTAAGGTTAGGTTTGGTTAGATTAGGTGAGGTTATGTTAGGCTACGTAAAGTTAGGTTAAGTTAGAGTAGGTTAGGTAACGTTATGTTACGTAAGGTTAGGTTTGGTTAGATTAGGTGAGGTTATGTAAGGTTACGTAAAGTCAGGTTAAGTTAGATTAGGTTAGGCTACGATATGTTACTTGAGGTTAGGTTGGATCAGATCAGATTTGATTAGGCTAGATTAGGTAAGGTCACGCTATGTTATGTAATGTTAGGTCCATGGGTGCTCATTTGAAAGTTTGTAGGGGGCTGAACGTAAAAGCATTGAATACGAGCTCGTACTACAACATTAAGCAGCTAAAATATTCAAGTTTTAACCTGAGTAAATATTTATGGGAAAAATACAATTTTGAATATGGATATTTTACCCCAAGTCATGTCTTGAAATTTACCAGTTCTTAAAATAACTTCTCGAAAACAATCCACTGGTTCAAGTATAACGCTTGGATATTAATTACGTTATTTTAAATCTGGGGGTGAGTTAAGAGCCCGCGGCCCCCCCTTGTCTCCAGGTTTGGGCGCCCATGGTTAGGTTAAGTTAGATTAGGTTAGGTTACGTTACGTTATGAAAGGTAAATTCAAACTAAATTAGTTTATGTTAGGTTAGTTAGGTTACGTTACGTTATGAAAGGTTAATTCAAACTAAATTAGACTGGTTTAGGTTAGATTAGGTTAGGTTACGTTACGTTATGAAAGATTAATTCAAACTAAATCAGATTAGCTTAGGTTATATTAGGTTAGGTTACGTTATATTATGAAAGGTTAATTCAAACTAAATTAGATTGGGTCAGGTTAAATTAGGTTAGGTTAAGTTACGTTATGAAAGATTAATTCAAACTAAATGACATTAGGTTAGGTTATATTAGGTTAGGTTACGTTACGTTATGAAAGGTTAGTTCAAACTAAATTAGATTGGGTTAGGTTAGATTAGGTTGGGTTACGTTACGTTATGAAAGATTAATTCAAACTAAATCAGTTAGGTTAGATTAGGTTAGGTTACGTTACGTTATGAAAGGTTAGTTCAAACTAAATTAGATTGGGTTAGGTTAGATTAGGTTAGGTTAAGTTACGTTATGAAAGATTAATTCAAACTAAATCAGTTAGGTTAGATTAGGTTAGGTTACATTACGTTATGAAAGGTTAATTCAAACTAAAATAGATTGGGTTAGGTTAGATTAGGTTGGGTTACGTTACGTTATGAAAGGTTAATTCAAACTAAATCAGTTTAGGTTATGTTAGACTAAGTTATGTTACTTTTGGTTAGAAAAAAGCGCTCAGCAACCTCAAACGAGTATAGGAAGCATGAACATGTATTACGTTTTGAATATTATAAACATTTCTCCCATTACCTCCTCTTACAGGCTATAAACATTGGTTTACATGTACGTAAATGTAATGTTTGGTTTTAATAGAAAATAATTTCTATTTCAATAGTGATCTAGGTTAACAATCAGTTGATGTTACATTTTATTGTAAACATTTTATTGTTAAAAATGAGTTTATTGTAATTAAAGAAGGAAATGAGATTAAAATAAAAGAGTTTATTATCAAATCACTTTAACTTAAAGTTAAATGCACTACAAAATTCAAGGGTTTATTACCACTGTAATTACTTTATCTCCGACGGCTGGACCTAGATGTGAAGGGCTATTTATGGTACTTTAGTTGGCAGCCGTCTTGTCCCCCGAGAAAAAACATCCCGCTAGGTATATTTTACCGTTGTGTGCTCTAGATCCAGACATAAAGGGATATTCACAGTACTTTAGTTGGTATACCGTCTAGAAATTTCATCGCGATCAGTACTTATTTTATGCAAGTATAAATTTATATAATGTAAAAATTGTATATTAAATAACCACGAAAAGGATAAATCAATTCGTTTCCTGTCACAGATGAACAGGATTTTAAAAGTATTTTTTACCAAAAGTGTAGTTTTTATGTTTCCTATATTTTATCGGAAATATGTTTGGGTGGTCTGAGGTGAAAACACACATGATAATATCTTAAGTTAAAGGTAGACTATTTGTATTCACAAAACCCCTTTCTTGTGAGGAAGACACAGGGAGAAGGAGGAATAAAGTATGTGTAACATTTTTGCTTAATATTAATATTAGGATGAAATAATATTTAATATTAGTGCTACGCTAGTTGCTTGTATCTTTAGAAATACAATGCTTTCCAAGTGGTGTGAAAATGTTAAGACGTGAAAGAAAATTGCTCTCTGGAATATAACTTAAATTTATTGTCAATGTTTTCCACCCGTAGCGAAACTCGGTAACATTTGTTTATTATTTAGGTTAATTTCCTTGTTTATCAGACAGTCTTTCTTTGCCGTCTACCACAGTAGAAATCTTGAAGTAAATATTTTAATGCGATAAAGTTTAGTTTTTTATAATTTCTAGCTTCAATTCGGTCTTGGATGTTCAATTACTAATTTGTAAAGGACATTAAATTTACCAGAGCGCTGTCATGCGTCAGGGGGTTAAATTAAGTGATCCGAAGTGACGTCTCTGTTTGCGGCCACCCCACACCACCCACAGGGATATCTGCTTCGGGTTACAGTCCCACGCCTCCCCCCTCTACGTTCTACGCTAGCTACCACAGTGTAATTTATTCACAAACCCGAGACAAGTTTTTATATTCTGTTGTTTACGTTAATTGCTTGCTTCCGACTGAAAGTGGGTTTTGTTTTGGTCTCTAAAGTAGAGCATTATCAAACACACACAGGTTTGCAAGAATTACACATTTAAAAACTTCTGTCTTTAACTTGGTCTTTCATCTATTTATCTACTCATCCCCTTTCCTATCTCTTTCTACTCTGTGTGACTCTATTCTCTCTCTTCCCCTCGCTCTCTATATAACCTCTATCTTTCTATATGTCTGTCTAGAGCACGCGCATGTTAGACTAAAATAATTCATTCTTTCTGACATTAATTGAATCCAAACGCTTTTACTTAGGCTATCAATCAGAACAGTAAAGTATTTTTAATAAATGTCACATAGAGAGACTGTTTTACTCCTGTACGTAATCTCTTAGTTATTTGGTTATTAACTATGAATTTCAACAAAACGTTTTTAAGTCAATTGTTATTTAATCAACAAAGGGAAACAATTTTTTATTTAATTTCTATTAAAAAATTGTGATTAATATAAATACAGTAACAATACCTATGCGTTAAAACAACTGTTCTGCCACATATCCTATAACATAAAATCAGCTGTTTTATGAAATCATATGTTATCACTTATTTGAGGCCAAATGGGACGAAATAACTATATTGCATACCTTTCTTCTCTGTGAAAAGTGCTTCTCCCATATAAAACTTACATTAACTCGTTAAATTTAATTAATGAATTAACATTTTTTAAAACTATTAATGTCAAGGTTTAATCACTGCAAATTTTAAAATAATGTGCTCGTATTTAAACTTGAGTGGATGAATAAAAAGTATTTTATTGACGATTGTTAATTTTAACAATATATATATATATATATATATATATATATATATATATATATATATATATATAAAGAGAGTATGAACTAATAGATGGAGTTATAAAACAAATAATATTGACAGAAAGTTAAAAGTTACAATATCTTGGAAAATTGAAATTAACAGAAGTATATAAATTTTTAAAAAAGTTGAAATTCGTAATACATTTTGAGTTTAAATTTATATTTTGACTTTCAATATTATCCTAAGACATGTATTGAATATATCCTATTTAATATTTAGTTAATTAGAATTTAGCTAGTGAGAAATATTCACAAACGTGAAATTCAAAATAGTAAACTCAATATCTCAACAAAAATTAGTTATTAATAAACAAAATACACTACTTCACAACATACTAGTTTCCTAAGACGATATCGCCTTCCTCAGTGTTTGGCTACTACTCCAATTAGTTTGAAATTAGTACAAAAAGGTTTCTAGTTTCTCACTCAGAACGATGGGAGGCAAAACATTGTTCCGCCCAAAGTGCCAAATTACAGCTTCGGTAAAAAATCCGTCCTATGTTTGAACACTCCTCATAAAAACCTTGTACGGTGGTGGCAATGCACAACGTACAATAGGTTATCATGCGATGGGTTCAGTTGAGATGAAGACGGAGGCCAATACATACTTTATATTTTATTCTAACCGAACCTATTCTAGCCGGATACGTTGTAGCTGTATTGCAGGACGACCAGCATTCGGTGTTAACGATTACGTCTCTGAGCCTTATATTATTATATATTATATATATCATATATATTATATATTAAAAATAAAGCCTTATATTTACTTCTAGTCCAAACAAGCTCCTCCCAATCTAATTAAAACTGAGCGGCGGTACAGGAGAAATCATACCCTAAAACGTTCGCGAGGTTCAGACACCTTAGTTCAAGGCTAATTCCTAACCGTTCGTACAGATAATGACCTTACAAGATAAAACACGTACAAGATGGATATTACGGGTTAATGGTTACACTAGGAAGCGCTTATGCTTTAGGTAACCAGCCCTGCCCACGTGATGTATATATCTCCACCTATAACGAGGGCATCAGGGGATAGTCAGGCCCTACGTAGTTCCATTTACCCTTCTTCAACCTTCTTCTATCAAGACAGTGTTACGGGTGGACACTTATTTGACCCCGGTAGAGAGTAGGCACATTTCAGATATGCACACCCGGCACAGATTAGGTCCATACCCATATTAGTCCTCACCAGAGAGTTTATGCCCTTCTTTATTTCCCTAGATTCACAATCTTCGCCTTTATAGGCAATAGTAACTATTCTGACTGATTGCCTCTAAGTTATAACCACCAATGCTGTA
>JBAIZL010000001.1:251753620-251891120 GCA_036971475.1 Prosapia bicincta | reverse complement strand
AATCCATTTCTAATTATTATCACTAACACACAACATTTAGGAAACAAATTTTAATGAGACTTCTGGTAAATCGCCTACACAATTTAAGCAGCCTTAACATAATAAACAAGTTACAAAATCTCAAATCTATAAACACTTTGTTCCCATACTCAGAATGACTTATGTCATCATTGTCAAACTACTATGTTGATGTCCAATTGATGATGACATAAATCCCTGAAACGCGTTTAACAATAAGACATTTTTAGTTGTGAGTTGGAATACAATTATTTATAATTCTCTTCAGCTCATAGCCCAACTCAAACATGAAAGTAGATACAGAAAATGGAATTATTAAAATTTAAAAAAATACAACAGAGAAGGCAAACGAAGAAGATGCAAAACATTGGCTTTGAATATAGATACAATGTCTACTGAAAGAAACAGACACTTAAGTGATTATGAAATGGTACAAATGTTCAGAGTAGAAGTGAACAGAAAGACCTATAACTATAAATGAATTGCAAAGAGAAAGAGGCTAAATGGCCTGAAGGTATCGCCGCATGGAAGGTAACACTCATGGTCTTGATCCATTTGGCAATGTGGAAGATAGTAAATCTGTCATAAATCAAAGAGGCAGTGAAGTAAAGAGCTATGATTGAACGAACGATCGAAAACTACGAAGCAGACTTCAACAATTTTATTTCTTTATTAGTTATACGATGAACGTACTAGAGCTTAATATGAACGTGTTTTAGGCCCTTAGATTGCCTCAGTAACGGCAGCACCGTAGGCTTTCCCTGAAACCTACAATGCTATGACGTCATGATTACATACTTTTTGAAATTTTCTACTTGTATGGTTTTAAAACTTGTATATTTTTTGTCATAAATTTGATTTTTATGAGAAACTAAATTCGAATAGTTGGGATAAAGTGGTTTAAGGGATTAAAAGGTTTAAATAGAATTTTTAAAATATTTTTAATGAAAATAAAACCGTTTTTATATCCAATCCATGGACTAACAGTACAATTGAATATACAGGAAATATAAGTTAAACATACAAGAAACACACACTGGCACACAGTTTCCCACAATACAATTTCTTTAATAAATAGAATAAACACTAATGAAGGCAACAGGGTTCCCGAAATATCCGATGATTAAAACATTTGTATGCTAGTAATTTTGTACCAGTCTCAATTTCATATAGTATTTAAAGCTCACAGAAGTATTTCTCAATGGGTGTTGCCAGTTCCAGTGACGTGGATAACTTTACCCTTGATACAAGGAATTAACTGATACCTCAATGTAACTGAAACCATTGGTACAGAGACCAAATAGCTTTATAAATACGTTTTCACGTTTTCCTCCACCAGTTGTAAGGCGCTTGCCTGTTGCGGATTGGATCGTCCCTGTCTTAGGCTTAGTTCTGTGCAGCTCGATGGCAGTCCGAATATAATTTTGTTTTTTTTCGTTTCAGGCCAACAAGCCACTGATGGAGAAGCGACGACGTGCAAGGATCAACCAATCATTGGCCGTCTTGAAGACGCTAATATTAGACTCCGCTAAAATGGAGGTAAGATTCAAAATTAAATGAAGATTTATTTGTAAAATTTTAAGACTTGTTTCGGATACTGTCTTGATATAAAGGAATTCTTGATAAATTAACTGCAGACATTTTATTTGTATTTCGTATATATATATATATATATATATATATATATATATATATATATATATATATATGTTATAGAAAAATTTACATAAAGTGCAATACTTATAAACATATGATTCTTTGTAGTACATATGGTTTAATTTTGTAAAAGTATTTTATTAGATAATTTTTTTCCTGAAGATGCTGAAACTATTTTATCGGCGAAAAGCTTTGAATAAATATATTCATTAAAAGTATTCTTGTTTTTGAAATATTTTTAATTTATTATATATATATATATATATATATATATATATATATATGTATATATATTTATACAACATAGATTATTTAAATACAAGAATATTTATTAATTATATATTTATATTAATTGATTATATATTTATTAATTTATACATATATATTACCTTCTTCTATCTAAATTCTTGACGATTTTTATATTTCACAATTTTGGATGCAATTTCCTTTATAGAGACGTTTTACCCCAAATCTTTAATCAAGGTTATTTATCTTCTTATAATAGTTTCCATATATCCTTCAACATTAATTTGGCTACACGAATGTGGGCATTACTGCTAGAACGTATTTCAAAGATGTGATCTGTGCTCTTCTTATTTCCAAATATATAGAAGACCTTCCTAAGCCTAATTTCACTACTTGCTTCACAACCATACCAGACAGTAATACCAACATAATTTATTATAATGAATTTAATGTTACAGCAACATCCTGCCAACCTGTGATTTCAAATTTGTTTCTTTCTGTTTTAAATTAAATAACAAGTCTATTCTAATTATGAGTGAAAATATGATGCAAAATATAATCCTGAAAATTCATTAACCTTAACATTATGTGTCTTGGCGTAGAAGGTGAAAAGCTTCAGCAGCCATTCCACAATGTTTGGTTGCTGAGAAGTTTCATATAACCTACTGAAGGTATGAACAACGATGCGTCTAGATGTTACGTCACGACGTTATGTCAAAATATTCAACACAATAGCATTTATAACTATTCTTCTGTCACATCTGAACCACTTACAACAAAGTCTTACAGGTTCTATTATATTCTCTTTTACCAGTTTTATTTTACATTAGTAATTTACATTGTAATCTATCCGTCCAACGAATTCATTGTTTTTTGTTTTAGAGTACTCTTGGAACTATACAATTTAAATTCAACAAAACTGTAATTTGTATTTCCAGAGAAATCTGTAACTACCAACCATCTGCATTAGTTTACTATTTACTTTTTGTTTTGTTGCTGTGTTTGCACACTGTCGTTGTCCGTCTTTATTAAATGCTGTATAAAGTAAGTTTACCATTTCCTGCTTTCTCCTCTTGAGGTGCAAAGGGTAATTACACGTTTACAGCCCCAATAGAGAATAGATGTACTCCGGGAATACGACTTTTCCCTTGCAATGTCGTAGTTCCCCCTGTGTATTCTACCACGTGGTTTTACGTCCTTACCTTAGTCTTACCTATTTATTCTTTTCCTTCGTAGGAATATTATTACCTGAAACCTCCATAGATAAAACAATATAATCACCATTTGTTTAAATTTATTATTTTCTTATTTATTGTTCAGTTTCCATATTTATTGTTTTACCATCATCTTCAAGTGTGTCTAGAAAGTAGACTCCTTTTCTTCTTGTAACGAGTAGAAACCTCTTTATGACTTCAATAGAGTGTAGATCTGATTCAGGGTTCCTACTCACGTAATGCCAGATCCCCCATAAACAAAGGATTTTTATGTCCCTACCTATAATAACAATTATTTCCCACCCTTCGTGGTGCTAGTAGTCACACTGCCAGTTCACCTAAACTACAATATAATTAAAAAACAGCTGTATTAAGTTATTCTTTTCTTCTATTTTTCTATTTTGAGTATAGCTTTTGTTTTCGTCCGCACTCATCAGGTGTTCCCATAATGGATATCTCCACTTTCCTTGGCAAATATTACTTCTTGACTTGAACACTTTTGATATTAGCGTTTTCAATATATTCAAATTATATTTTCCTTCTCATTTACCCTTTTTTCTTTTCTTTATTTTACAAGTGTCTCGAATAACATTCTAATCATTTTACCTTTCAGCTTAATATATATCTCTTTTTATGAAAGCTCCTAATTTTTTAAAAAAATATATTTCATTTTTTATTTATTAAATATACTTTATATGTTGGGATTCAATTTATGTATTTTACGTACTTTGTCAGTTTTATATAACGCTATATTTTTAAAATGTTTATCATTGTGTGTATTGCACTTAACAGAACACAAAACATTCCAAACTAGAAAAAGCCGACATCCTAGAACTAACGGTCAGGCATCTACAGCGACAGAAGACGCTAAGCAGCGCCGTCCTGGACAAGTACAAGGCCGGCTTCCAAGAGTGCGCTAGAGAGGTGAGTAGAGCAAGCAACAAACTAGTAGACAGCGGAAGAAGAGGTGCATGTCATTCCTGCCATAGCCTCACTAACTAGGTATTTGTAAGGTAATACCCCTCCTTATCCTTTAGCATAAAGATATCCTAGCCCCCGAGTTTCTTGCATAATCTCTCGCGGGATTTTCCTGACAGGGTTTCTTTCTTGTCAAGTTTTTTCATTCCTCTCTTAGCGTGACACTTACTGTAGTGTTTCATTTCCTGATTCTCTTTGGGAAGGGCTTATCAACTTGGTACATAGGTAATCAGTCAACCCTGGTTTCGAAAAAATGACAAATTTTACTTACACCCTATAATAGTTTTCCTTTATTTTACGAAAATAAATCTATTTAAAAACAAACCGTGGGAAATACAAGTTTCATGTCGACGACTATTACAGGGGTAAGTTTGGCCATATTGGATCGGAAGAAGTGCAGTCGCAATATGATGTCATTAAAAAACTGCTTACTACAAATTTATATAACCTTTTTTAATATTTGAAAATTGATAAATAATAACCTATATTTTGGGTGAAAAATTTATTTCGCTATCAAATATAATCTGTAAACAAATTAGAAATATAACTCATCATAGGGATAAGACTGGATATTGAAAACATTTTATTGATAGTAACAAACATGTTTTTTCTCTATTACAGCAAACAATTTTCCCTCGTCAGATACCACTGCCAATATTATTCCAGTGTGCAATAATTTCTGAATAATATATCTTTGTTGTCCAAGCATGTTTCGAGAGTTTCTGCATGTTTGTATTAGGTTTCGAGAGTTCTGTTCTTGTGCTTATAATTATAGATTATTTTTTCTATGATGTTCACTTAAAGAAATAAATTATTTTAGGGAACGAATCCTCTTCGGAAGAACAACTTTGGTCACTTTATACAATATCCCCCCTCACTCCATGGACAGGGGAGTTTAGTAACATCTGTACCCTCCTTCCTATATATACACTAACTATTCGGATGATAATTGCCTTAATGAACCCTTAGTCAATTGAGTATAAAAATAGGGAAAATATAATTTAAAAATTATAAAAATAAATGATAAATATGCATTCCTGAGACTAACTAATATTACGTTTTAACTGTATTGTGTATTCGTCATCAAACAATTACTTTAAATACAGTATAAGATTATCCAAGTTGAAAAATCATTGCCAACCTAAACTTTTCGTTGAAGATTATGGACAATAAAGCATAATGAATAAAAACAAAATAGTAAGAGGAACTGGCCTATAGAACTGAATAGTTCATTTGAAGTATATAGTTAAGAGAAGTTTTAATATAATCTACTTAATGTTTTTAACAATTACAGAAAAATAGTTCATACAAAATAGGACGATATGCAAAACATTTTTTTTTAATTTTACACGGAAAGTTATTTGTTATCAAGTTGGGTAAAAAATTCAGTTCTGAATACCAAGTTGTGCATCGTCCGCGGATTGATACAGTGACGTCACGCATACCTTACGTGTGTAGATATTTGAGAAACAAGCTTTTGGCTTAATTTTTACGGTTTTTACATACGTATATTTAAATATACTTATAAAGTCTCAAGTTAGAATAGATTTGATTGTGAATATATACATTACTTAATGCCTATATTAAAATATACCTAAAACGTGTTCAGTCAGGATAGATATGGTTGTAATTTTATAATAAATACACAAAAACCTCTTAACCACAAACTTTCTTTAATTTACCCTAATGTACATTTCAGTTACAAAGTAACCATCCTCAGAAGGATAACATACAAAGACTCTTTGTATGTTATCCTTCTGAGGATGGTTACTTTGTAACTGAAATGTACATTAGGGTAAATTAAAGAAAGTTTGTGGTTAAGAGGTTTTTGTGTATTTATTATTAAATTCAACCACAGTATATTCCTAATAAATTGTAATTTTATACATTACCTAAGTGGTTAAATGTATAAAATTACAACCAAATCTATCCTGACTGGACACTTCATAGGTATATTTCAATATAGATATATAATATTAACCTTCCTTGGCAATAACAAAAATAATAGTTATCAATATAGCTTCCGGACATGTTTTTGATTCAATAAGTTTAGATTGCTAAAACACCAACTACAGTTGTGACGTCACTGTATCACTCCGAGGACGATGCACACTTACCGAACTGAATGTTTTACCCAACTTTAAATGGATTAAGATAACTTTCTGTGTAAAATATAAAAAAGGTCCTCTATCTCACAATTACCAAGTTTTTAACAACTACAGAAGAGCGTAGTTAATAGGAAACCTTTATTAGATGTTCAAAAATTTACTGAATACAATTTTAATTAGCGAATTTAACTGAAAACTGTTCTTAAAAACTCTTTGAAACCTATAAAACTTTTAAAGTTTCGAATAGAAATGTATAACTCACTTTTATCATTACATTGAATTAGCTATTCAATATTACGAATATTTAGTTAGATTCATCGACATATAAATAAATTTATACATTTATTAACTGATAGAAAATATTCAATAATAACATTTTAACGTAATAAAGTAAAATAACTCAAATTGCATAACCTACTTTAAACAACTGTTCAACAACATAACCTATAGCATAAAATCAGCTGTTGCATGAAATCATATGTTAGGACTAAATTTACTTTGAACACTATATAAAAATCTGTGTTAGAGCAATCCAAAGATTTTCCCCTTCCAAATTATAAACAGTCAGTCCTTCCGTAAGATACTCATTACAATAAATGGTGGATATCCGAATAAATGGCAGTGCTGGAGGGTTAACATCTACGCAAGGAATTAAAAAATTAAGTAAATCGTGGAGAAGTCAAACATAACCTAATCTTACTGATAATTTTAAGTCATTAACTTATACTCTACAGAATCTAAAATAAATGTAATTATAATATTACCTATTATAATTTTAAATTTTTTAAATTAAAAATTTACAAATTATAATTGTAAATTTTAAAATTTTACTTCTAAATGTATTAAATATTTTCAAATAAATAAACTCAATTAATTTAGATTTAAACTTTATCTCGTTGCATTGCAACAATAATGTGATAGAAAGTAATGCAATTCGCCTTATACAAATTCCTTTGCTGTCAATGTGCAGAACGGTTACATAACCTAGGATGTTATTGTGGCTAAAGGGATACACGGTATCACAAAGGCTACATGCAACGTGTCGGAATAGATGGTCCGACGTTCTCTGTCCTACGTGTTGAGATTAGACCAACGTGCGGGGGAGGATCGAGTTGATGGATCGATTACCCTATGTCGGCTTAGTCTCAGTTCCCAGCTTACTGTAAACATTAGCCTCCTGCATAGTATCGATATTCAAGTAAATTTAATCTTTGTAAAACACAAGAATTAACAGTAAAATTACCGCGTTCGAGAATACGATTTCGATGTTATAGTTTAACAATTCATACTTTTACATAAATTATTAAAAAATTGAAATTTTCACAATATACTCATCTTTATTTCTGCTAAAAGTATTTTTATATATTTGAGTAACATTTTCTGCCTTTCCTAACTTTACTTTATTTGTCTCTGTTGACGTATTTCGGAATGACTTCATTTTCAAAACTTAAATCGTACTGTTCTCCCAAACATATTATACGAGAAAAGAAGTATATAAATTAGAAAATGGCTGTATGTAATATAATATAGTTGGAATGAAAACTAACAACATATTAAAGAATAAATTAAAGGTAATCTAGATAGAGTTGATAAGTTTAGTAAAAACGAGATTTATAAAATGCAGTATAATTGCAATACAACATACGTAGGACAAACAAGACGAAAACTTGAAACCAGATATTAATAATATATAAAATCATTTAAATATGAGACAAATTATTCGAATTATGCTACATATTTGTTTAAAGAGGGCAAGAATTGATCAACACAGCAAGAATTGAAAAATACAAAGAATATTTTACATTATGTTAATAAAGGAAGATGTTTAAATAATTCATACAGTAATGTTTAAAAAATGTAATAAACAAACACATTAAATACACAGTCGGACATTATTTTTAAAAGTTTGAAATTATTAGGTAGTTGGACGCAAAGAGCAAGAATAGGGGTGTACCAATAGAGAGTGAGATCTTTAAGGGAAGGGGCGTGTCAAACAGTACATAAAAACGAACTCAAGATTTTAGCGAACAGTATGATTTAAATTTTTAAACTGGAGTCATTCCAAAACGCGTCAGCAGAGAAAATTATTGTAAAGTTAGTAAAGGGAGAAAAATATACTTAAATACATTGTAAAATTTGATTTACTTCATTTAAACTATTTCTTTATAAAATATTAACATTTTTTCCAAATATGACTTTACATGTGTTCCAGGTGACAAGATTTCTGGAAACGCCCGAGTTGCAGTTAGGACCCACAGCGACTCTGAACACGGCACAGCTGATCGATCCCAATATAAAGCTTCGCCTTGTCCGGCATATCGACAGTTGTATAGCGGAAATCGACTTGGACTTCGGTCTAGCCACAATAAAGACTTTGGACCCAGAGACCGACCAGAGGCTGGACAGGCTGGAAGAGATGCTAAATGGCGACAAAGTGACGAAAATCAAAACAGAACCTTTTGACAGCGACGAGATCACGAAACCAGATAGCAGTACTGTCTCGCCAGGTGACGAAAACAACAATAGCCACAATGGCAAGAACTCTAAGAGGAAGTCGTCTGGATCGTCGTCGCATTCGTCCAACGGCAGTACGTCGAGGAGTAAGAAGAACGACAAGAAGGTGAACACGTCGTCTGCTAAGACGTCTGACACAACGTCTAGCCACCAGACGTCTAGTCAGTCCAACCTATCCGTTGTGCAGGTGACGTGGATAATATTTTTACAGTTTTTTAAATAAATTTTACCTATTACTTAGTTAATATTCAATTAAATTACGTCATATTTTAAAAACCATTGGTCATGCAGTTGGTCTCTTTTATCAAACGTAAATGGTAAATCCAAGCCGTAATTAATTCACTTAATAGAGTTCATTGATAACATTTTCTATTCTAATTTCCCCATCCACCAAGAAGGGCTCAACTGTTTCAACAGAAACATATTTAGAAAACATAGTAAGGTCTATTCAATGTTTATCACGACAAGTGTCACAAGAAAGATTACCTTGTCCTGCTAATAAAAAAGCGGATGGAATCAGGAACTGTAGAATCACTCGTAACTGGAAGACCAAAAGTAATCAGGAACTCCAGGATCACTGGTAACTGAAGCAGCAAAAGGAATCAGGAACTCCAGCATCATTGGTAACTGAAACAGCAAAAGACATCAGGAACTCCAGCATCATTGGTAACTGAAACAGCAAAAGACATCAGGAGCTCCAGGATCATTGGTAACTGAAACAGCAATAGGAATCAAAAACTCCAACATTACTGGTAACTGAAACAGCAAAAGGAAGCAGGAACTCCAGCATCACTGGTAACTGAAACAACAAATGGAATCAGGAACTCCAGCTTCACTGGTCTCTGAAACAACAAATGGAATCAGGAACTCCAGCATCACTGATAACTGAAAGAGCAAAAGGAATCAGGAACTCCAGCATCATTGGTAACTGGAGCAGTAAAAGGAATCTGGAATTCCAGCATCAATGATAACTGAAACAGCAAAATAAATCAGGAACTCCTACATCACTGGTAACTAAAACAGCAAATGTAATCTGGATCTCAAGTCTCAATGATAACTGAAACAGCAAAAGGAATGAGGAACTCCAGCATCACTGGTAACTAAAGCAGTTAGGAACTTCAGCATCACTGGCAACTGAAAGAGCAAAAGGAATCATGGACTCCAGCATCACTGGTAACTGAAAAAGCAAAAAGAATCAGGAACTCCAGCATCACTGGTAACTAAAACAGCGAAAGGAATTAGGAACTCCAGCATCAGTGGTAATTAAAACATCAAAAGGAATCAGGAACTTCAGCATCACTGGTAACTGAAAAAGCAAAAGGAATCAGGAACTCCAGCATCACTGGTAACTAAAACAGTGAAAGGGATCAGGAACTTTAGCATCACTGGTAATTGAAAAAGGAATCAGGAACTCCAGCATCACTGGTAACTGAAACAGCAAAAGGAATCAGGAACTTCAGCATCACTGGTAACTGAAAAAGCAAAAAGAATCAGGAACTTCAGCATCACTGGCAACTGAACAGCTAAAAGAACCAGAAACGGCACCATCACTCTTAATTGAAATAATAATATTAGGATAGAACGTTTTGATAATAACTGCAGGTTTAACAAGTTCGTACTAGGAAGCCTGAGGGAAGTGGATCGAACAACTCGTATCTTGCTCAGAGGGAGGACGACCGTCACGGTACTTTCTCGGGACTGCTAATGGTAAACGTCGCTCTCTTCTTGGGGGGGGGGGGTAAAGTCAATGGTAGTACAAGGGTTACAACCATTGTTCTCCTATGTATTTAGTAGCGACTTCGAAAAGTAAGGATGACTTTGTGACGCAGCTAAATCATTATTTTACCGATAAAGTTACTTTGGATGTTTCATTAAACAATGTAAAAATCATTTGAGAAAAACAGTTTCTGATTTAGTTCCAAATAAATTTATCACTCATCAAATTAACACTCATAATGAAATGTAAACAACTAAGAAACTGATTGTTTTCATTAGAGAAAGCTCACTAATTGTTATTTCTCTAATCAGGCTAGTTTCGTTTAGGGATTATCAAGGACAATCTTACTATAACCATTGTTATGATAATAATAATCCAGCCGTAACTAGCCACTTTAGTATTCTGCTAATTAGTAAAATTTGAATTGTAGTGTTTTAAATTTACTTTTTGTATATTATTCCCTCTAGCTAAGCCCTAAGTATATATTGTCAAAATGCAATAAACAAAGTAAACTAAAGTAATCGTATGTTGTTGCTTCTTGCAGGTGATTCCGTCACGCCTACCAGATGGACAAGTGGTGTTCCTCCTTCCCAGCCATTACGTCCAGCTGTCGGGACAAGATGGAGCCTCCAAGGAGGGAAGGCCGTCGCCGGAGCAAGACTTACCGTTAGATTTCAGCGTGAAACGACAAGACGGTATCCTTCCGTTCAACCAGTGTGTCAAGGAAGAGCTGGCCGACGTCAGCGACGAGATCGTCTGGAGACCGTGGTAAACACCGAGGCCTCAAGGGATAACTTATCCGAAGAGGGCAGCGGATGGCTGTTGCTGAACGTTTCCACGACATTCGATCGATATAATTATTTAGTTCATGATTCATGAGTCAGATACATTCACGTTGTTCCTCTTATTACCAAATATTTATTTGGTATTCCTGATGAGGGTGATATTAATGTCGAAACTAGTGGACGAAATGAAATGCTAACGTTAGGTTTACCACTTAGGAAATATTATTCTTTGGCACGTACTTAAACAAAAATCCAGAACGATAAGTTCTTCCCTTCGACTTGATAAGTGCGTTTTGAATACTATTGCGTGATATAATAATATATAAAGTTAAACTAAACTTTAATAAAAAGGGAGATGCACTTTTAATGGAAAACCAAAGTTTTACAATTTTAAAGCTCACTACTTAAATACAGCTGGAATTGCCTCAATATTGTTTAATTTTCAAGATTATAAAAATATTGACTGATCGACTTTGTAGTCGGTTTTTCTGCTATTTGTGTACAGTTTTTTTGTTAATATTTCTTTATACTAACGTACTTACACATCCATTTTTATGTAATCACTTCCCTATGGTAACTAGCACTTACTTCTATCATACATAAAGAGGCGTTTCGGAAAAAATGTAGCTACTATGAAAAGGACGGTCGTTTCGGAAAAAATGTCCCATCTTCAACTCGGCCGTAACTCAATTGTCCCTCTTTAGATAAAAAGTAAGTGCTACTAATAGGCTTGTAGTTATATATCATTGTGTTTAATAATATACATATTTTAAAAATATATATTTTCAATAATATACAATCACGTATTATGCGTATATATTACGTATTGCGTATATTACAAATATATAATCAGTTTAACTCGGCCGTAACTCAAATTGTCCTTATTCAGACAGAAAGTAAGTGCTACTATAGGCAAGTAGTTAATAGTAATAATATGTGTAATATTATACATACATAATCACGTTATATATATATATATATATATATATATATATATATATATATATATATATATATATGCTGATACGCATTCCTTTACGGATGGAAAATTATGATAAAAAGAAAGTATATATATATAATCAGGTTTTTGTATCAGGTATAATGTGTACATGTTTCTGTAAAAGCCTCTAAAACATATACCAGCAGTATCTAAGATTTACCAACTGTGATTGGTAAATTCCGAGCTCTTCTGTGATCATTGTTCACTTGACGTTTTACCGTTTCTCGCGGTAAATATTAAGTTTTACCTCAGGAACATGCCAAATGTTACCTAACATAACCTAACCTTAACAGAATCTCATTGCTAGCAAAATAATATAAAGATATAAAAACCCATCGTTTTATTCCCAAAACCTACTTTTACCAACCGTAAAACCTATCACCTCCCAAACTCTAACGGTAAAACTACAAAAAGCCTTACTTATCAACTCATGTGTACCAAACCATTTACAAAATAAGGGCTTTTACACGAACATATACTAATAAACTAGTAGTTCAAATTGAAGATGGTATCAAGCAATAGGTTTTTGTAATTTCTGCTGTAGTATTGCAACAACAAACCTACAACTACTTCCTTAAAAGTGCGTGCCCAGGTTTTAAAAGTCGTATTTACTCAGAATTATTGTTTTAAAAATGTCTGTAACAGTCATACTTGTGGAAACTAAAATGTTAAACTTGCATACATTTGCCATCAGCGCCAGTGTTTTATATAAAGAAAATATAATTACATTTTTTGTAACAATGTGTGCGGACTTGCCTAATGGGTCAGTGGATTGTGCGCAGCCTTAAGGTGAGGGTTGCACCAAGATACGGTTAGCTGTAAACCTGTATTAAACTACCGCCGAATATTGCACCAAGCTCTAACATAGTGTCATAACCAACGATTAAACCATGTCAAGGCCATCATATTTTTAATCAAACCATTTGTGCTGCACCCTCTGGAGGATTTCTATTCGTTTATTGGCAGAAAATAATAAAAATATAAAAACAAATGAACTTTTAACATATAAAGATATTTTTCACTGGAATATTTTTTATTACAATTGACCCATTATGTTTAGCAATACAAAAGTTTACTTCTTAAGAATATTGTCTTATTTTTTTTGTAATTCTGTAGTTGATGCATTTCAGATATCCTCCATCATCAGAACAAAATGTGCACTCGATGAATATACAAAGGATGGGTACTTTTGACGTCCTTGAATATATATATATATATATATATATATATATATATATATATGTGTGTGTGTGTGTGTGTAATTTATTAAATGCATTAACATCAAATTATGCTTAAAATAATAAAAAGATGTTAATTTGGACAATATTGTGTTTTGATCATATTGTTGGTAAAAATAATCAGTGATTCGAGAAAGATATAGTGTTTTTATTAAATAATAATCATTACAAAACGAATAACATTAAAAACAATTCTCTTCCAATGTAAAACCATACGCAAAGCAAGTGGTTTGATTAAATATTAAGTGGTTTTTTAAATAAATTAATTTAAGTTAATATCTAAGTGTTGATCTCTGTAAAAACTGTACTATATTAATGACAGCATGTTGCTTAGGTTTAGGCAATAGAATGTGATTTAGGATTAGTGGGATATCGTTACGTTTGGTTTAGTTATGTTGTAGCTCGAGTGGCGTGAGGAAGCCTACGCAGACGTCCTTCATCAAACGTTTCTGTTGAGGAATCATTTAAGTCTTTGTAAAGTGGCGAAGGTTGAACGGTATCGCCAAACACAGGAGCAAATTTAATTTTGTAACAAATAAAATACCTTCAGGTTTACTTTTGGATTAGGCTCTATAGTAAATTTAGTGAATAGAAATGCATGATGCGGAAAAATGCATGATGGTCGGATTTCATGAAGTGATGCAACATTGAAAACTAAATCAAAACAGACCATAGTTTAAACAACTACATTCAGATTTGCAATTTAACTCTTGAAAAATATATTCTACATGCGATACCCCTCAGAGGCTACCCAATCTATTGAGGGAATTTCGTACAACCCGCTGCGCCATCTCGGGTGAGATTGCAGTACTTATCCGGTGAATTCCGTTCTTCAGCTCTTCGATCTATCGTTTTCGGTATTTATAAACCTCTGACTTCAAGTAACGCTACAAAAGATCACAATGGGGAGATCTGAGGAGCGAACGTACGTATTCACGGTGTAAAGTCTGGAGCCCCGATGAATAGTTCACGTAAAACATGTAGTAAGCCCCTCCTTGACGAGAAATGTTCACTGTGTTACCGATTTGAAGAGTCATTCACCCAGCGGAGAATAAATCGACGGTCAGGCATTGCCTATGGATCTCCAAGGTTAGGAATCCTGCGTATTGCTCGTTGTCAGTCAATCGGTCAGAGAAGAACGACTTTGGTGGTCCCCTAGGTTTTGAGGTCGCGAGGTTAGTAATTTGGGGTCAGGGCTTTTGGTTTAAGGGTGGATCTCAGGAGGCATACAACGCTCTGCACGACAGGATGTTTTATTGAGTGTGACTGTACATGGATTTTATTCTGGGGGACAGCGTTTATTACTCCAAGATATGAGACTGGCTGATCGACTATTTTTTCTTTCGATTAACAATTTGACTTTTTTTATATGCATATATATATATATATATATATATATATATATATATATATATATATATATATATATATATATAAGATCAAATAATATACACAAATACAGGAATATTTAATTTATTGAACAATAAACTCAAAGCTTTTCGTTGGTTTACATTACCAACATCTTAAGGAGTTACAATAGTAAGAATGATAAAAGTTGCTTTTATCATTCTTACTATTGTAACTCCTGAAGATGTTGGTAATGTAAACCAACGAAAAGCTTTGAGTTTATTGTTCAATAAATTAAATATTCCTGTATTTGTGTATATTATTTGATCTTAAAAATATTCTAACAGGAAAACACATTTGATATTCTATATATATATATATATATATATATATATATATAAAGAAATAAGTCAAAATACAAATACAAGAATAATTATTGAATTTACAATTAAAAGCTTTTCGTTGGCAAACAGTACCAATATCATCAGGAATATTAAATAATTAAAATTAACATATGTGCAAACTAGATCAAATAAACAGCGTTGCCAAATCTATTACAATGTTGTCAAACTTTTATTTTGCTGCCGTAAAATTACAAACACTGAATACAGTATCATATTTAGATTTTACTTGTATTTGTTCATTCTTGATGATGTTGGTACTGTTTGCCAACGAAAAGCTTTGAATTGTAAATTCAATAATTATTCTTGTATTTGTATTTTAACTTATTTCTTTATTAATACACAAGAATACATATTGCGATATATATATGTTTGAAATACGGATGTTGTGATGTAAGAGTGTAACAATGTCTAGTAACAGTACTTAGCGTTAGAATGGATTTACAATGTGGTGAGAACTTAGAGTGAACCCATTAAAGACATGTCACCGACTGAAACTACAGCAGACAGGCCAGCGGGCGAATTCGCCCCGCTCCGCTACAATCCACATAGCATGGCATTTATATCTGACCATACTTTTTGACACACCTGTATTTTCAACGTAATCATAATATTAAATAGATATCAGACAGATACTCGTGTACGAAGAGAATTGCTGTATAATCTAGAAAATTGCAAACCCATTGTTAGCAATACACTGCAACCATCTGCAAACAACTGCAAGAATATTTTGCATTAAATACTGGCGGAGTGTTGGTAAGCTGCTGCAAATTTATGAACTGCAAATAAGGTGTTAACTACTGCAACGATTTGCAAACATCTATAAAAATATTCCTAAACGTGCTTTGAATTGTCTTTTTAAAACAAACATTAGAATATCAACAAAATATTTCTAAGCCCCGTTGAAACTACGAAGCCCAAACGGCTCTTGCCCGCAACAGTGTAGCTTCGAAGGATGTCCTCAGATGTGAGATCGGCCTAAAGGCTGCCATTTGTAGTCTATTCAAGATCAATTCTCGCGGAAAAATATTTTCTCAATCGTGAATTTTTTAAAGAGAAGAGTTATTACATCTTTTATCGGTGGTGAGTAGGAGGGATGTTGAATATCTGGCAAAGCTAAAGTGAAGGTGTTAAACGTGATCATACGTATTTATTCGAACACACAAATAATTTACTTCGAGAAAATATTCTGTCCGACATTCTCTCAAATGACGAGGAAAGGACGATATAAACATTGGGGGGGGGGGTTGAAGTATTAGGAGTGAAAAATGAGGTAGTCTCAAAACAGAGCAATGAGTATGATATCTGTGACAACGTTGGAAAGCATCTGAAAATCGCGGAGACATTTTTAGAAAAAATATTGTTCAAAATAACAAATACATATGACACAAATGTGAACAAATATCATAATTTAAACATATGCTTGATTTTATTTAAAAAATAAAAATTCTTTTATCATTAATGTTCAATAGAAAAACTCTACAATGACCATAAATCTGCGAATTGGCCGCTCCCTCACGCACTCGCGCCATAACGACGTCCGTATTGTACAAATTATTGTTAAGTTTGATTCTAAATGTGATGCTTATTTTATTGTCATCTTGTTCGAAACTGTCGTATATGTTATAAATAAAAGTAAACTATATTAAAATTTCTCCTTTATGCATTTAACTTGTGTAGACATCATTGCACTCCAATCTTTCATAACTATCTTTTTCAGTAAAAAATATTGGAACCATTTTAATGTGAAAATGGCCACCTTCATATCACCAAGACGTCTTAGAAGACACAAGGCCATGAGGTATACAAGGTAGGAAATGTGGTCAGCTCTAGGTTTCAACGCCCTAGTTACCCGTTTTCGCAGAATGAGTTGACACAGAAGCTGGAAATGTTTCAAGTTCTACTGGGTAACTTACTAGGCCACTTAGTTCTAGTACTGATTTTATTATTATAAAATCATAAAACCAATTAGTTGTTTCTAAAAAATCTTTTTAAATACTGTAGTGAATAGAAGTTCTTCTCCGCTAAGTGGCACTTAGCTTAAAGTCCTTTGAATTTAGTCGATGACAGCCCACAGAGCAATCTGACCGCAAACTATTCATTATTACACTTTTGCTATTAATTGCGACCACACTTTTTGCTAACTAAAGGTTTTTAAATTGTTAACTTACACTTGAAGGAAACGTTTTTGTCTTACGACTTCTTCAGCCTCGTATTTTTGCCGCTAGGAATGCTGCAGTTGTGCTTCCTCGGTAACATTTTTTGAAAGTTAGAAGTGATGTGATCGAAGAGTATGTGTGATCTGTGCCGTGTTTGTTCATTTACTCGTTTGATAATGCATACTCTTCGATCACATCACTTCTAACTTTCAAAAAATGATACCGAGGAAGCACAACTGCAGCAATCCTAGTGCCAGAAATACGAGGCTGAAAAAGACGGAAATGTTTCCTCCAAGTGTAAGTTAACAATTTAACAACCTTTAGTTGACAAATGTCTGGTCGCAAGTAATAGCAAAATTGTAATAAGTAATTAACAACCAGCTCGACATGAACAACAACAAGAATTCGATATTAAATCTACCACTATTCCACTAATAATCAAACATTAGGTCGGAAATTTTCCTTTTCCTAGCTTTTTAAGTTTCCCTAGCTGATTTACCATCCTTGCCCTCTCCCTCCCACTGATAAATATATCTCGTTAAATATCTTGACGTCATACAGATCTCTTCTAGTACTATCTACACAACGACTTCGCAAAATGGTTCCGTTCCCTTTTATATTATTAGTGTTGTTGAAGGTATTTATGAGTTATGTCGACGTCAGTAATAATGCAATACAACATTTTACCTTTAGTAAAACCATTGAAAACCCTCTATAACAAAGGAAAAATAATAAAATTTAGTTCTAATATCATAAAGATAAAAAAAAACATTTTTAAACTCAAATACCCACAATACCTTCAAGTGTGATATAATATACACAGTTGCATTGTAGTGTCACAAAACACATCAATTGCTCTCAAAATATTTATCACTAACAACGCCAAATGGACGCCAATCACTCGGAACTGAAAACCAAGTATGGCACGTTGATATATTACTAATCACAAGAAGGAGCCCACTTCACAGATCAACCGGTTAGTGTACGTAGGGAAATTTTATTTTCATACCAGATACTATGAAACTGTATGTTATACAGTATAACATGGTGTTATGTTCTTCAATGTAGGCTAAAAAGTTTTTTAAATTTTTTTCAAACTTTTTGATATTGCGGAGTTATATCCTATTTTTTTTGTTTTTTTTTTATATTTCTGAAGACTTTATAAATATACAGCTACAATTGTTACTGTAATATAAGGGGAGTTGGACAATCGGTGAATACCTTCCCAGCTTTATGCCACGCGTTTCTACGCTTCCACGTGTTTTCTCTTTGTTTTCCGCAAGAGCTACAATTATTACCCGTCTTTATTAAGGCAACCTTTGTCGTAGCTGCCACGTGTTCACTTCAAGGGCACGCCTCACGTTGCAGTTCTAAGCACCCTTGGTCTCCTTGTGTCACTTCGATAACCATTGTTTCATCTTTTGTTTTGTGTTTAGGGTCTATGTTTCTTTCTGAACACTGAAACTTACCTTTAAAACAAATTGTTATATTTATTTATATTGAAATTATATTATTATTATATTAAAACAAACAATTATAATATTGCTACTAAATAGTTACACAATAATTTGTATATATATATATATATATATATATATATATATATATATATATATATTTATTTATCATGTTATAAATAATCAGTAATATAGGGTCTTATAAATAAAGGAATTTTTTTATTTCTATATTAAATGTTCCACCAGCCACAGTGCGGAATCATCAGGACATAACATCTGTCATACTATAATACGTACTAAATACCCGGCTAAACTTACTCAACCAGATAATCTTACCGTAAACGAACCAGATATTACGAATCACCTATATAACAAAAAATGGCCACTCAGTACAATTTACTATATTCTTTGCATAAAATATCTATAAGTAATGAGAACAAAATGAAGGAAAACAAGTCATGTAAAATATTGAGTACATTCGTACTTTAGTCAACAAAGAATAATTTTATTTTATATACATTTATTAAATAAATATAAAAAATAGAAACGGAAATTAATTATTTAGAATAAATGATTTAATTATTGACTTAATATTTGAAAAAAGCTGTATTTGAAAAAAAAATCATGTCATCCACTAAAGGTTTGATAAAACGTATTTGAACTTCAGTGAATGAAAAGAAAAGTATTTTATTAATGATTGAAGTATTGTACAAGATATATATAAGTAGAGTGTCAACTAATAGAAGAAATTAAAAAATATAATAAGTGAAACTGCAATATAAAATCGATATAAAAAATATGCTCAATACAGCTAATAATAACATAACAAAAAGAGAACGAAATAATATGGTTTCCACAAATAATTATAATAAAGTTGTATGGATGATATTCATATTAACAGGATATAAAATTAACAGGATATATTAACAGGACATACTTATTATTTACAAACACTAATGTTAAAATCCATTCTAAAACCAATAGTAAAATTACAAATAAAATAAATGTTAATAATAATAACACAGCAACTTACATACAAAAACAATAAAATTATTATTATATAATGTGAATATTGTAACAAGTAATATAAACTAAACTTTTGTAAAGTTAATCCTTTCTTATCACAAAGGTAAAAGTCGCTGAAACTGGTTTGTTTTGTGTGTTTATTAAAGACTAATTTTTGTGAGATTTTGAGTCCACTATTTTGACTCTTACCTTTGTGAATAGTTCTCACTATCTAGGCTCTAATTAACTAAATCCTTTCTTATGTTACCTAAAAAACACTTTATTTTAGATGATTTTTATTAATTAATTAATATAAATATAAATAAAGTAACATAACTTATGCGTTTTGACTAGCTGTTCTACCACCTAACCTATAACATAAAATCAGCTGTTTTATGAGATCGTATGTTATCACTTTTTTAAAGCCAAATGCGAAGAAATAGCTAAATTGGATGCCTTGATATTTTTTGTGAAACGTTTTTTTACAATATAAAAGTAAAATTAATTAATTAAATTTATTTAATGAATTGATAATGAAAAAACTGTATTAACATTAAATGTCATGCACCACAAGTTTAAAAAATGTGTTTGAACTTGAGTGGGCGATGAAAAATATTTTATTAACTACTGAAAATTTGAAGATGATATACAAATAAATAAATAAATATATGTATATATATATATATATATATATATATATATATATATATATATATATATGTATATGTATATATATATATATATATATAAATATATATATATATATATATATATATATATATATATATATATATATATATATATATATATATATATATGTACAGAGAGACAGTTTCCTAATAGAAAGAATTGAATAACGTGTACGTAGATCGAACCAAGAAAAAATTAAAACCTCATCTAAACGCCTACATAGAACTTGAAATATAAAAATCAAACTTAGTAAATTTTAGAATAAATATTAGCTGTAAATTTCTAGATATAAAAGGTAGGAAAATAATTTCCAGATTAAAAATAATATAAAAAGTGTAAAGTATAATTGGTAAAGGTTTAAAAATGAATGTATGTGAAGCATATAGACATGTACGAGTATTATTTTTAAAACATATAATTAGGTAAACAAGTGCAAATACGATCTAAATATCTTATAAACTTCAATACCTTAACCTCAAGGCAGTTTTGGCGATGCTATTATTAGATCTAGGCGTGGCTATTTTGTGAGATTATTTGTTCTTGATGTTTCTTCATGAATACAAACCTAATGCAAATTATAAAACCTCATGACCATAGTGGACCATAATGATACGTTGAATCATTGATTCGACAAATCACTAAACAAAACAATAAATTAAAACTTTCAAAAACAAACAAAATTTACAATACAAGAAGAAATCTATAAAGACCAAAGATTTAGAGCTAACAAATACCAAAAACAATAACACTAATGAATATTAAAATAGGAAGCCAACATAATGCATATACACCACCCCATTTATCCACCCCAACATAAAGTGGTCAGCTTGGAATTTACCTTTAAATATTGAATGTATGTAACAAAACAATTTATAAAATCACTCATGGAAATAGGTTGTAATAGCAAAGATAGACTGGATAATAAAATAATAACCACCCAAAGCAAAACACAACACAACGAAGTAAACAAATGTCACTTTCATACAAAAATGATAAAATATTAAAGTATTTATAAGATCCTTAAAACACAAAAAATATATAATATAGACGTGCGTGGTATTTAATAAGGAAATATAAAAATATTACCATGTCAAAATTAATAACACACTACAATTACACGTACACAGATATCACAATAAAAGAAAACAGAAATAATTAAAACAAGATTACATGAAAATTAAATAAATTAATAAAACAATAATACAAACTCTAAACAAAATGTTAAATAAAAATTGCTTCACATATAGAAATAAAAAATAATAACAGGAAAACTGTTATGAATGAAATCTCTTAGCTAGCATAGGAGCATAAATATACTACAAGAGATAGACAAAGAAATAGCCAAAGATATGAAATGAAATTGAAAATAAGGACAACAGTTCAGGTATGTAGACGACGGTTTATTTACCTCCAACAAATATAACAACAACAAAAACATAACTATATTAAGCATGAACAACATCCGTGGAAACATGAGCTTTATATTTGAAATAAAAAAGGAAAATAATTAGTTATTGAGACCTAACATCACGACAAATTTAAGTATTCAACACACAATGACTCAGCACAAATAGAACAATACGTCACGCTATAACCATCCACGTTACATATTAATACATAAAATGCTCAAAGTTACAAAATATATATAAGTAAAAATAAAATGAAAGAAACACTATATTTAAAAAACACCAACCGATAGATGAATGAAAAACAATAAAACAGTCACAAAAAAATTAATATTAAACTATAAACTAAACCACCCAAATAAAGTACAAGTGATCAACAGGAATAAACAGTTATCTGAAAAAACAATTGCGGTTGTATGCTTTTCGCCAACTGACACGGTCTGTTGTATGAACAAACCTTCCTGCATAACATACATGCATAACAACATATCTTGATATGGCTCTTTGAAAATGTAAGTTGACGAGAATCTACGAACAGTAACTTCGTTAAGGTAAATATACTCCTGGTATATATATTAAATATGTTTTCTTGTTTAACAATCTGAAACAACATAGGTTATTCAAATACAAGAATATTTATTTCTTAAGAATAAATATTCTTGTATTTGAATAATCTATGTGGTTTTTGATACATATATTTAGCTTTGCAACACTGTTTTCTTGTATTAACTTATCACTATCACTAAATGTACTTAAACAAGAATCTCACTTGGTATTTATGCGAGTTATCTTTCGAAGATTTGCAGTATCTCCATCATCAAGCATCACATATATGTGTGTGTGTGTGTGTGTATGTGTGTGTGTGTGTGTGTGTGTGTGTGTGTGTGTGCGTCTGTGCATGTGTGTATAAATAAATATGTATATATATGTATATATATGTGTATATGTATATATATATATATATATATATATATATATATATATATATATAGAGAGAGAGAGAGAGAGAGAGAGAGAAAGAGAGAGAGAGGGGGGGTATATGAATAGGTAATCAGTACATAACAATGTCGTTTGGTGAATTATTTATATTATAAACATTATTCTAACCTTGTGTGAAAGAATTTGGAATAGCCTAGATTCACATTGGTAGAGTAGTATATTTGTCTCCATGTGGGTTTACAAAAATGATCTATCCAATCATGCCCTGTGGTTGTTAGTATGTTTTTGAAAATAATTTGTAACTCTCAAATACTCCAGACATTAAGACGGTAAGCATTACATGATATAATAAAATTAACTTTTTTTCTCACTTAGAAAACGTAAACAAAACTTTCCAATTGGTATATGTTTTCATTCATTGAATTTTGCAACCCTAAAAACAAAGAATCGAATTATTGAAGGCTGGAATGGAGCATTTATTATTGACGCTATTCCGCCTTACAACTTCCTGTGCGCAGTTATTAGCTCTGTCACCCATGAAACTTCCGCTTCCTGTGACGTCACAGCACAGCGAGTGGGTGTCTATTCACTCGATATTCGCTTTTCACTTTACGCAGCTGCGTAGCACGGTTGTTGATTCCGCCTGGTTGATTGCGACCAAACGGTCAAAGGCGCGCCAATTTATGTTGTCGTATAGGAGCCACTGTGTTATCTATGGTTGTAGTAAATATGAGCAATGAAATATACTGGGTGGCGTTTTGTCTGAATGGTTGCGTAGTATTTACTTTAATATATATACTGGGTTTAAAGTTTGTTGGCGGTACTATTATAGTTTCATAATAAAACCAAACCACGGAGTACGCGCACTCCTAACCCTATATTTCCCGTTCTCAGAGCAGATTCATTCCGTTATCTCTATCGTAGTTATCATTTACTAATCTTCACTTCATTTCTATACTAATCTTAAAGTGATTAAAACATAAATAGGCAGTCAGCAGATCTGGAGAGCAGGTGTACTTTACGTACGTATCTCTTCCTACCCATTAATTTTCCCTCTCGACGCAACTTGCCATAATTTTCCATTATTTCTACTCCCAGGTGATCATTATGTTTTTTCCTACCTGTTTCCACCTACCATTCCTTATACCTCATGGTATAAAATACTCCCATTGATAGAATCATTTTGATCCCAATAAATAGTAGGTCTAGTTGAAGTACGTCGTCGGATACATTTGATGCTTTGGGTCCCCTTCTGCCAAGGAACGGGCTATATCACAGAAACAGTAAAAATTGTGCCTTTGAAACCGTATGATACTTATATTGTATGAATAATTCAATACAAAGCCCGCACTGTCTACGTTTGTAGCAAAACGTACTTGGTTCGACGCATTATCAAGGAGGCTGTGGACACGTGAAAGTAGTTTAAATCGATACAAATTTTCAAGGATAAAATTCAAAGTAAATTAAGTAAAACAATTTAGGTTTATGATGATAAACGTAGAACTAGCTATAAAAACGGGTGAGTTATTTTATTTAAAATTTATCTCTCGGAGTAGATTACATTGTAAAATTTCTTAAGAAGAAAACTAACCTTAACCTAACTTGTACTTTCCTGTTGAATGGGTTCTGTACCTAAGCAGGTGAGGAGCTGCTGGTGGGGATGGATGCTAACTCCCATCACACTTCGTGGGGAAGTACAGGTACCAACACTAGAGGTGAGGAACTTTTAGCTTATCTTAGCTCTAAGAATTTACAAGTCTTAAATCAGGGGGAAGAGCCGACGTTTGTCACTAGGGCCAGACAGGAAGTCCTGGACATTACGGTGGCATCGAACCAGATGGCTATATATGTACTAAACTGGCATGTGTCGGTGAACCATCTTTTTCTGACCACAGACATATTAGGTATGATATCTCCCTAAATCCAGTCATGCTTCGGCCAACCAGGGATCCAAGAAGAACAGACTGGGACTCCTACAGGAGGGACCTGGGTGTTCGGATTGAGGAGGCTGGATTGGAGTATGGTGGGAGGAGAGTGCTAGAAGACTCTGCCACATTGGTTGGCGAGGCTATAGTAGAATCCTTTACTGATAACTGCCCTCTCAGTGAGGGGAGAAAAGTAGGGGATCCGTCATGGTGGAACAAGAAGCTAGCCAAACTTCGGAAGACCACCAGGAGACTCTTTAATAGAGCAAAAAAGAACGGGGAGTGGGACCAGTATAGGAAAACACTAACCGAATACAACAGGGCAATTAGAGAAGCACGCAGGAAGTCCTGGAAGGAGTTTTGTCAAGAGATTGACAAAACTCGGGAAGGGGCACGACTGCATAAAGTGCTCTCTAAGGACCCAGTTAACCCGGTGGGGATGCTAAGAACCCCACTGGGAAATTTAACAAAAACTGCAGGGGAAACTGTGGAAGACTTAATCAGAACACATTTCCCTTCCAGTACTCTGAGGTAACTTGGAGGAGCAGACACTGAACCAGTTGCCAAACTCTCCACAAGACGTGGTAGGAGAGAGGACTGGGAAGTGGCAAGGAGGATAGTAACTCCACAAAGGGTAAGATGGGCTATTGGCACATTTAAACCCTACAAATCTCCAGGTCCAGATGGGATCTATCCTGTGCTGCTGCAGCAGGGAATGGATATGCTGGTGCTGGTACTTACTAAATTATACAGGCTAAGCATTGCTCTAGGGCATGTGCCGGCAGCCTGGAAATCTAGTAAGGTGGTCTTTATACCTAAGCCCACCGGTAACCAATCGGAAGGGAAAGGATACAGACCTATTACACTCATGTCCTTTGTTCTTAAGGGACTTGAAAAACTGGTTGATAGGCATATTAGGGGGAGTGCTATAAAACTACTGCATTGGAACCAGTATGCTTATCAACCGGGGAGATCCTGCGAGGGAGCTCTCCTAAGAAAGGTTGTGCCATATGTGCCTTCCTCGACATTGAAGGGGCTTTCAATAACCCCTCAGTGGAGACGATGGTAAGTGGTGCAAGACGTCATGGAGTGGATGCGACCACTTGTGGTTGGATAAGTTCCATGTTAACTGGTTGACAACCTTATTGAACTCCTGAATGAACAGGGGTACTTCTGCATGGGATATGCGGACGACATAGTTGTTCTGATCCTGGGCAGATTCCCTGATACAGTCCTTGAGGTAATCAGAAATCATCTACGACTGATTGAAGAGTGGTGTAATAAGGAGAACCTTAGGGTAAATCCGAAAAAGACTGCTCTTATTAACTTCACCAGACAGCGAAAAGATCTGACGACCAGGATGCCTCGCTTGTTTGGTGAATACCTTGAGTTTGTGGGGGAGGTAAAGTACCTGGGAGTTACTCTGGACAGGAAACTCACCTGGAACCCACATCTTGAGAGGACAGTTAACAGGGCCAAAAGGGCACTGAGAAGAATGGTGGGTAAGAAATGGGGACTGAAGCCACCAATGATGCACTGGATGTATCTGAGGGTGATAAGACCTATGATTACCTATGGTGCTGCTCTGGTGTGGTGGACAAAGGCCAACCAGGCACAGACAAGAGCTCAACTGAGCTCTATCCAGAGATTGGCTTGTCTGTGCACACTGGGAGCGATGTCAACTACACCTGGTGCAGCAATGGAAGTAATGCTTAACCTCCCCCCCCCCTTGAGCTTGTCCTTAGGGGAGAGGCGAGGCTGGCGGCATGGAGATTGCGCAACTCGAACAACTGGGCTAACCTCCCAGATGTTTCGGGACATATGAGTATCGAGTGCGTGGTCAAAGAACCCGTCTTGGAAATGGGCAGCGACCACATTACTTGAACGTTTGCACCTGACCAGGCCCATCATACTATGATGGAATAACCTACAAGCCCTGGCAAGGCACAATCAAATCAAGATAGGTTGGGTGCCAGGGCATAGGGGAATACTTGGAAATGAAGCCGCAGATGCGCTGGCCAGAGAGGGGTCTTCGACTCCCCTGATTGGCCCGGAGCCTGCGGTAGGTATTTCCAAATACATGGTCAAGATAGCAGTGCGAAGGTGGATGGCTGAAAGACACTGTGAGCACTGGATCAGGGCTGAAGGGATGAGACACAGTAAGCTAACCCTTAGGAAACCTTCCTTGGGGCTGCAGAAGAGTCTCATCTATCTGTCTAGGCAGGAACTGAGGATAGCCACAGGTCTACTCACGGGACACGGTGGACTAAGGAAACATCTGCATAAAATGGGTATCTACAAAGATGAACCAGTGTGCAGATTATGCGGGCAAGAACTGGAGACCGCCACACACATCATTTATAGATGTGAAGCACTTGCCGAGAGGCGCTTCAACCTCTTTGGAGATAGAAAAGCTCTGGAAGAGGATGCTGAAGGTAAAACACTAGTCAGAAAACTCCTAAACCTGGTAAAAGGGAAGGGGCTATTTGACTAGATCAGGGAGGTAAGTACAATATACCTTATGGTTGCAGTGCTTTGGGCAGTTTTAAACCCGCTCCCAAGTCAAGAAAAAAAAAGCAGGTGACACTAGTCGAGACCTTATGTAGTTTTGGTGTTTTATAAGCACTAAACATCAAAATATTTTTAATTACAAAAGTATATTTCATTAAAATATAATCAAAAAATGGAAAACGTGAAAACCTCAAATGATTTGGGTTACTATATTAGCGTAATTCTTTTTATAGTGTTTTACCTTAATAGACAATGGTTTACAACTACAAATTTTCTTTCTAAAAAAATAAAAGCAATTTGATAATTTTAGGGAAATAATGAGTAAAGAGCCAATATATTGGGTGTTCATAAGAAAGGAATATGAAATTTATCGTCACAGAAAGGAACATCGTTACACACCGCTCACAAGCCTGTGTTGGTTTAATTTCTATTCTACAACATCAGCTACTGCAAGCTACACGCTTTAAAGATATGGCTTTGTATTTAGTTTTATACAAGTCTTATTGGACGTTATTAGTTATTCTGGTATCGTTGTTTATCTCTTGGACCTCGCGATAAGAGTATAGATTTTTTATTAACAAGTAATACGAAACATTTAAAGTCAATTCCTACTTAGGTTAACAAAAACAATTTTAGTTACTTTTTATTGAATAATTACAAAATAATATAAACGAAGTAACATAACCTATGCGTTAAAACAGCTGTTCTACCACATAACCTATAACATAAAATCAGCTGTTTTATGTTTTATATGTTATCACTTATTTTAGCTCAAATGGGACGAAATAACTATATTGCATATTGCTCTTTTTGTAAAGGGTTTTTCTGTCACATAAAATTAAAATTATTATTTTATATTTACTAATTTTACACTACTTAACTAAGTGAATTCGTAATTGCTCACTTGCAGACGCGTTTCAAAACTCTTCTGGCTCTTAAAGACCAGAAGCCTCTAGTAGAAGGTTAGCTTCGAAGAAGAAACGATCGTTTTGAAACGCGTCAGCCAGTAAGCAATTACGTATTCACTTAGTTAAGTAGTGTAAAATTAGTTTAATCAGTGAATTCAAGATGATTACATCAAGAAACTTTTAAATTTAATTAGCTAATTAATATTTGAAAAAACGTTATTAACTTTGTCATCCACTATAAATTTTTTTTAATGTATTTAAACTTCAGGGAATGAATAACAAGTATTTTATTAACGATTTAAAATCTGAACAATATATATATATATATATATATATATATATATATATATATATATATATATATATATATATATATATTTATATATATATATATATATATATATATTTATATATATATATATATATATATATATATATATATATATATATCTTGAGAGAGAGAGAGAGAGAGAGAGAGAGAGAGAGAGAGAGAGAGGGAGATTGTGAAGTAATATAAGAAATTTAAAATCACAATCTAGAAAAAACTGGTTACAACAAAATTTCAGACGGAACTGTCAGTCTATTGTCAATACTTTTATCATGTAACCGTGTAGAAACCAACCATTATTATTATTTTTAGGGTTTTTACAACAACAAAAATTAGTTTTAGTTATGAACAAAACCTTTATCAGAATACTATTACAGTTTTGTGTAGTTCGAGAAAAATGACCATACACAGCATAACGTAAAATGTAGGAGAGAAGTGTCTCGTATAGAATCAGTAATCCATAATGGCGCTTAGTAATGTATGCATAGGTTAAGTAAACAGTTTAGCCCTAGCTGGTGCATGCTTAGCGATATTCGACCAAACCGGAAAGTAATGACCGGAGCGACCCTTAAGCAACTAAATATTTCAGGGGCCGTATCACAGTGGCCGTATCTCGCACACGTCCCTTCCCCTCTGCACTTGCTTAGCGCAAAGTTACGCTGCTACAACAGGCTGCACGTTATTGTGTTTCCACTGACAGAGGCAAACATATTTGTATAACTTCGTCAGACGTTGGGGTGAAGTTTCCAATACATTGTGTATTAATTCATAATGTTTTATTACACCAAAATAAACAGTTGCAAGATTTTATTTTAATTACATAGTCTTACAAACACATACAAGTGGATAAGTGATAAAACAAATTTTTAAGTAAATTCATACTGAGGTTAACAAAGAAAAAATTAATTCAGCTAACCTAGAGCACTATTTATTTATTGTGTGGTAACCATGGTAACAGTTTGAGGTTGTACAGTGGAGATTTCGACGACAACCACATGGAGGAGGAGGAAATCATTTACACCTTTGAGAAATATATTTCTAAGAGTTGGAAAGTTGACGCAGTGCGAAGGCGCGCTAGACTTCGAACATGAAGATTCTCAGTTCGAATCTGGCTGGACCCTACAAATTTTATAATTTAATTGTTGAATAAATATTTTGAAAAATCTGTATTAACATCAACTGTCATTCAATATTGGTTTAAAAAGTATTTGAACTTGATTATATAAATAAAAATATATATTAATAAGGATTGAATATTTGTACAAGATATAGGGCCTATATCAGGAGAGTGTGAGCTATTAGCAGGAATTTTTAAAAAAATCTAAATCTGTCACGTTCAGATATAAACACCTTCTATACGACGTCCGTATAATTTGAGGAAACACTCTTACCATTCTTGAAGGTTTACCATAATTTTGGGGAAGAAGGTTTGTTTCATGGTAGTAAAGGTTTGTTTCATGGTATTAAAGGTTCTTTCATGGTAGTAAAGGTTTGTTTCATGGTAGCGAAGGTTTGTTTCATGGTAGTGAAGGTTTGTTTCACGGCAGTGAAGGTTTGTTTCATGGCAGTGAAGGTTTGTTTCATGGTAGTGAAGGTTTTTTCATGCTAGTGAAGGTTTGTTTCATGATAGTGAAGGTTTGTTTCATGGTAGTGAAGGTTTGTTTCATGGTAGTGAAGGTTTGTTTCATGCTAGTGAAGGTTTGTTTCATGGTAGTGAAGGTTTGTTTCATGGTAGTGAAGGTTTGTTTCATGATAGTGAAGGTTTGTTTCATGGTAGTGAAGGTTTGTTTCATGGTAGTGAAGGTTTGTTTCATGGTAGTGAAGGTTTGTTTCATGGTAGTGGAGGTTTGTTTCATGGTAGTGAAGGTTTATTTCATGGTAGTGAAGGTTTGTTTCATGGTAGTGAAGGTTTTTTCATGGTAGTGAAGGTTTGTTTCATGGTAGTGAAGGTTTGTTTCATGGTAGTGAAGGTTTGTTTCATGGTAGTGAAGGTTTGTTTCATGGTAGTGAAGGTTTGTTTCATGGTAGTGAAGGTTTGTTTCATGGTAGTGAAGGTTTGTTTCATGGTAGTGAAGGTTTGTTTCATGGTAGTGAAGGTTTGTTTCATGGTAGTGAAGGTTTGTTTCATTGTAGTGAAGGTTTGTTTCATGGTTTTTTTACACAAAAGGCCTTCCGTTGATCACTACCTAATCTTCGAAATTTTTCAATAACACTAATAATCATAGTGTTACTAGGCGTGTTTTTGTAAAATAGTTCATGAAAAGTTAATCCACTGTGTGACAAACCTGGCCAATTTCAAATGAGCAAAAAATAATATTCTCCGATAAACGGTTTCTTTGCAGGAGTTAGCACCATGTCAGCAAAAATTAACCTCAAATGAAATACGCAACACAAATCGCGGCAACAATCACAAATCGCCACAGCTGATCGAGAAAGGAGCTACAGCTGATACTGTTTATTTTGGTGCATACTGTAGTAATGTTTGAATAATTATAACTACGACTAATATAAAATTTAATAAATTAATTTTGAAACTACTAACGAAATTTCCCACTTTTTTACAATTTTTTTAGAGCAGGCTCAAGAACAACAGATACGATTACGATGCTGTATTGCTAACAAAAAACACAAAAGCTACGAGATATGATGAATTCAGTTCGTTATAGCGAAATATTCTGCTTGCATTTTATTGTCCCCAAAACCAAATTATTGTTCTTTTTTAAAACGACAGTAAATGCATCGATACATTTCAAGGGGCAAAGAATACCGCAAAGAACCTCAATAATATACTTGGAGCTAATGTCGACAGTTAGCTTAACCTGATACAATAATTATCAAAGATTGAACAAATGAAGCGCAAATACTTTCATAGGATCAGGCGTTTGTCTGAAACTCAGAGTTGGAATAGTCAGATGTTACGTTCTTTCTTTCTTACTCTATGGATGCGAGTGTTGGACGACGAACTCACAAGCAGAAAGATTAGACCCCTTCGAAATGTATAAAGACGAATGTTGCATATAAAGAGTCACCAACGACAGGTACGCCCTCGCATAAGTAAACGAAAAGAACTATTAAACACAATTAAAGAGAGAAAAATGTAAAATTTTAGTCATATGATGAGAGGCTAGAGGGAACGTGTGTAGTAGGAGAACGTAGTACCAAATTATTTTGGGGATTGAGGAGATGGTCTGTCGGCTCGTCTACAGAAACCGTACGTACTGCAGTCTGCAGAGCCACAAATTGCATCTGAATTGCCAATATGTGTTAAAATAATGGTACATTACATGTTATAATTAAGGCATTGCAAATAAATAATACGTACTGTGATAAATTTAAGTTATACAAGAAGATATTCATCTAACCTAACCTAACCGAATCTAACCTAACCGTACCTGACCTAACCTTTTTCGTTTTGCAGTAGTATTTGGACTAGGTCAAACTTCCTACTTTATCATTTTCATAAGGTAAACACAGTCTTCCACTATTTTTAGGGATTTGAAAATATTAAAATGAGAAGCTGGAATTATAGTTCACAGTAAAAGAGATGAAACCGAGTGAAGAAGAGATATTTGGAAAAAAATTATTATTTAAAAAATCTGAAGGATAAACAGATAATATAATAAATGACGAAGAATCTAATAAGAGTTAAAGTCGATATTATTAATAAAAAAATAAGCGCTGATAGAAAACACCTGTTCTGTAATACCGTGTTCAAAGGCATAGCGTGTACGGCTCAGAAGTGTGATGAAGTGAGAATCCATGGAAAACAAAACGAAATGAACTATTGGGAAAACTTAACCAAACGTTCAAGATTTGAAAAACTAACAAACAAAGGAGTTGTATGTATAACAAATCCAAGGAACTGCTACAAATACTTTTAACGAATAACGATCGAAAGAGTGCCTAGAGAAGTACGCCTTGAGAACGGAAGAAGATAAGATAATTAAAAGGAATACTTAAGGTCAGATGTGGTCTGAGAGAAATCTGATACCTGGGGTTTGGGAACCTGAGGAGAAAGAACGCCCTCCAAAATATATATATATATATATATATATATATATATATATATATATATATATATATATATATATATATATATATTAAATATGGTGATATGTTTTCTTGTAATATAGTTATGAAATTAAAAATATTTCAAAAAACAAGAATACTTTTAATGAATATATTTATTCAAAGCTTTTCGCCGATAAAATAGTACCAGCATCAAAATAATTATCTAATAAAATATTTTTACAAAATTAAATACTTGAATTAAATATTTAAACACTTGAAAAAATAAAAAATAATATAGATACATTTGAAAAAGACACATTAACACAAGAAATAATAAATACATTAAAAATCATATTAAATCAAAATTATTTCTTATATAATAATAAAATTTATAGACAAAAGGATGGATTAACGATGGGCTCTCCAATGTCCAGCATATTATCAGAAATATTTTTACAAAATATAGACATTGAAATAGATAAGTAGCACATATGATTTAATTTTGTAAAAATATTTTATTAGATAATTATTTTCCTGAAGATGATTGTACTATTTTATCGGCGAAAAGCTTTGAATAAATATATTCATTAAAAGTATTCTTGTTTTTGATATATTTTTAATTTCATATATATATATATATATATATATATATATATATATATATATATATATATATATATATAACATTTGAAGCTATTAAAATACGAAAATTATTTATTGATTTGAATAATCTCAGTTGTTGTTTTTTTTATATACAAGAAAACATATTCTATATATATATATTTATTTAAAACAACATAGGTTATTCAAATACAAGAATATTTATTAATTTATATTCAAACGTATTATATAGAAAACGTATTTTATATTTATATATATATATATATATATAATCCGTTTGTCTAGAAATTTACATTTAGTCGGCTAAGCAAGAGGGCGTTAATTTTATGCATATATAAACAGTTATTCGTTATTCTACATTTATCAATGACATAAAGGGGATATTGATCTGATAAATCTTTATATATTTTTCAAATCTGCTCTTAGTTTGTATCGTATTAATATATATGACGAAATACCTCATATACTAATAACTACTAGTGCGTGATAAAGTTTTAATGCTCTCCTCTATGTTTCGATTCCCAATTTGATTCCTCTTTAAGAGCTAAAACACTTATTTAATAAATTACTAACAATATATTAATAAAATGTCCAATCTACAAACAAATATTAGATTGAAATATGTTTTATACAACAGCCTTTTAAACTTAAAGCACTATATTGAATTTAACTTGAGGTAGTTTTGGTCTTCGTTAATAATTGAATAAAATAAACCAAATTAGTTTCGACAGTGGATGTATAACTATATTAAAAACTATATTTATAGCCAATTCCTACTCAGGTTAACAGATAAAAGTATTTTCGGTAATTTTTATCAATTAATGTAAATTGATTTATCAATAATATAATCAATTTTCAATTAATATATATATATATATATATATATATATGTGTGTGTGTGTGTGTGTGTGTGTGTGTGTGTGTGTGTGTGTGTGTGTGTGTGTGTGTGTGTGTGTGTGTGTGTGTGTGTGTGTGTGTGTGTGTGTGTGTGTGTGTGTGTGTGTGTGTGTGTGTGTGTGTGTGTGTGTGTGTGTGTGATACAACCACAATATTAAGTGGCAAAATATAAAGCAAAATTGATTCTTAAAATTAATTTATTAAATTTAATTTATGAAATAATATTTTAAGAATGTATTAACATCAAGTGTCATTCACTACAAATTGTTAAAATGTATTTGAATATTTGAACTTCAGTGGAAGAATAAAAAGTATTTTATTATAGATTGAAGGTTTGTAGAAGATATATAAATATATATATGAAGATATGTAAATAAATATATGAGGATACATAAATAAATATATGAAGATACGTAAATAAATATATGAATATATATAAATAAATATATGAAGATATGTAAATAAATATATGAGGATACATAAATAAATATATGAAGATATATAAATAAATATATGAAGATACATAAATAAATATATGAAGATATATAAATAAATATATGAAGATACATAAATCAATATATGAAGATATATAAATAAACATATGAAGATACATAAATAAATATATGAGGATACATAAATAAATATATGAAGATACATAAATAAATATATGAATATACATAAATAAATATATGAGGATACATAAATAAATATATAAGGATACATAAAGAAATATATGAATATACATAAATAAATATATGAAGATATATAAATAAATATATGAGGATACATAAATAAATATATAAGGATACATAAAGAAATATATGAAGATACATAAATAAATATATGAAGATATATAATTAAAAATAGGGAGAATATGAACTAATAGGCCTAAAACGAATTGACTAAAATAATTTACATTTTTATTACTATAAATAAATGTAAACATTATTTACAATTTTTTATCAATGATAATATCTGAAAAATAACATTTTTAACTTGCATTGCATTGAAATTGATTTGTTAAGGCATAGTGACGTTATTGAAAGGCTTTTTGCCTATTTTTCTATTACTTAAACTATTTCGGTAAACATGCTTTTATCGAGTAGAAATGTTTTGCATTTCTCTCAGTTATATATATAATTGAATACATTGTAAAATTATTAAATGTCGATGTAGAATTTTAATTTATTTTCGTTATCCCATAACATGTTAAAAATGGTCGACATCTAACTCGACTCCTGTGACACTAAATACAGCAACCACAAATACAGCCTTGTATAACTCATTATACACCATATCTTACAGTTGGGGCTAGTAGCGCTTACGTGGACAGGCAAGAAACCCCAGCCTGGGAAGGAGTAACTACTGTATTTCATAAATATTATTTGAGCTAGCTTGTGAGTTTAGGTTATAAACAAAATAAATATACATAACTCACAATTATAGGACTTTAATTTTATACGCTTTTCGATTACTAATGTCATCATCATCAGTGTTGCCGCTAAAAACATATAACTTTAACTAAAGAAAAGAAATATAGTCAGTCATATTTATATAAAACTTAGATCCGGATCTGGGCGTTACAACGTGGTCTGTTAGACGCTGCCAGATTTGTTAGCAGGCGTGGTTGTAAATCTGGCAAAACCCAAACCCAGTTCTAACTTTTGTATAAATATGTCTCACTATTTTCAACTTCTTTAGCTTTAGCATCACTGATGATGATGACATGTCATCGAAACACGTATGAAGTCTTGTAATTGTGAGTTGTATATATTTAATTTGTCTATTTACTATCTTTTATCGAACATTCGGTCTTTCATTCAAACATACATTCCGAGTGGTGGGGTATTTTGAAATTTAAAACTGCTGGTTTTTAGGACAGAAAAGAGTGTATTTATTTCCTCAAAACAAAACTTTTGAGGAAAGCCCGAGAATAGTGTGTCCCAAAAATATATTTTGATTTGTTTTCCAATGTTAATACCAAAACACCAATGCTCTTAATTCTTTTGTATTATTATACAATATTTAGACCTAATAAAATTTTATATTATATTTTAATAATGGTACCAGAATTATTCTTTTGATATACAAATATAAATATAATATTTTTCGCATATTTAAAAGCCATGGAAATGTATTGGGTATAATACGCTTTTGTAATACTGGGAGTGATAATACCAATTTGTAAATTATGTAATTTGTTATTAGTTTAAATGATAAAGACATTTATTTAAAGTTTAAAAGCACATCGAAATAACTATTGTAACGGTACATATGTGCTATTTAACAAAGGTGAATCATGGCCTGCGGAGGCAGCAATTTCGACGTGTTGTACTGCTGTTAAAACCAGCTCGGGTAAATTAAAGAGAAGTTTGTTACGGATCGGGGAATTGCCCTTTGGGACAACTCAGCAAAGTCGGGTCCGACAACAGCGCTATCAGGTGGCGGCTGCCGCTCAATACAAAGCTCAGCCTTTTTATTTATAGATGAAAGGGAGGAGAGGGGCGAGTTACCAGCTAGTTGGCTAGTACGCTAATCAAAGTGTGATTGAATTTTCAGCTCGATTACGTCACCGCGACAGTCAAACGTGTACCCAAATTGTTACATTTTAAACGTCCAGCTTTTTCACAAAAATTAAATACTCTGTTTCAGTTTGTATAACTCTTGAAAGTGTAAGACTTCTTTAAGCGAACCTAATACGTTTTAACACGGTAGTAAGAAAACTGTATACATATTACGTCACGTAAAACGAGTGATTTTCAAAAGTTGAACCTATATTCCCGAAGTGCCACGAAAGTCAAACAAGGTGGCTAATGGTAAAAGCCTGTTTCGTCTTTTAGACGTTAATTAGACGTTATGATTAAATTATTGTTTAATGAGATTCTCTAATATTTCTAAAATATAATAATTTATTAGTTAATACAACAGCTGTTTTTATGATTCGTGGATGAAGTTACTTGTATTGTACGTTAGCACGAAGTTTAGATATAAACCCAAGATTACATTATCTCGTAGTACGATAATGGTTAATCATTTATCTAATACCTAAGTTTGTAAAGTACCTGACTATTAGACGAAGCTAGTTCATTCCAAACCGACTCAAAGAACTATATTATTAGTAGTTCGTTCAAACAGTTTGAAAAGCTACATCCCTGTGTAAAGGGTGCAACAAAATCTTCGATGTACTTGTGACTAAAATATTCCAGAAAATAGAACATCATTTGTGGCGGGAAGAAAATAAAATCGTACATTTTGAAAACATTTTCCTGAATAACATTTTGAGAGGGCAAGATTAGTAGTTCGACATTATGGGCAAGATTTCGTCTGGCCAGTTATCTGTAAGTAATGTGTCTCTTCATCAGTTACACATTATATATTTTTTATGGCGATGAAGAAAAAATTATGTTTAAAAAAAGGTAAGAAAACCTAAAGACATAAATCTCTTTATTTCGGTATATTGAGTGGCATGGGTGAGGTTTACAATCGGAAGATAACTTACTTACGTAGTGTTTACCATTTAAACCGAGAAAAGTAGGCATTTAAGGTAGCACTAAGGGAAGGACATTATGATGGGTTGGTAGTGGAAGTGATGGAAAACTATGATTCACGAAAGTAGAATTGCATCCCTATAGTCAACTTTCTCTCTATCTAGGTCTTCGGAAGGTGTTTAGTTGAAGGAAGGGTAGTTGAATTTAAGGTAGGAATAAGGGAGGAACATCTAATTATGTGTGAGAAAGTCTGTTGCCGTTGACAATATGATTGTATATTGCTGTGCGCCCCGCACTATTTTTATAGACGTCAGTATGCATGTGATATATATATATATATATATATATATATATATATATGTGTGTGTGTGTGTGTGTGTGTGTGTGTGTGTGTGTGTGTATGTAGTACTAAGTATATACATGAGTTTATATCTATTTGCATTACCTTTTTTTCCTAGTTTTTCTTTCCAATTCACCCAAACATGTACAACGAGGCCGTGTTTCGCAAAGGCAGTAAGGGTATTTTACCCTTTGGTATACACGCAATATAAGTGGCAGCTACGCGGTACCTAAAATAACATTACAAAAATAACCCAATTCTAGTAAAGGATATTATAGTCAAATATAAACTTTCAATCCTGTATTAAAAAAGGTAAACAATAATTATTCTTTATCTGTTTTAAATAAAATCTTAGACTGTTTTATTAGAGGCGTAAAATTTATACCCACAAAACAATATTTATAAAGGGATACGTTCGTACAACAGGCTTTGGACAAACTGTACTAGGAAATGACTTAGAGACAAGATATCCTTCTCATATTTTAGCACTATTATCTTAACAGTACTTATCACAGTACAGTACAGTATCGATATCAAAACGTTCTCAAAATATATCAGTTTCTGCGTAACAGCGTTCTCAACATTTATCGGTAGCGGCGTAACAACTTTCTCACGGTTTATTTGTAGAAACCTAACAACGTCCTCAGCATTTATCAGTATCTGCATAACAAAAATTTCAGCATTTATAGGTAGAAGCGCAACCATATCCTCAGCATTTATCAGCTTCTGCGTAACAACGTCCTCAGCATTTATCAGTATCAGCGTAACAAAAGTCTCAGCATTTATCTGTAGAAGCCTAACAACTTCCTCAGCATTTATCAGTTTCTGCGTAACAACGTTCTCAGCATTTATCATTTTCTGCGTAACAAAAATCTCAGCATTTATAGGTAGAAGCGCAACCATATCCTCAGCATTTATCAGCTTCTGCGTAATAACGTCCTCAGCATTTATCAGTATCAGCGTAACTAAAGCCTCAGCATTTATCTGTAGAAGCCTAACAACGTTCTCAGTATATATCAGTTCATGCGTAACAACGTTCTCAGCATTTATCAGTTTCTGCGTAACAAGGTTCTCAGTACGCGTATTTATCGTTAGCGGCGTAACAATGTTCTCAGCATTTATCGGTTTCTGCGTAACAACGTCCTCAGCATTTATCAGTATCTGCATAACAAAAATCTCAGCATTTATAGGTAGAAGCGCAACCATATCCTCAGCATTTATCAGCTTCTGCGTAATAACGTCCTCAGTATTTATCAGTATCAGCGTAACAAAAGCCTCAGCATTTATCTGTAGAAGCCTAACAACGTTCTCAGCATTTATCAGTTTCTGCGTAACAACTTTCTCAGCATTTATCAGTTTCTGAGTATCAACGTTCTCAGCATTTATTAGTTTCTGCATAACAACGTTCTCAGCATTTATCAGTTTCTGCGTAACAACGTTCTCAGTATATATCAGTTTATGCGTAACAACGTTCTCAGCATTTATCAATTTCTGCATAATAACTTTCTCAGTACTTATCGTTAGCGGCGTAACAATGTTCTCAGCATTTATGCGTTTCTGCGTAACAACGTTCTCAGCATTTATCAGTTTCTGCCTAACAACGTTCTCAGTATTTATCGTTAGCGGCGTAACAACGTTCTCAGCGTTTATCAGTTCCTGCGTAACAACGTTCTCAGCATTTATCAGTTCCTGCGTAACAACGTCCTTAGCATTTATCAGTTTCTGCATCACAACGACATCAGCATTTATCAGTTTCTGCGTAACAACGTTCTCAGCATTTATCAGTTTCTGCGTAACAACGACATCAGCATTTATCAGTTCCTGCGTAACAACGTTCTCAGCATCTATCAGTTTCTGCATAACAACGACATCAGCATTTATCAGTTTCTGCGTAACAACGTTCTCAGCATTTATCAGTTTCTGCGTAACAACGACATCAGCATTTATCAGTTTCTGCGTAACAACGTTCTCAGCATTTATCAGTTTCTGCGAAATAACGTTCTCAGCATTTATCGGTTTCTGCGTAACAACGACTTCAGCATTTATCAGTTTCTGCGTAACAACGACATCAGCATTTATCAGTTTCTGCGTAATAACGTTCTCAGCATTTATCGGTTACTGCGTAACAACGTTCTCAGCATTTATCGGTAGCGGCGTAACAACATTGAGTACGAAACGCGTCTGCAATGACATTAAGTCCGCTTTAGTGAGTCTGCATCTTCTTTAGTTAAGTATTTAAATCGCACAAAGAACAACAAACCACGAGTATAAGTGAAATCAGTTACTAACAAAACGATAAATGTCGGTACCGTGTATCCAATAATGTAAACGTTGCCATTCTGTTGTTAAAACAAAGTCACTTTACATTTACCGAAATTAAACCCGGTCATTGCTATTCCGGTTCATAGGTGACGCAAAATCCATAATGACAGTGTTCTGTGTACGTTTAATGCAACCGCAAAGCTGCCAAACTTTGCAGTTATCCGTGTGCGCCGTGTGTTGGTGACGTAAACGGAAAAGCGTAGTGATTTGATATCTACCCTTGATGTAGAATAAGGAGCGCTGATTTTACTACGTAAATTATTTCTAACTGTACCAGTTATTTAGTATTAAAACAATTTTTTACACTTTTAAATTTACCGGGATATTATTTAAATATACCTATGAATGTTTTCTCTCTTTCATTTTGGTATGCATTAGTCGCTCTTTTTCTATTTGTCTGTGTTTCTGTCAGTCTCTCTCTCTCTCTCTCTCACTCTCTCTCTCTCTCTCTCTCTCATTCTCTCTCTCTTGGATATATCAAAGAGAGAGAGAAATAGAGACTAACAAAAAGACAGGCAGACAAGTATTGAGAGAGAGACAGACAGATAAACAGAGAAATATATATGTATCAGTTTACATATTCGTATCTATCTATTTATCTGGCTGTCTCTCTCCCTCTCTCTCTCTGCCTCACTGCCACTGTCTCTGTTTGTTGGACTGTGTGTGTGTGTGTGTGTGTGTGTGTGTGTGTGTGTGTGTGTGTGTGTGTGTGTGTGTGTGTATGTGTGTGTGTGTGTGTGTGTGTGTGTGTGTGTGTGTGTGTGTGTGTGTGTGTGTTTGTGTGTGTGTGTGTGTGTTTGTGTGTGTGTGTGTGTATGTGTGTGTGTGTGTGTGTGTGTGTGTGTGTGTGTGTGTGTGTATGTGTGTGTGTGTGTGTGTGTGTGTGTGTGTGTGTGTGTGTGTGTGTGTGTGTGTGTGTGTGTGTGTGTGTGTGTGTGTGTGTGTGTGTGTATGTGTGTGTGTGTGTGTGTGTGTGTGTGTGTGTGTGTGTGTGTGTGTGTGTGTGTGTGTGTGTGTGTGTGTGTGTGTGTGTGTGTGTGTGTGTGTGTGTGTGTGTGTGTGTATGTGTGTGTGTGTGTGTGTGTGTGTGTGTGTGTGTGTGTGTGTGTGTGTGTGTATGTGTGTGTGTATGTGTGTGTGTGTGTGTGTATGTGTGTGTGTGTGTGTGTGTGTGTGTGTGTGTGTGTGTGTGTGTGTGTGTGTGTGTGTGTGTGTGTGTGTGTGTGTGTGTGTGTGTGTGTGTGTATGTGTGTGTGTGTGTGTGTGTGTGTGTGTGTGTGTGTGTGTGTGTGTGTGTGTGTGTGTGTGTGTGTGTATGTGTGTGTGTGTGTGTGTGTGTGTGTGTGTGTGTGTGTGTATGTGTGTGTGTGTGTGTGTGTGTGTGTGTGTGTGTGTGTGTGTGTGTGTGTGTGTGTGTGTGTGTGTGTGTGTGTGTGTGTGTGTGTGTGTGTGTGTGTGTGTGTGTGTGTGTGTGTGTGTGTGTGTGTGTGTGTGTGTGTGTGTGTGTGTGTGTGTGTGTGTGTGTGTGTGTGTGTGTGTGTGTGTGTGTGTGGAGTGAGTGTGTGTATGTGTGTGTGTGTGTGTCTTTGTGTGAGTGCGCGCGCCTTATCTAACTGAGGCAAAAGGTGGGAAAGTGCACTCAGTTTGGGTGGGAAAAATCCATGTATATTTTTAAAAAATATAGAGACATATAAGATTTTTATTTTGTAAGTGAATGAGCTATAAAAACGTTCGGGAATAAAGTACGAAAAACGTTTTTTTAATGTAGTAAACACGTAACCTTCTATTACTTCGAAACCCGTAAGTATTGTGACATGTGACACTTTAACATTTCCTGTGATGAGCTCACGGCACACACACACTCCCACACAATGAGTGGCGTAGCATTCGATCTGCCTTGCAGAGGCGAGATAAAACGGTGCGTCACTCGTGCGATCGATCTGGCTAAAAGAGGTCGCCTGACCAGCAGATTTATAGAAATAAACACCCCCGCCCCTCCCACCACATTCTCATCCGTTATCGGCGATCTATTACCAAAGCGAAAGCTGTTTCATCATCTGTGACAGCCGTCAGCGGCTAGACATTAAAGGCGATAACACAAGTCACCATGTCGACCCGGAGCATAAGAGCAACGGAAGACTGGCTGGGTGCGTAATTAAACCTTCAGTCAGAGTCGCCAACCTAACAGCATTATCAATATAAACTAGCACTGGCGATAAACAAAATATTTTTCAATAGACATTATTCAAATGAAAAATGTATTTTTTTTAAATTTAAGTTTTACATTTTCTCATTATTGTACTTCCTTTTCTTGTTACGGTTACATATATATCTCTGACGTTATATTGCCTATACAGCGCCTTCTTTTCTGCCTGAGTCTGACTCGCATATAAACATGTTTCATCTCCTTTAATATTTTATTTGTTTTAAAAATAGGACTACTAATGTTTTATCGCAAATATCTGCAGGAAGTACATTTAAAATACCCACATACATATTGAAATAAAAAGTACACTGCTTTTTTTTATATGCATATCTAAACAAATAGAAATTACTCAACTTGATATTACAGTTTTTACACTTCCTGTAAATATTTTACAGTAAACAGTTACTTATCAATTAACTTTGAAAAATTATCAGTACGTAGTGGTTAATAGCTAAGTTAATTGATAAATGTTCGTTCAAAAATCACAAGATGTGAAGGCCAACAATTTCAAATACATTACAGTAAGTATCTTCTTAAATTCCTAGAATTTTATAAAAACACGTTTAAAATCATTTTGAAAATAATATTTTTAATTTCTTTCACGATGACGTTCGAGACATTAGACACAAATATTTTATTCTTCAGTACAAGTAGCTACGTATCATCGGGGTTCGAATAACCGAGGTTGTTATTTAGATAATATTAACGTACCTAAGTGTACGCAATATAAATGTTTACCTCATATTTCTAGCAAGTTCGGATGTGTAATAAAAATTATTAAAAACGTGATTTTAAAACCGCGGTATTATTTCGAAACAATAAAATGTGTTATTACTACTTCTGATCATAGTAATTTTTCATACCAAAACGTAAGAGAATACCGATTCATAAGTTACTTAATTTTAAACAGGAATTATTTCTAATTTCGTAGACCCTGATGCCCTTACATTCTATATGTGTATATATATATATATATATATATATATATATATATATATATATTAAACCAACATAGGTTATTCAAATACAAGATATTTATTAATTTATAACCAAAGCTTATCGTTGGTAAACAGTACCAACATCATCATAGGATATATATATATACGAGATATATAAGATGCAGGTTGCGTCAATTGTCTTCGCCGCCCTCGTGAAGGCGCTCCAGTAGATGAAATACGTAATGGTGTGTCACCGGCACACGAGAAGAGCCTTGGCGTAGAAATGAGTCACGCTAGGTTTTCAGTTCTGCACATGTGCTGCAGATGTATTCCTGACCCGTGTACCTGACTTACAAACATAACCTAACGGCTCGGTAGTTTTTTAGTAGTTATATTTTAGTAAGTATAAGTATTAACAGATAGGTAAAAGTACTAATTGTAATAAGAAATGGTGCACAAAATAAATTATGTAATATCCCGTTTCTGCATTGTAATATTCTGTAAATCTGACGTTTTGTGATTTTAGGCCCAAGGCTGGACTTTATCGTTTTGACCAGCTTCGGGCCAGGGTTCTTCTCGTGCGCCGGTGACTAGTATAAGTGATGTACTTCTACATCCGCAGAAATGTTGCCTAATCAAAAATTTGCCTAATCTCCACTCACCCCCTGCCCCGCCTATAGTGCCGCTCCAGGTCCAAGTGCTAGCTAACTTGTCAATCCTCATCGTTACCTTAGGCCCTACGCCATGGGCTTGAAAGTAATCGGGACTCCAAGATAGTTTTCAAGCTGATAAGCAGAAGTACATTGGGAGTAATGGGGCAACGCACATGGGACACAGATAGCTATCGGCTAGCCTCGGCCTATCTCGATAGGTATCTGGACTGACGCAGGTTTCTCCTCCTATCTTGGCGTCAGTTCTATCGCCAGGGTTCTACAAGTACACAGTTGGTAATGGGACAGGCACATGCACGGCAGCTTACTTTCAATCTCTTTCATTTTAACAGGGAAGTTTTCGATAATATAATTACTAATTTCATATTAATTATATGTCTAACTTTAAATATGATTGAATAACCAATTGACATTAATGTGCAACATTAATATTAATTAGGTTGATAATTTGTTATTAATATCAATGATGATTTATAGTTTTAAATATTAATCTTTCATAGTTACTAATCATTTTATTTAATATCATATATATATATATATATATATATATATATATATATATATATATATATATATATATATATATATTTAGTAATTAAATCTATCAGCTATGGAGAGTGAAGATTTGGACGTGGATGTAACATTGTTTATAGAGGAAATTAAACAATATATATATATATATATATATATATATATATATATATATATTGTATATCATGAGGAAATATATATATATATTGTAATCCTTGGATAAATTTCTTTTTCTTGTTTCAAATATACACAATTATATGACTCTTACATAAACAAGAATTTTTATTTAGTTTTCTTCATACATATAAGCTTTTCGCTGATTGGCAGTATCAGCATTATCAAAATTTTTAACTTCAAGATTTAGTCACAGAACTATAAACTACTTAGAAAATGTTACCTTAACTATACCTACAAAGCTACCGCTACCTAGAACTATAAGGTATAAGTACCTTATAGTTCTATGACTAAATCTGGAAGTTCAAAATTTTGATAATGCTGATACTGCCAATCAGCGAAAAGCTTCTATGTATGAAGAAATAAAAAATAAATTCTTACTTATGAAAGTGTAATTTAATTATATATATATACGATTAATAGTTAATATCTGGAGTACATTCGTTCATCTCATCCAGCATTGACGAGGTGAACCCAACCACAATTGAAGAGCGAGTCAACTGTTGTTGGGTTCACTTCGTCAATGCTAGACGAGATTCTAGCGAAACGTCGGAACTGCGATTTTATGCACTGCAGAATGAACGAATGTACTCCAGATAATAACTTTTCTTAGTATTTTTCCCTCCGTGAAGGAATACGTATAAGCATATATAAATATATATTAGACGTCTAAGCCATTTGTTTTATAATTGTTCGATGATTTGTAAATAAAATTGTGTTTTACATTTATTTACTTTTGTGAAGCAATTTATTCTAGTCGTTTTTGTCTATTAATTTTAGGTTATTAATATTTAGTTAAATTATGTAAAATTCCACATAAATTGGACATTGGGAAGTGAGCAAAGAGTCGATTATAAAAACTAAAATTGAAATGTTATTATACTGTATGTATTATGCTTATGTTATTATACATTATATAATGTATTACACTTTGTAGTGTTGGTTAATGTTATTATAATTGTAGTGTAATGTTATTAGTGTAAAAATATTGTGTGGCTAATTCATATATTCTCAAACATTTAGCATAACTTGTGAGAAATAACTATCAAGCAATATTTTATTTTTCCAAACATGTTTCTATGGCAAAGCCATAACATCATTAGTAAGTAGAACTATAACAATTCTGAACTAAAAATATAGTTGAGCTTAAAAGTTATTCTTCAAAATTTGTTTAGTTATTTTCACTAATAATGGCGACTCTGTCGTTGAAAGGCGTTTGGAAAAACAAATTACGTGTCGGTGTTTGTTATTGCCTTAAATTGCCATAAAAAATTTAATAAGGTTTCACCTAAACTGGGCATCGGAAAGTGGACGGAAAATCGAACTAGATTAATCAACATTTTATCTTATACTTTGTCACTAATGGAGAAATTGGTCCAAACTATGGTTCTAATTTTTGGCAAAATCAAGAGACAGACATTGCTCCCGAGTTAAATGGAAGTGTACATCTTCATAAAATCTTATTTTCTTTATTTATTATATTTATGTGATGATAGCTAGTACGATTATTTCGCTTTAAAACGATTGGAATCGATTGTAACCTACTTAATACTTAATACTTACTTACTATCCAACGCCCACCGTTTGCTGTGAACCATTTGGTGACACGATGACCAATAGAAATGGGATTGTCAATGGAACTATCATAATCCTAGGCCAGGTCCAGGGCTCTGCAATCCTGAAGGTGTTCGGTATTAAAGACTTGACCACCACTCGGCAGACACTCCGGAATCGGCAGCGCATGAATAAATGGAACCCTCGTAATCCTAGGCCAGGTCCAGGGCTCTGCATTCCTGAAGGTGTTCGGTATTAAAGACTTGACCACCACTCGGCAGACACTCCGGAATCGGCAGCGCATGAATAAATGGAACCCTCGTAATCCTAAGTCAGGTCCAGGGCTCTGCATTCCTGAAGGTGTTCGGTATTTATGACTTAACCACCACTCAGCAGACACTTCGGAGTCGGCAGCACATGAATAAATAGATCCATCGTAATCCTAGGCCAGGTCCCGGGCTCTGCATTCCTGAAGGTATTCGCTATTTATAACTTAACCACCACTCAGCAGACACTCCGGAGTCGGCAGCACATGAATAAATAGATCCATCGTAATCCTAGGCCAGATCCAGGGCTCTGCATTCCTGAAGGTGTTCGGTATTTATAAATTAACCACCACTCAGCACACACTCCGGAGTCGGCAGCACATGAATAAATAGATCCATCGTAATCCTAGGCCAGATCCAGGGCTCTGCATTCCTGAAGGTGTTCGGTATTTATAAATTAACCACCACTCATCAGACACTCCGGAGTCGGCAGCACATGAATAAATAGATCCATCGTAATCCTAGGCCAGGTCCAGGGCTCTGCATTCCTGAAGGTGTTCGGTATTTATGACTTAACCACCACTCAGGAGACACTCCGGAGTCGACAGCACATGAATAAATAGATCCATCGTAATCCTAGGCCAGGTCCAGGGCTCTGCATTCCTGAAGGAGTTCGGTATTTATAACTTACCCACCACTCAACAGACACTCCGGAGTCGACAGCACATGAATAAATAGATCCATCGTAATCCTAGGCCAAGTCCAGGGCTCTGCATTCCTGAAGGAGTACGGTATTTATGACTTAACCACCACTCAGCAGACACTCCGGAGTCGACAGCACATGAATAAATAGATCCATCGTAATCCTAGGCCAGGTCCAGGGCTCTGCATTCTTGAAGGTGTTCGGTATTTATGACTTAACCACCACTCAGCAGACACTCCGGAGTTGACAGCACATGAATAAATAGAGCCATCGTAATCCTAGGCCAGGTCCAGGGCTCTGCATTTCTGAAGGAGTTCGGTATTTATAACTTACCCACCACTCAGCAGACACTCCGGAGTCAACAGCACATGAATAAATAGATCCATCGTAATCCTAGGCCAGGTCCAGGGCTCTGCATTCCTGAAGGAGTACGGTATTTATGACTTACCCACCACTCAGAAGACACTCCGGAGTCGACAGCACATGAATAAATAGATCCATCGTAATCCTAGGCCAGGTCCAGGGCTCTGCATTCCTGAAGGAGTTCGGTATTTATAACTTACCCACCACTCAGCAGACACTCCGGAGTCGACAGCACATGAATAAATAGATCCATCGTAATCCTAGGCCAGGTCCAGGGCTCTGCATTCCTGAAGGAGTACGGTATTTATGACTTAACCACCACTCAGCAGACACTCCGGAGTCGACAGCACATGAATAAATAGATCCATCGTAATCCTAGGCCAGGTCCAGGGCTCTGCATTCTTGAAGGTGTTCGGTATTTATGACTTAACCACCACTCAGCAGACACTCCGGAGTCGACAGCACATGAATAAATAGATCCATCGTAATCCTAGGCCAGGTACAGGGCTCTGCAGAGGTTTGGGGAAGATCTGTTCCCTGTTTGGCTGGTTGGTCAGCTTTTTCATAGGTACACAAAACCACCGAGTTGATGCAGGGGAATCTTTCCATTATGTCAGGGGGGTCACGGACCTGTCGTCGATTTACTTATAACGATATAATTATTTAAGTTATAATTTAAATTCAAATTTGTAGCTCCAAACAAATCAAATGTCGATTAAAATATACACTATTAGAGTTGTAAATGTGTACAATGTTTAAATTTTAAATAATCCTGGAATATATAACTAATTTTGTTAAACTAATTGAATTTTTTCCGTTAGTATAAAAAAAAAAATTATTTTACTTTTGGTCAAAATTGAACAAGGAGAACGGTGTATGCTTTGTGCGAATTCGGATTGGGCGAGTTAGAGACTAGATACACACCCAGCCGGGTTTTGTGTTTGGCGGGAATGGGCGGCCTTGCAGCCCCGACATTATATTCATCCCTTGTGTCTTGCACAACTTATCGAACGGCAAAGCCAACGCTAGAGGCGATGATTTGTGACGCCGTTCTATCTGAAGTGACAATCGATAAATAGATCGTTGGATGTCGTCCTGACCTATAACCGCATAGATAAGCCGTGACGTTGTGATGGCAAGCATTGATTTGATGTATCGCGCCGTTAATCCTGCAACCCACAGCTACTGGCTAAGTGGGGATGGAAACTTTTTCACCGATGAATACACAAACATATCTGTTGCCGTTAGTACTTATAATAAAGGCATAGTTAACTCAAACATAGCAGGATATTAATTAAATTTATAACAAGAGGATTTTTTTAAAATATATATCAAGATTTGTAAATATGTAAAAATTTGAATGATAAATGAATTTAATAGGGTTATGCACTCATAGGCACTGAATAGGTTACTAATAAAAACAATTTATTTACCGAATTCAATTTATCTTAACTTTCAAAAAGTGTCAGACATGCATAAAAAGATTAAATAATAATTCTAATAAAACTATTACATTACAATGAATTCTTTAAAAAATGTATATCGAATTATAAATTATTATTGTTATTAAAGAACAAAAATATTATTTTATCCTAATTATTTAATAGATAACGTAAAAATTATAAATACAGTGTTCGTAATTAACAATGTATAGGAAAATTTTAAACATGACCTCTACGTAACCTCTAAGTGAAAGCGAAAACGCCTCTTAGCGTGTTTGACTTTCGGAAATCTAGAACGTCTGTCGATTGTACGCATAACGCAAAACGAATGTTTTTTCCCAAACCAATGCTTTTGTATAAATAGAAATATATTGAGTTCATATCAGAATATATGTTGTAACATAAGTTCTACTGATCAATAATAATTAATAATAAAACTATAATATAGTCATATGCAATACTGAAAATAACAGAGTTTTAACAGGTGTTGAATTATATTTTATCGCTTATTATTACTAGATCCAATTATGAATAATAATAACATATAGGAAAATGTTTTAAACATAACCTCCAAGTAACCTTTTACTAAAACAGATGTGAGAGTGTTTCGCTTTCCACCGAATTCTTCGGTCAATATGTTCATTTTTGGGGGTCTTGTTATTCTGCGAATATTAAATGTTATACCCAGGTATAAAATACCTTTACTTCTGGAATGCGACTCTATCCACGTTAGCCATGATCCATCCCTACATTACAAACTAGGGACTTATATGACTTTTTTCGATTCCTTCTATATTCACGATGTTTTCATAATATTCGTAGAAGATAATAGTGATATTGAAAGGTAGAGAGCTCGCCTAAAAACAATGGAAAAAATATTAATTTCCTAAGAATTTACAGAAATTAATTTTTTTCTTCACTTTATATTCTTCTTTTACCATAACTAACTTCGCGTCCACTGTACGACCGAGCCACCCCCCAGTCATTTAAAGATCTCTAATTCTATTTTCTCGTCCATACTTTTAAATTTATACTGTCTTGAAATAGACACATTTACGGACATTAAGCCCATACATTATGAATCACTCAAGGCATAGTGCGTTTAGAAGTTTGATAAAGATCAAATTGAATAAGATGGTATAAACACTAAAACTATGTATGAAAAAATTGATTATTTTTGGAAATATAACCTTTTAAGGGTTGTTTCCTTGGAGGTGTAGTTTCATGTTAGGCGCTCCAACGTTCATGTCTGTGTTAGCGCTAACCGAATGTTAAGCTCTTCTGAGTAGCTGTGGCCTATCACGCTTAACTAAACACAATCACGAATTTACTTGGACAGCTTTCGTAATCCATCTTACTGCTTGAAATACCCTCAACTGACGGAGCTAGTTGAGAACAAGTCCACCAGTTGTCTTGAGGATGAGTAAAACATAAAGCTTCGAAAGCTAACTCGCTAAAAGTGAAATTCTTGTTCTTAGCGATAACAACAATACATAATATATAAATTGTTATTTAATTTATTCAAGAGATGTTATCAAGGGTGCAATGGAGGGTGTTGGGGTTGAACTCCCAACAAGTTTTATAAAGTTTCTTTTTAATTTTGTATCGGTAAAAAAAATACTTTAATTTGCCCAGTTATGCAACAAATTTCATATTAGTTTTAAATATCCGCCCTTTCAATTCATATATTCTTTATATAACTTCCCTTTTAACATTTTAAATTCTTATATTATAATTTAAAGAGAGTTTTATACAAAACGAGTTGACGTTTTACTTGGAACTTTTAATAAGAATGCGTATAAAAGGCACCTTCTATTGGCGATGGCCTTCTATATCAGAAATAAAACTTATGAAGAACGCCTATATGAAATGCAGTGGCTTACCCACGGCAAAAGAGGGTAGAACAGAGGGTGTTACTTCCTCTTATCGCTGTAACAGAGGGTGAAATTTTTAACGAACTTTTAAATATATCTCAAAAATTCAATATGACTTTATAGAGGCAATTGTATAATGTAGATTTCTATTGTAGTTCATAAGGATGAAAATTTAAAATTCTGTTCCAAGAATGAGTTATTTCTTGCAATCCTTTAACCTCATTTGATTCCCTATATAAACGCCATTCCCGTATAATGTATACTTATATATAATCCCCATTGAGTACACTTTAAATGTTGAATGTATTATAAATTTAAAATACTTAATTCAATAATTTTGTTAATTCGAGTTTTACTTAGCACCTCCCCCAAATACCAATAGAAAACCCACCCCAGAAGGGTTTGCTGCGTTACTAGTTATTACTATAATTTACAAATAATAAAATTAATATACAATATGTTATATTATAAAATAGATTATTAACACTTGTATGACTAATACATATTAACAGTCTATGACGTTTTTAACATGGTAAGGTTGAAACAAAAAACAAACTGCAAAACATAGAGATACATTTAAGTTTACTCTCACTTAAAATGAAATGTTATTTACTTTATAGTTCAAACAATGCGTTCATCTACCAGAATATAGCATCGACGCTGAGTTACAACGTATTCATGAAATATTTTTTTAAATTTTAGAATGTAGTGAAGTAGAACTCGTTCCTTATTTCTTTAGCAATGTTGCATCAGTTCTTTGCACGCTTTAATACATCTTTTGCAATCATATTTTTAAGTTCGTTCAAAATGGATTCACTGGACTTAACGTTACTGTCTGAAAGCGTTTCTCACAGTATCGACGTTCATTTCTCTCCTTTATCGAATTTTCTCTCCTTTATCGAATTTTTTCTCCTCTCTTTCTCCTTCTCTTTACCTTTACAACTACCCTCGCTTATAATAATTAATTTTATAATTTGATTGTAAACATGTAAGCAACTTTATCGATCTCTGCTCCTCGCCCGTGTCTGCCATGATTTCGTTTATCTTTCAATAATAGGAAAGATTCCCAGTTAATCCTGCCTAAAATTTCCATTATCTCCTTCTAGCAGCTGACCTGTTACAATAGACCTTAAATTTTATTATAAAAGAGATATAAAATATTAGAATATATAAATAATAATAATAAAGCCCATATACTTTACCATATATATAATTTTAATTTATAGTGTAATACAAATTTTACTTTCCTATTGTAAAAATATTCGTACAAGTTTTAATATTACTTGAAGGTATGGAATATATATATCGATAGTGGATGTGCAAGCATCCTGACATGCCCTTGCTACATTTATTAAGTTCAAACTTTTTTTTCATCATCTTGTAAGAAATGTTTATTTTCCTCGGTCGATCCCATGAATATCACATTTAATAAAATAACGTCAATCTAAAATATATTTATTTTCAGCTGTCTTTAAATTAATCTTGTGTTTACATAAAGCAGAGACGGCCACATTGTCGGGAAAAGTTTCCGCCCCCACTTAGCCAGTAGCTGTGGGTTGCAGGATTAACAGCGCGATACATCAAATCAATGCTTGCCACACGTCACGGCTTATCTATGCGGTTATAGGTCAGACGCCATCCAACGATCTGTTTATCGATTGTCACTTCAGATATAACGGCGTCACAAATCATCGCCTTTAGCGTTGGCTTTGCCGTTCGATAAGTTGTGCAAGACACAAGGGATGAATTTAATGTCGGGGCTGCAAGGCCGCCCATTCCTGCCTGACACAAAACCCGGCTAAGACGTTTATCTTGTCTCTAACTCGACCTCGCCCAATCCGAATTCGTACAACGCATACACCGATCTCTTTGTTTAATTTGAACCAAAAATTTTTTATTCTTTATAAACGAAAACATAGAAACTTTTTTTTAAAATTAATTTAAGGATTACTCCAAATGCAGTCGCTTTTAATTGCTCGAAGTCGGTGTTAATTTCGAACTGAGTTTCTTGGGAACTACACTTTAGAACCGATGTTTTTTATAATGTTAGGGTTTTGGGGTTATATCGATATAAACTCGATATAAAGTAAGTCTACTTTCAATACGCCCTTTGTACACATAATACCCTGATATATCCATAATCAGGGAGGGTTTTGTTCACCTACATTCTTTACCTATTCGTAGTTGTAGGGGTGTGAATTAGTTCCAATGTATTCTCATCGCACGTAACAAGTTGCAAAATATACAAATACCAAAAATTAGTTTAATATACTGCCCTACAATGTAGAGCGTATCAGATATTAAGCTGATAAGAACAGATTGGGAGTTTATTATAAATTCTGCACAGCCCTGATTAAACGTACCCCGATTATACGTATGTTCTTGTACTAAAGAATGATTTGTTTAACCCATTTAACAACTTACCGAACTTATAAGTTTAAAAACTAAACAACTTCATTCGTCTTGTAAGAATAGTTGCTAAAACATGTGGCCACCCGCTAAAGTTCAGTACCCTGACATGTAAAGGGATTGGGTTTGAGAGAACTTCGACGCGACTCTAACTTACTCTGCGACGCGAAAGTGACGAGGGTAACGTAACTGAGATAGTTCCGAAAGTTAGCTCTGGCTGAGTTGAACCTTTGTTCATGTTTCTATAAACCTAAGGAGCAAGATTTATAGCAGCAAAATGCCTAGAGTAAAAGGAAAGTACTTGCTTAAAGTGAAAAGCCTATTGGGGCCGTTTGAAAGTTCTTTGAAAAACAAAACTTGTTTCAGAACGTTTTACCCAAACGTATTACGTGATCCTCTCTCTCTCTCTGTCTCTCTCTGTCTGTCTCTCTGTCTGTCTGTCTATCTGTCTCTCTCTCTCTCTCTCTCTCTCTCTCTCTCTCTCTCTCTCTCTCTCTCTCTCTCTCTCTCCCTTTCTCTTTCTCTCTCTCTCTCCCTTTCTCTCTCTCTCTCTCTCTCTCTCTCTCTCCCTCTATCTCTTTTTATCTATCTATCTATCTATCTATCTATCTATCTATCTCGCGCTTTCTCTTTCCTTCACTTCCCTCTCTCTGAATTGGTATATCAGAATATATAAATACATGTATTTAATGTGTGTATATGTATATTATATTATAATATATTAATAAATTGTATATTTACTGGATAAAAAGTGATTTTATGTATTAATATATTGTACATTGTCTGTACTATAAAAGTGATTTTACTATATTATTATATATTTACAGTATAAAAAAGTTATTATCTGTTTTAGTGTATTGTATATTACGTGTACTATTAAAGTAATTGTACTGCATTATATATTGTATATTTACTGTAAAATAAAAGGGATTTTTCCATATTAGTATATTTTATTTATTGCATAATACATTGTTTGTGAGATTACACTTGTATTTGTAACTATGACGGAATTTTGTTGTACTTTTAAATGTTGCTTTCTTCAGATAAAATATAATAAATGCTTCAACTCATTTACTTATAAAACTATGAATGAGTAGCATTTTTCTTCTTTTTTTTCTCTCTAAATATTTGCGACAACAAGTCTTGAATATAATATGCTGTTCCGGCTTAGTGCAATATACATTCTTGATTTTCAAGAAACGATTGATTGTTTGATTTTAGTGTGGTTAGAAATGACACAGCTCTCTTTGTAGCAGTACTTGGAGGAGTTGAAATAACAAATGTCTCAACCAATTTACTAAAAACTGAGAGAGCAAGGTTGCCCGCTTGACGAGGCGATGAAAGCTCGTTACTGGGCGACGTTTGTGTCGTCTGCATTATGCATTATTTCACCGATGGTGGAATTCTTCATGCTTCTTTTAGAAATAATTACGTTTTCTAATTTTATTACTTTTATGACCCTGCCCTAATATTTACAAGCTTTAATATCCCTCTTATATATGCACCACTAGCTGTAGTGTTCTACATACGTTTTATTATGCTATGGTGATACATTACTTTATCTATGTGACAACTGGTTTTAGGTTACGTTCGTCCATCCCTGCCCTTCAATTTCAAGCATTCACTATGTTAATGTAAGCAATTAATTTTGTATTTATTCATTTGAGAAGTGTTTACGGCCGCCACCGATGCTTTCGGGCATCGTGACTTGGTTTGATGATATCGTGTTACCAACGTGCCGGCAATAAATTACCCAACACCTGTAAAACATCCCTCCATTACAAATTAAGCCCTAAATATGCCACAATGAGGTGTAATTCCTTTATAATACGATACCGTCCGACACCTTGTTGAGCCTAATTGTTTGACCATCATGAAAGCCTGCTTAGAGGCGGGGTTGAAGGGGTGTTACAGAAGAATACTCCACTAATTAGGACAACCGACTCGGAGCCGACAAAAGGCGGAGGTGTAATGATTAACTCCCCTTAAAATGTTGCACCTTCCCTGTCATTATTTCAGGACCGGTATCTATGGTTCCCACTAGCCACGGCCGTTTCTACCCTTCTGCTTATTATATCCACCGTCTATTTAGAAGAACCCCTCGTTGAAGAACACAAACTAGATGATAAAAAGTCAGTTGCACCTTGTTTTATCTAAAGAGATGTTATTACATGCAAAGCAGAGGGCGAGAGAATTGGTCGAAAACACGAACGGCTTTGTTAATTACGAAATAAAGAGTATATCGTGGTGATTAATAAACTATAAATTGATTGGTTTAAACATACTTGAGTTTTATTTCTTCGTTTAAACAATTAATCCAACATTTATATACATCCGTTCATTCTGCAGTGCATAAAACCCCAATAACGACGTTTCACTAGAATCTCATCCTGCATTGACGAGCGAAAACAACAACAGTTGATTCTCTCTTCAATTGTTGTTGGGGTCACCTCGTCAATGCTGGATGATATTCTAGCGAAACGTCGGGACTGCGATTCTATGCCCTACAAAATGAACTGATGTAGACCTACTCCGGATATTCACTATTCATCATATTTTCCATCCCTCCATGACTACGTGTCAACATATGTATATATACTTACACATATAAAATAAATATAAAATATTTCAAAAACAAGAATACTTTTAATACATATATTATTCTAATTAGCTTACGTAATTATTTTTCCTGAAAATGCTGGTTCTGTTTTATTGCCAAAACGCTTTTGAATAATATATGTATTAAAACTATTCTTGTTTTTAAACATTTTAAATTTATTATTTATATTACAAGAAAACATATCACCATATTATATATATATATATATATATATATATATATATATATATATATATATATATATATATGTGTGTGTGTGTGTGTGTGTATATATATATATATAGAGAGAGAGAGAGAGCCCTCCAAAATGAATAGATGTAATCTGGATATCCAAAAGATCTGTAGAAAGAAAATAATTTTTTAATTATAAGTATTTATTTTGATTAAAAATGATCCGTCAATAATGGCAAGGACATAAAATCATATCAAAGAATATTTCCCATAGAAAAGAGTAGCGGAGTGGAAATGTCATTGCTTATCCAAGGTCTGAAATAGACCTATTTTTCGTCGGGGTTATGAATATTGGTCTATGCGTTATTATATTGCCCTGTGAGAACAGAGGTAAGTCAGGGCAGATGGTATTAGCTAAGAAAAGGATATAATGATCCTTAGTACTGTGAATGGTACCATCGCGTGAACAGAGTATCTTACCGGAAGGGGTTCTGCTCCCAATCGGCCTTGAGAGAGATGTTTACCAGTTACCTGAGTAAAGTGTTTGGAACGATAAACAGTAAAACCACAATAAAGTGTTTCAAACTTCATAGTTTGGCTGCTTACAGGACCCTTACTTGTTGACATCCTACAATGTGACAATTTTAATGTCTCATATAACAAACCAAAACTTAAGGAAAACCTTTAAGAATAAGACAAGCACAGAGTGGTCAAAGAAGGTAGAAACTCGTCGAAATCGACCGATAAGCCTTAGAGCTGTTGATCTTTTTTTATATTTTAATACACACACATACATACATATATATATATATATATATATATATATATATATATATATATATATATATATATATATATGTATGTATGTATGTGTGTGTGTGTGTGTGTGTGTATGTGTGTGTATGTATGTGTGTGTGTGTGTTTGTGTGTGTGTGTGTGTGTGTGTGTGTGTGTGTGTGTGTGTGTATGTGTGTATGTGTGTGTGTGTGTGTGTGTGTGTGTGTGTGTGTGTGTGTGTGTGTGTGTGTGTGTGTGTGTGTGTGTGTGTGTGTGTGTGTGTGTGTATGTGTGTGTGTGTGTGTGTGTGTGTGTGTGTGTGTGTGTGTGTATGTGTGTGTGTATGTGTGTGTGTATGTGTGTGTATGTGTGCATGTGTGTGTGTGTGTGTGTTTGTATGTGTGTGTGTCTGTGTGTGTGTGTGTTTGTGTTTGTGTGTGTGTGTGTGTGTGTGTGTTAAAATATAATATGTGAGTAACGATTACATTTGAAAACTTCTCGTAACAAAGATTCACCTTCGTCGGCAAATCTGTTCAGACCTAACAACAACTCGCACGTCGAGCCAGATGGTCCGATTCTTCGTCTGGTTTAAGATGTAACTGCTACTGGATATGAAGGAATCTTAACTGAACACTCTATTGCTTGTAACGTTTGAATAATATTAAATCTTTTTAAAATCTTTCCAAAGGTTATAAATGAATCAAATTAAAGTAACTGTTTTCTTCGAAAAACAAATATAACCTCAAATAGTTTGGAAAACTTGTGAATTGTACACTAGACTGTTTGTGGTTGGAAGTGTAAAGGTAAAACAAAAATTAGGTTTTGGCACTTGCGGCTGGGGGGTGGTTGCCGACAGGAGTAACAACTTTTATAGCAACTTCTACTGAAATTTTGAATTGAGAAAAACATTAAATCCTGCGTATTGAAAAATTACCTAAACATTTGTTTAAATATAAGAAACAATAATACAGAATCTTTACATTTAACAACAAAACTTGAACTATAAATAACAAATTAGAGGTAATAGGTTTGCAAAATTTTCAATGAAACTCCCAAGAATGAATTTATAAATTTTTCTTTAGATATTTATATTTTTATTTGAGGATAATTAAAGACGAATATATATTAAAGTTATAATAAAATAATGTAGGTAAAAAAAGCATTAGGTGTTTACTGAATACAAATTTTTTGAACAAACCCACTTGAAATCAGTTACTAAAAAGTATCAGAAACGCGTAAGACGTTTTTCATTTTAAATTAGATTAAAAATACATAACTTATTATGATTGTTATATTGCATTATTTGTATTAAGATTTATCAAAGTTTAAATAAATTAATATATTTGTCAACTGATCAAAACTATTTAATAGTAACCTTTCCTTAACAATGTTCAATAAATAATGTAACATAACCTACGAGTTAAAATAATTGTTTTACAACATAGCGGAAAACATTAAATCAGCTGATACTCGAAATCATGTGTTATCATTTAATTCACTTTGAGGTGACTCGTAATGTATCTTGACGGAACTTATACTGACGCAAAATTGTATGTTTATATCCGTCCAATAGGTTTTTGTAAGCGTCGCTATAGTATGTTGCTAAAACACTAATAATTTTGTACTCAATTTTATACAATTTGGTAAAATCAGTATCTATCATTTCTGGCACTCTTAGTCCTTGTCAAAACTAAAACCTTAAAAATGCAGGTAACCTACAACTTAAATAGATAAATGAAATTTATCTCGACAACAAAAACTATTACAAGGAATATTTCTCGGAATTAAGACCTTTAATTATTCAAATTAATACAAAATTCAAAATCATTACAACAAAAAAAAAATATATATATTATATTTAAATTCAAATATAATTCTTGTATTTGTATTTTGTCTTTCGTTCTTTATATATATATATATATATATATAGATATATATATATATATATATATATATATATATAAAATACGTTTTCTTGTTTAATAATTTAAAACAATATATTGTTTTAAAATTTATATATATATATATATATATATATATATATATATATAAAGAAATTTGTTACCTATATAAATAAATTAAATACCTATGCAATTAAATTAGACACAAAAACAGTTAAACTTATCTTCATTGTCAATCCTCAAATAATTCGGTGCAGAAAAATCATCTCAAAAGTACAAAAAGTTAGAAAGTTATGGTACCTAGTGTAAATTTGAGGTTAGGTATATTTAAGAAATTTTTTGGAAAAGGTTAAATTTCCTAATTTTATAGTGTTTGTAAAATTATTGTAATTATGTTTATTAATGAAGTGTATTATTTATTTGATTTGTTGCTTATTTACTGTTGTGGGTTTGTAGTCTTAATAAGCAAAATGCGAGTACCGTCATTGGTCGACAAGGTGGCAAAACATAAAATAACTAATTTCAGAATATGCTGTCATTATAGTTTAATGTTTGTTAGTGTTTAGTGTGTAATGTCATTGCCATTAATGGAATAGAATTTACTAAATACATTTAAATTAAAAGTGAGGTTATGACCAAAATAATCTTAATTATATAAAAATAATTATTTTGCAAACTTTGTGACGCCATATTTTATTGGTTAAAAGTGTACTTCTAACAGCTGATGGCGATGACTTGGTCAAGCATTTGAATTATTAGAAGTATTTATTGTGATTATGAATTACGTTAAATAATGAGCTTGACTCACGAGCTAAATTCTATTTATATTTTCATTTCATAATATACATTATTTCTGTGTTTTTAACTCATTAGTATTTTGAAATATTCTTGTTAGTGATTTAAAAGAGTTGTGGAGAAATAAAAATATGTTTTTAAACTTTTACTCTGTTATTATAGAGTATGGTAATGGATTTCGTCCTTCCAGTGGCAAACTGATTTGGGTCCAATTTAACACATTTGGATCCAATTTATAAATTTATTTTGAAGTGAAAACTTTCATAGCGAAGCCTACAAAAACTTATTGGATAGACATAAACATACAATTTCGCAACAGTATAATTTCCGTCAGATTACGCTATGAGATACTTCAAAGTTAATTAAATAATAACATATGATTTCAAGCAAGAGCTGATTTTTTGTTTATAGGTTATGTTGTGAAACAGCTGTTTTACACGTAGGTTATGTTATATTTATTGAACATTGATAATGGAAAAGGTTACTATTAAATAGTTTTGATCAGTTAATAAATATATTAATTAAGTATATTTATTAAAATTTTTATGAATCTCAATACAAACAATTTAATATAACAATTAGGTATGTATTCTTAAACCAACTTTTCAAATAAAAACATTCTTAGGCACGTGATACTTCTTAGGAACTGATTTCAATTTTTTTTTTTTTTTTTTTTTTTTTTAATTATATTAATGAAACCTCTAATAATGCTTTTTTGTTACCTACATTATTTTATTATTAACTACAATATTAATATTATTATTAGTCTTTATTAAACAACATTCCTTAAATTAAAATATAAATATTGAATGAAAATCGTATAAATTCATAAATTTTCATTCAAAATTTTGCAAAGCTATTAGCTATAATTTATTTGTAGGTCACATTTTGGTGATAAATGTAAAAGTTGTGTATTATTGTTTCTTATATTACAAGAAAGGTATTTCTCAATACGCAAACAACGAAATTTCTCAATTACTCCAGCGAGTGCCCCAACCTTGTTTTTTGTTTAGGTTTACATGCATGTTACGCACACAAGAGGCCTCGTATTGGGTAACCCTAGTAAGTTACTCTAATTAGTTTACTTATTGAACATTAACAAATATTCAATTACTTATTTGAGTATATTTTGACAAATGATTGTATATTTGTCAATCTATATTCCCATTTAACGTAACGTTTTGATAAACAAAAGAACGGGTTTCACAGCCTCAAGGCAGAGAATTACTAGAAGCACAACACTATAGATCCACCCAAGATACTTTGGATTTGCTACACGCGTATTCCCAAGTCACGCTTAAAATGTGTTCGCTTGTACAAAATGGCTATTTTTGCTTTAAGGTGAATAAGTGTTTCGGAAACCAGTTCCTGACAACAACTTGTATTATCTTCAGTAAATGCGATTTCGCACTAACGCTAGAGTGAACAAAGAAACATTGTTCGATCACACAATCGATTAACGAAAACCTTATGCAATAGATACACTTTGATATGTTTCAACAAAACGTTGCAACTTTTGCCAGACACAGAGCACAAAGCGCGATCGTTTCACCTCCCGCATTTCACAGAGCTGGGTTTTATGCAGGCTTTAAAATGTCGGCTATTCCAACCCGTTGACAATACCGCAGCGACCTCCATTATTGCCAACCCCCGCACCGCCCCGCCCGCCTGCCAGGCCTTCCATTTGCATATTGTACAGTTGTGCCGGCCTGTTGCTGTTAAAGTCACAGAAAATTTCACTCCAGTGTAACCACCTTAATAATATTAATGAATGGCCTGACAGTGTATGCGGAGAAATCTTAAATAATGCTAAAAAATAACTGTGCAATTTAGGGCGATTGCAAAAAAAAAAAATATTGTATCAAAATATTACCATAATGCATTTAATTCGTAAAAATTTTAATTAATTATCAAACTCAATTTATTGTATCTTTTTTAGTGGACAATATATTTCACACTTTTACCTACATCAAATGGTTGAAATATATGCACCACTACAATCCCTATATCCCTATTGAGTACAGGTTTATATCTCTATGTCCCACAAACCCTATAAAGTACAGGTTTATATCGCTATATCCAACAAACCCTTTAGAGTGCAGGTTTATATCCCTATATCCCACAATCCTTATAGAGTGCATGTTTATATTCCTATATCCCACAATCCCTATAGAGTGCAGGTTTATATCCCTATATCCCACAAACCCTATAAAGTACAGGTTTATATCGCTATATCCAACAAACCCTTTAGAGTGCAGGTTTATATCCCTATATCCCACAATCCTTATAGAGTGCATGTTTATATTCCTATATCCCACAATCCCTATAGAGTGCAGGTTTATATCCCTATATCCCACAAACCCTATAAAGTACAGGTTTATATCGCTATATCCAACAAACCCTTTAGAGTGCAGGTTTATATCCCTATATCCCACAATCCTTATAGAGTGCATGTTTATATTCCTATATCCCACAATCCCTATAGAGTGCAGGTTTATATCCCTATATCCCACAAACCCTATAAAGTACAGGTTTATATCGCTATATCCAACAAACCCTTTAGAGTGCAGGTTTATATCCCTATATCCCACAATCCTTATAGAGTGCATGTTTATATTCCTATATCCCACAATCCCTATAGAGTGCAGGTTTATATCCCTATATCCCACAAACGCTATAAAGTACAGGTTTATATCGCTATATCCAACAAACCCTTTAGAGTGCAGGTTTATATCCCTATATCCCACAATCCTTATAGGGTGCATGTTTATATTCCTATATCCCACAATCCCTATAGAGGGCAGGTTTATATCGCTATATCCAACAAACCCTTTAGAGTGCAGATTTATATCCCTATATCCCACAATCCTTATAGAGTGCATGTTTATATTCCTATATCCCACAATCCCTATAGAGTGCAGGTTTATATCCCTATATCCCATAATCCTTATAGAGTGCAGGTTTATATCCCTATATCCCATAATCCTTATAGAGTGCAGGTTTATATCCCTATATCCCACAATCCTTATAGAGTGCATGTTTATATTCCTATATCCCACAATCCCTATAGAGTGCAGGTTTATATCCCTATATCCCATAATCCTTATAGAGTGCAGGTTTATATCCCTATATCCCATAATCCTTATAGAGTGCAGGTTTATATCCCTATATCCCACAATCCCTATAGAGTGCAGGTTTATATTCCTATATCCCACAATCTCTATACAGTGCAGGTTTATATCCCTATATCCCATAATCCCTATAGAGTGCAGGTTTATATTCCTATATCCCACAATCTCTATACAGTGCAGGTTTATATCCCTATATCCCATAATCCCTATAGAGTGCAGGTTTACATCCCTATGCCCCACAATCCTATTCCGCACCTCCTGCAGGTGTGTATGCGTATGTCTGGATACGTGTAATATTGTGTATACTGTAGAAATCAGTGTTATCAGTAGTGAAATGTTAGACTAGAGTGGCGCCAAGGACTCCTGTACACCATACTTACATGTTGCAGCTAATCCGCACCCGTTCTTGCGGGACAAAGTTATATAGACACCCAGCCACAGATACCTATATACAAATAGCTTTACACAGATAACTAATTACAGTTATATAGATACAAAATACATTGCCAAACACAGATACCTAGACACAGAAAAATAACTAATCACGGATACTTACACATAGATACATACGACATGGATAACTAAATTTAAACAACTAGACACAAATAAGTAGATAGCTATATTTACATAAACATCTAGGCTAAATTACATAGGAAGTCTTTCAACCGACTACAAACCTTACCTCACCGAAATTCGAAACTTGAAAGCCAGTGATTGTTTTAAAGAGTTTAAAACACGTTTCATTCCGGAAAAAGTCATCTTCAACAACTCAAGTTAATTAATTACAATGGATGTTGTTTTACTGACACGGGGCAAACCAGGTCCATTTTTTGTATATATATGTATAAACCCTTCTGATACACAGACCATTTCTCTTTAGTTGCCTCACTTTGCACATGGTCTGTTTTACATATGGGCAAAAAGCAAAAAAAGAATATTGGCTCTACGTTAAACTTAAGCTTTTTAAGGCATAAACATAAATTATAGCAAACGTCCTAAAACAAAAACAACATAAAAATAAATCGTAAAAGACGATTCACAGTACGGAATGTTTTAAAACAGGACTCGACCGAACCAGGATATGTGGGAAACGCCGCTCCTGGGAGTGCTAAGACGGTTTATGGAACTCCGTCAAACATCGTCTCTCCGTCGTAAAGGTGTTTTGTTGTTCCCCATCAAAGTGCTGTGAACACATTGTTGACAAAAAAATAAACACCTTTACAAACTGTCACTGACAGTACGTTCCTCAATAGTCCTTCGCACAGCTGGTGTGGAGTCTTTGCGTCGGTTCTGTTACAGTCGAACAGTGATACGGCCTTGTTTCTTTCCTTTTACTTTCCCTTCCTTCGCTCCTTGAAGGAATTGGCATTCCTATTTTATTACAATTTCAATCCGTCTGTTAGTTTCTTAAAATTGTATTTATATGTATTTGCTTACATACTTTTCGTCCACCGTTACAACAGAGACGATGGATTGCCTAAACAGCGACGTGTTGGTTTGTTCACGTTTGCAGGGTTACCACTAAGCTGGATAAATACTGGTTTTCTAAAATAATTTTTAAAATGACTAAATAAATAATTCAAGTAATCCATAACTTTATAAATATTAATGTACGTGCATACAATTAAATACATGCTATAAAAACAAATTAAAATCAACCATGGTTTATGTTACAGTTTTAAAACTAGCTATTGATTAAAAACAAGTAATAAAAAAAGAGTTTTTATAATCATTCCCTACATAGGTTAACAAAAAGAAATTTTAATTTAGTTATTTATTATTAAATAATTACCATTCATATAAATAAAGTAATATAACCTATGCCTTAAAACATCTGTTACCACATAACATATAACATAAAATCAACTGTTTTATAAAATCATATGTTATCACTTATTTAAAACCAAATGGAATGAAATAATATATATTGCATACTTTGTTTATATTGTGAAAGGTTTTCTCCCATATAAAACTAAAATTAATTCATTATAATTAGTTAATGAATTTATATTTGAAAAAAAAACTGTAGTAACATCAAGGGTCATGCACTACAAGTTTAAACAAGATTAACATGTATTTGTACTTGAGTAAATGAATAAAAAGTATTTTATTAACGATTGAAGGTTTGAACAATATACACACACACACACACACACACACACACACACATATATATATATATATATATATATATATATATATATTTGTTTATTTATTTATACAAGGAGAATGTGTACTAATAGAAGGAATTTCAAGAGAAATGAGTAAGTGCTACTACGTTGAGGTAGATGTTACTAATGAGTCAATAATTAACTAATAATTATATTTTAATTTGTATTCTTACCAACATTCATCCTACATTATAAAATAAAATTAATTAGGATTTTTTAGATTTTACATTGATTTTCCCAATAGAACCAATAATGAATGATGAAATAATGAAAATATTTGAAGCATATTATATATATATTGCAACGTATTAAGAATAAAGATGCAATTTTTTATCATATTGAAGAAGCTATATAATTTACTCAATCTATATTTTGTGTAACTAACATATATTCATGTATGAAATGAATAATTACCTAAATAAATTATTGAGCTACAGTTCACTAAAAATAAATCTATATAAAATCTTCATATAGAGTTTTCTATTACTACCGCCAATAATAGGAGAGTTATATGTTTTATTACAGTGTTCTGCCATTCCTAACGTTTCGATATTCTCCACTGTTGACGCGTTTCGTAGTAACTCCATTTTGAGCTAGAAATCATAGTTTGGAGGAACAGTACGATTGAAGTTTTGAAAATGGAGTTACTCCGAAACTCGTCAACAGAGAAAAATATCTAAACGTTAGGAATGGCAGAAAACTGTACTCAAACATATAGAAAATATTCTCAACAGAAATGAAAATGAGTATATTGATAATTTCAATGGGATAATTGTTCAACACGTTGAACAATCTATTTTATTGTAGATTTGAAAGTATAATAAATTTATTATTTATATAATTGGAATAAATTATATATTTATTTTAAGTACTAATCATTTTCCGAATCAATTGCTTAAAAATAAGGTAATAACGGTTTTTATAAATAGAAAACACATTACTTCTATAATTACAGCGCTAAAATCAAATCTATACCAAATTCAAACGCCCTACGGACGCTCGTGCACACACATGCACACAAGCGCACGCACACACACACACACACACAAACACACTTATACACTCTCACACACTAATATATATATATATATGTGTGTGTGTGTGAGTGTGTGTGTGTGTGTGTGTGTGTGTGTGTGTGTGTGTGTGTGTGTGTGTGTGTGTGTGTGTGTGTGTATGTGTGGTGTGTGTGTATGTGTGTGTGTGTGTGTGTGTATGTGTGTGTGTGTTTTCTTGTATAATAACCAAAAACATTTATTCCCGATGATGTTGGTACTGTTTATCAACGAAAAGCTTTGAAAAAAATTAATAAATAATTCTTGTATTTCAATAACCTTAGTGTATTATATATATATATATATATAGGGTTGCGAGGGCGCGCGTGTGTGTGTGTGGGTTGAAGTATTATTACTTTGAACGAAAATATACTGTGTTTACTTCAAGCAAATTCCCTTTCTTTTTAATAACGACTTGAGTCATATCTATGAAAACCAAATGCATAGGCTTATTATAGTTTTAATACATCTATCATACGCTTTCTTAAACACTACGTATATGCACTTTAAGGATCTAGATTGACTCCAACTATTGCATGTTATAAGTCACTTGGTTCTGTATAATGCACTGCTTTTAGTCGAAGTACGCCGTACTTAAACACCTTTGGGCTGTTTAATGCTAGCGTTTATCGTTTCGAAATTAGTTGACAGGGTCTCGTCTGTTGGCAGCAGTAGACGAGAAGCTACGCTTATATTTTCTCATATGTTAGCATTGACGGAAACGTTTTAGGAAATCAACTTTTATATCGTAGACTATTTATTTCAAACAACTTTAATACTATACTTAAACATTATGAATTTTGCATGATCAGGAACAACATTATGAATTTTGTATACTATTGACGACAAATTATAATTTATGTAAACTTTATTAAGACAAATTAATTAACTATATTGTCAATAGCTAAAGTACTAGGTATTGGACTGAACGGTTATTACAAATATATTCATACAAAAGCTTCTACAACTTGTTATTGAGCGTAAACGTAAGGTCTCAACTAAACGCATGAAGGCCACGAGGGACTCAACTGTACTGTAATAAATAAATTATTGTAAAAGCATCTACATTTTGTTAATAAGTAAAGTAGTAAGGCCTCAACTGAACAGATATGGGCCACGAGGGACTCAACTGTACTGTAGTAATTAAGTTATTGTAAAAGCATCTACATCTTGTTAATAAGTAAAGTAGTAAGGCCTCAACTGAACAGTTGACGCTCTATAACGCTCATAAAGTTTTCAACATCTCTCTCTCTCAACTCTCTCTCTCTCTCTTTCTCTCTCTCTCTCTCTCTCTCTCTCTCTCTCTCTCTCTCTCTCTGTATATTTTGTTTGGTTGGTTTGTGTAAAGTTGCATTTTTTAGTTTATGGAGTATTTACGAGCTAAATTAAAGTTATATTCCTGGTATAATATGGGACACCTCAAAACACCTGTCCTCAGGCATAAACCGAGTAAGTGTCAGTTTTAGGGACGTTTATATGTTAATAATTACATAAAGATCATTACTTTTAAACAATTTGATTTGATAATTAATTAGTTAGAGATAATCAATTATAATTAATTAATTAGATAATTAATTTTTATATATCATTAAAGTGAAAGCTTTAAAGGGATCTTATATTGAGAAGCAACTCTAGCCAGGTGAGTCATGCTTACCAACCGTTTGTGGCTTTACCTTAAGCTAATGAAGGCTTACTTAAAACCTAAGCTTTGAGTCCGACCTTTGTTATTGCTCGAGTTCATTAGCGGCAAAGGCAGAACAATGCTACTGCTGTGACGTGGGCGACATGTGTCTCGCTGCCATAACGTCGGCAATCTCCCTTCCCCCTCCTCGAAATCCCCTTCTCTTGTTATCTTATCGAAATGTTACAATTGCATCGCTATTTGCGTTTGGTTACACTGTCGCTGTCAGGGTTAGTAAGATTCTGTCGCATAACTATTTTTATATTTTCCTTTCTTAAAATAGGTTTTATATTAGAAAGTGCTTACTTAACCGAGTGGTCAAGTGGGTAAATCTCTTAACTATTAATTGAATAGTTTCGGGTTCGATCCTAGGTAGTGCCCACGTTTTTCTACACATATTTAACGTTCCCAGGTTGATTAATCCTGTGAAAATCAGTAACTAGGGTAAGAAAGAGAGGGTTAAGAATAACGATGGCCACACGTATTTTTCTTGAATGGAGTTTGGTCCACGTAATCCATCTCTCTAACTTGCAGTTGAACAAATTTCAGTTTCTGTAAGTATAAAAGAAGAGAATGTTTAAATATCGCTGCTGTCATTGTTGAGACTTTACTAATTTAGTCAGTAACAAAGTGTAGTTAAAGTTTATAAACCTATCATAACAATTCAGTTGAGTCCTTTTTACCCAAGTCACTCAGTTGAGGCATGACTACTTTACTCAATAAAACAGTGAGTTTGCTTTTCTTTTATTTTACTGATGGGTTTGTATTAATTTATTTCTTAACACAGATCAGTTAGGTCCCTCGTGGCCTACATCTGTTCAGTTGAGACCTCACTACTTTACTTATTAACAAGATGTAGATGCTTTTACAATAACTTAATTAGGAAATTTATTGTCAAAGAATTTTTACAAAGAAAACATTACAAATTTAGAAAAAATTAGAAAATTACAATTTACTTAATACAAAGAATAACTTATTTTAATAGGGAGGCTGCTTCCGCTTCTCTGCGTCGTTGCCGTCGCCATGCCCGCTGCTTATTGCGCCACCGGCGTTTAGACCTGAGCTCCTTTTCCTCCTCGTCCATCATGAGTTCTTCATACATCTCGATGTGGCCTACTGCAAGGTCTTAGTCCGGGATACAGTACAGTTGAGTCCCTCGTGGCCCATATCTGTTCAGTTGAGGCCTTACTACTTTACTTATTAACAAGATGTAGATGCTTTTACAATAATTTATTTATTACAGTTCAGTTGAGTCCCTCGTGGCCCATATCTGTTCAGTTGAGGCCTTACTACTTTACTTATTAACAAGATGTAGATGCTTTTACAATAACTTAATTACTACAGTACAGTTGAGTCCCTCGTGGCCCATATCTGTTCAGTTGAGGCCTTACTACTTTACTTATTAACAAAATGTAGATGCTTTTACAATAACTTAATTAGGAAATTTATTGTCAAAGAATTTTTACAAAGAAAACATTACAAATTTAGAAAAAATTAGAAAATTACAATTTACTTAATACAAAGAATAACTTATTTTAATAGGGAGGCTGCTTCCGCTTCTCTGCGTCGTTGCCGTCGCCATGCCCGCTGCTTATTGCGCCACCGGCGTTTAGACCTGAGCTCCTTTTCCTCCTCGTCCATCATGAGTTCTTCATACATCTCGATGTGGCCTACTGCAAGGTCTTTGCCCGGGATACAGTACAGTTGAGTCCCTCGTGGCCCATATCTGTTCAGTTGAGGCCTTACTACTTTACTTATTAACAAGATGTAGATGCTTTTACAATAATTTATTTATTACAGTTCAGTTGAGTCCCTCGTGGCCCATATCTGTTCAGTTGAGGCCTTACTACTTTACTTATTCACAAGATGTAGATGCTTTTACAATAATTTATTTATTACAGTTCAGTTGAGTCCCTCGTGGCCCATATCTGTTCAGTTGAGGCCTTACTACTTTACTTATTAACAAGATGTAGATGCTTTTACAATAATTTATTTATTACAGTTCAGTTGAGTCCCTCGTGGCCCATATCTGTTCAGTTGAGGCCTTACTACTTTACTTATTAACAAGATGTAGATGCTTTTACAATAATTTATTTATTACAGTTCAGTTGAGTCCCTCGTGGCCCATATCTGTTCAGTTGAGGCCTTACTACTTTACTTATTAACAAGATGTAGATGCTTTTACAATAACTTAATTACTACAGTACAGTTGAGTCCCTCGTGGCCCATATCTGTTCAGTTGAGGCCTTACTACTTTACTTATTAACAAGATGTAGATGCTTTTACAATAATTTATTTATTACAGTTCAGTTGAGTCCCTCGTGGCCCATATCTGTTCAGTTGAGGCCTTACTACTTTACTTATTAACAAGATGTAGATGCTTTTACAATAATTTATTTATTACAGTTCAGTTGAGTCCCTCGTGGCCCATATCTGTTCAGTTGAGGCCTTACTACTTTACTTATTAACAAGATGTAGATGCTTTTACAATAACTTAATTACTACAGTACAGTTGAGTCCCTCGTGGCCCATATCTGTTCAGTTGAGGCCTTACTACTTTACTTATTAACAAAATGTAGATGCTTTTACAATAACTTAATTAGGAAATTTATTGTCAAAGAATTTTTACAAAGAAAACATTACAAATTTAGAAAAAATTAGAAAATTACAATTTACTTAATACAAAGAATAACTTATTTTAATAGGGAGGCTGCTTCCGCTTCTCTGCGTCGTTGCCGTCGCCATGCCCGCTGCTTATTGCGCCACCGGCGTTTAGACCTGAGCTCCTTTTCCTCCTCGTCCATCATGAGTTCTTCATACATCTCGATGTGGCCTACTGCAAGGTCTTTGCCCGGGATACAGTACAGTTGAGTCCCTCAGTAGATGGCAAAACCACAGTTTCGCCACAAAAACAGGTGGTTTTGACGGAAAATACGTTACTTTTCCGTTAAAAACGGTTAGGTGGGGTATGAGGGGTTGGTTTCAGCGATTATTGGAGGGTGACGTGTATGGTACGAGGTCTGGAATGTGGGCGGTTGTGCGCGGTTGTGCGTGTGTGTATGTGGCAGGTGTTTTTTTTAGAAATACGTTAATTTTCCGTTAAAGACCGTTAGGTGAGGTAGTATGGGTTGGTTGGTGATATGGGTGTTGGCTGTTGTGTGATGTAATTAGAAGCCTGTTCGGACATGTTGGGGGGTAATGTAAAAACCGTTGTTTACCTAGAGAATGTGTGTATTATATTCTGTACCCAGTTCGTTGCTGACCTATATTTTTACTATAACGTCGCGTTTGTACGGTTGAAATCCGTTACGAGGTGATGGGATTATTTTCGCAATAAATGTGTCAGTCGCAAAGACTGAACGGTGACTTCTCTGTTTGTTCTCCAGATCTTTACTGGTTAAAAAATGTAAAAGCATGTTAATTTATTGATATAGGTTCCTCGCTCGTGAGCTAATGTGTTTACACATCGTTGTGCTAGCGATTGTTTGTTGTAACAGGTATTTGGCCTGAATAAATTGTTTTTAAAAACCTACCTCTGTTTCGAGTTATAATCATGTTCGGACCATTGAAAAGTGTTTTTAAGACTTTACCTGCGCGCTTGTACGTGCGAGTGCTCACGATTGTGTGACGTAATTAAAAACATGTTCGGGCATGTTGTGGGCAATGTAAAACGTCATTGGGAACTTGTATAGATGATGACGACGAGATACTTGTGTTATAGTTGTGGGATAAGTAGTTGGTTAGTAGGTCAAGGTCATAGGAAGATGTTTTTAAAAAGAGTCGCAAGCAGAAGTGCTTGCGACATTAATATTAATTTTTTTATTTATTTATTTATTATTTTTTTTTTTTTTTTTTACACAAATACAATAGCATCTTATAATTACATCGCTATATTATAACAAAAATACAATTTTTTTTTAGACTAATACAGCTACTGATGTAAAGTCAGTTCGGTGGACCCACATCCGGACGGTCCGTTGGAGACTATGTGAAATTCGCCGGCACCCACCTCATCCAAATCCATGTTCGCCAACAGCGTGATGAAGCGTCTAGGTAGGAATATCTGGAATTTCGGGTCTTCTCCTTCCTTGTATGGGAAACCTCCGAGCGCAGCAACAACTGCTTCCCCGTAGGTAGTGTCGATTTTTCTGAGGTAGTGCACCGAATACTTTTTACCTTCCTTCAGTTCTGAACATTTCTTTATGGGCAACCCGTCAGCTTTAGACTTTGAGTTGAACTGTTGAATTATTGACTGTAAAGTTGCTTCGCGGTTCATAGTTACGGAGGAGAAGTAACTGTATCGTGTAGCTCTGCCTGAGGTCTATAAGGAAATGATGTCTAACCACCGCTCTCTTTGGTTTATATAATGCGTTTCCCCCTCCCTTATTATTGTAGTCATAGTCTTAAGACTGTCGCGACTTTCATCGCACGTAGAAGCGCGCAATTCGTTTCTTTGTGTTGCGGGGCTATAACGCTTTTACAAACGTTCTGGATTCCTCTCAGGAAGGTCCATTCTCTTGAGGAACCGATATCGATAACTTCAGCAGAAGTGAAACCACGAATCCATTTCGCCTTTTCGTCACCCGTTGTAAATATCAGATCGAACTGTTTCACGTAGTGTAACATGACGTTACGAAGCTCTACGTAATCGGTGAACCCTTCCTCCCACGATATGTGATGATAATTCTTACTCAACCAATTGTTGGTTTTTTTGTATTTATTGCTCAAGGTAGAGTATTCGAAAGGCGGTTTAAACAGGAACGTGTAGGTAGCGTTTGTTTGTAGGTCCAATAATACGAGTTCCTTCACTATAAACGCGTTACACTCTCCTTTAAAACATTGCATCTCTAACACGCAAGCAGATCGTTCCATTATTTCTTTTTCCTTGTCCTCTATTCTCCAAAACGTCCGGACGCAGACTGCAAATAGGTCTCGATCCTTTTCGCCTTTTATACCTCTTCCTGCTTAGGAAGAATGCTCGTAGCGTTCTCATCTTCCCCCGACGTTATCGGTTCAACGTTCTTGATATCTTCCTCCTCGTCTTCTACGCTCGTTTCTTGATCCAGCATAAGCAACAGCTGTCTATTGAGTTCAACCTCTTGTGGCAACCGGTTGTATATGCTATAATCAATGTACCCGTACTCTGGTGGCTCACCAATCCCACCTTTTAAACAAGCCTCTACATAGTCTCTAATACTGTCCTCAGACAACTTCAACTGTTCCAAGTACCTTTCAACGGCAGGAACCACACCATTTAGTACGTAAAATTCTCTAGGCGTCAACATAACCTTTTGCCCGTTCCGATGATAATCTTTAATACGAACGTAGTGTTTACCATATATCTTTACGGTGTCAACTTCGATATCTGTTCCGGGTAATATCAAACGTGTCTTCTTTCCGCTTTCTCGACAGGCTAGGAAGGTTTCAAAAACGTTCAAGTAGCCGACAAAGGTCTTGAACGAATCCGCTGTAAATAATATGTATCTTTTGGAGTGGTTGATGAGCACTCCTGGCAAAAGAGACAGAGACTCAAAAACCCCTACTGTCACGTTCTTTCCCATGCACGCAGTTAGTGGGTACACAGCACGGAGATAGGCACCGATAAACATATCGCTTATGTCGTCTTCAAGATCGTCTTCCCTGTTCCTTTTCATTTCCGTTAGACGTATTGCGTTGTTATAGAGCGAGGTTAGAGCGTTGTCAACGTCTTTAAACTCTGGTATTTCTACACGAGTTTCTTTTGAATTTTCATTAGAAACCGTATCATCCACGTTTTCGTCCAACTTAACACCACCCCGCTAAAGGTGCGTCCGTCTCACTACATGTGTTCATTATGTGCGTTCAAGGTCCTTTCTAACTATGAATGTCTGGAAAGTGATCTTGACTGGCCGAGATCAAAGTTTTAAATGAAAACAACTCCATCCGACTTTCTTATATACATCGCCACCCCCTCCCACTGATCAAAACAAAACACCTCTACGACACTCTCTTTACACTCCCTGTGAGAGGCGTATAAGTTACTATCGTATCGTGTAAAATCAAACAGTAAGCAGCCGTTTTGTCAGGAATATTTTCTGCTGTCTCAAATTCTAACCTGATATCAACTGTTGAGCTCTTCACAGATTCGTTCTGTTTCGAACAATCAATAACCACTATTGGTGAATATTCCTCATACGAATCCGGAGAAAACAGAGGCACGTTCTTACGCCCGTAATACGATGATTGAAACTTAGCGTACATCTCGTACAGCATTGAATAACGTTTTTTCGAAAAATCGGCGCTAACGTTGTCGTACGGGAAAAACTGCGAGTTTAGGAACAGTTTTACGTTTTTAAGATTGCAATGATCGAAATTAGTTGAATATCTTGTAATGACGTGCTTCCTGTTAGTCTGAAATGCAAAAATTACAAATCTTGGTTTCTCCATTTGGTTCGACGTTTTTATCGTCCATGAATGTCTCTGAGTTTGCGGCAGTACGGGGTATTCGTGCAACTCCCAACTCCGAAATGGTACCACGATCTCGTGGTCATCGTTTAGCTCTCTCAAAAGCCTGACCTTGTGTTCATCAGACAATCTCACGTGCGGCACCCGCCATACTATCTTTTCCAAAACGCATTTCCAATCCAATGTGGCATCGGTTGCACCGGTAGCTCCTATTATGCAATCGTTGTCTGAAGAAGATCTTATTAGAACCAACTCTTGACGGACGTTCATTATTATTCTACGGTAATCCTCTGCAAACCCTAACAACAATTGAAGCGGAATACAAAAGTCAAAATTCCCTGTTGAGTTTGGTTTTTCATTAATATCGGTAGGAAACAACCAACCGGACATTCTTATAATGTTGCGATCTGGAGCCGAAAGAGATACTAGGCCTTTTAGAGTGCTGGTTATTCCCACGCGTTTCACGGAATCAACCGTAACACCGGAAATTTCATATCTAATCTCCTCGAACAGATACGACATCGCGTTATTCACAAACGGGACTTCCGTTCCCAAAGTCCCATCTTTTTTCGTCACCTTTCCTTCGATGTACAGGTAGCTCTCCGACGGCAGAGTGTACGCATCTTGCGATTGAATAGGAATACGGATTTCGTCGTTATTTCCTAATCTGGATGAAGCGTAAGGGTTGTGGCTGTGATACTCCTTCTCCCAAATCGTTTCGTCGAACACCGGACCGTGGCCTATGTCTAATATATCCATCGTTAAGAACTGTGAAACCTATTCTTTCTAGAAACGTCTTGTTCTCACTTGTTATCCTTTCTATCTGTTCACAAGAACTGAATTTCGTTCCACCAAGAGTATCGTTAATAAAGTCTAACCCCATACTCATACGCGTTTTATATGCAATCTGATGCTTATAGTTTCTCCTCTAAAATCAACTGGATCCCCGTTTTGATCAAGCACTCTCACTACGACTTCTGAAATCAAACTGAATTTTATGGGCAAGTAAACCAGATTTTGTGGTACTTCTATTATTTTAAATCCCGGCGGAACCGATGGAAAAAACGAATGTATAATATGTTCCCTCTTTCCGTTTTTGTAAGAACCGTCTATGATGTTACAGGAAATTTCGATGTTGTTTACCTTTATAATATTGACCTCTTCATCGCCCAAATGAGGTTTCTTTTCTTCGTTCGGTGCGAGGTTTCTTTTAAACCCCAACAGCGATCCTATAGAATGTGGTTGATCGAAATGTATGTTGAATTTAGTAACTATTTCGCATCGAAGGAGGCTGTTATTTGCCGTAAGCGAAAAGTTGCTGTAACCTATGGACCTCTGTAACACTCTGTTCACTTCGTCAATTTCGTAAGACCCTGTAGGCAATTCTATCTCGTATATTTTATTGTTTTTTACGTCACCCGCTTTGCTGTAGTGTAATTTGTTGTTAATGCCTTTGGTGACGTTTGGTATGGAATTGTATGTAGTGAATTCTAATAGAGCCGCTTCCCACTGGCTTTCTTCGTGCAGCCTTAAAGGTGGAAACAGCACGCTCCTCAGTATAGACTCGTCCCCAGTAAGGGATACCGTGTACGAAGACATCTTAAATGACACTGACTTTATTTGCCAGGAATTCTAAACATAAATGGCCGCAAATTAACGAGTCTTCCGGTTGTCTTCTTTCATAATTGTATAGAATTGTTTTTGCCGATCGTAAATACTGATTCAATTCCGATGGTGGTGGCAAGTTGCCGAAACTATCGAAGTAAAACACTGTGCTTCCTAATTTTTTGTAACAGACCCAATGCGTTCCCGACCCGACCATGCTGTCCAAGTTCACTATAGCTGATTCGTTTACACGAGGTTTTGACGGAAGATTGTCTCTCATAAAGACGCCTCTGAAATTCGGTATAGAAAGGCAGTATGCGTAACGTTCGAGCTCTTCATTCGTCAATGCCTTGTTCGGTAATACGAGTTTTCTACTACTATTTAATACACATTTCTGTACGGTCGCAGGTACAACCCCCTCCCGTTTTTTGAACCATTGTTCCTACGTCTTCTCCTGTACTTACTGTCTGTCCTCTTTCGACCAACTCTTCTGACAGGCACCCTTTTACGTCTTTTTCTTATTCTCCTTTTCATCCGTCCACCTCCGATTGCACTTTTTGCCTTCATCGCTCCGGCCACCGCTAAAGCAGCCGCTCTTTCACCAATACTAGCGTCACTAGACTTAGCCCTTTGCCAAGCTTTTTCTGCTAAAACCCTGTCTGCTACAGAACGTGATGCTGAATCAGAATATCGGGAATAAACTATGTCGTGGACCTTACAGGCTTCGTCTAACTTATTTATACCCCGATCTCCTCGTGCCAAACGTTTTTTCAACTTTGTACCTGGTCCGCAATATCTATACCCACCCGGTATGTGTAATTCCACCGGTAAAGCGTCGATAGCCCTGTTGACTACGGCACTAACTGGAATAATACCGACTGCTTTTTTCGCAAGTCTTACAAGTGATGATGATAAACCACTTCCTTCTCTTACAAACTTCTTTCCGTTACTAAATGTTTTACCGTTTAACATATTAAATATATATGTATCTATTATTTATCTACACGGTTACTTCATATAGAATGTCCATTTGTTGTAGAAACTTGTTACTTTATAATAACGAACCACTTCATACCAAGTTTTTTTAAAAAATAAAGAAATACCTCTATCACATCCAAATGCTTGCAATAATTATTTCTTGTTTTATTTTGTTTATTATTTTTTTATATTTTTTTTTGTAGCATATATTTAATAATTGTTATTCTTTTTACAACAATAATTACTAACACATGTATCACATTAACTTTTTATTGAACAAAAAAATAATATTTACATTGTATTACACTTAACTAAATAGTAAATGGAAGTAACAGCTCTTCTCCGGTCAATTCCCCTCCTCCGCAATACCGTCAACGGCTGGTTTTTCCGCTTCTGGAGGATAAGATATTGGTGACGTTCCACGAGCGTCGGTAGTATCCTTTCCATAGTTCGAGGCGCCGACTGTAACTCTCATGCTGAATCCTTGATCCAATAGCTTATTCATCTCGGTTGAGAAAACGTTAACAGCATCTTTTTGTTCGATGCGTAGCGGATAATACTCTATATATCTAGCAGTCAAAGCCATCTTGTAAGTTTATGACGGATGTTTCCTCTTCAAGAAGTAAATTTGAAATATGTATTATTTTTAGTTTCGCTCTCTATATAACAATATATTACATTAGCCTTGTACAATAAAGGCGTTGCTTATCCCTGTTTCCTCTTCTTTGCGGGGTGTATTGGTAATGGGTCTAAGTAACGCAGAGCATAACATCGTGCCCCAAAATCCTCACCCTTTACTAATTTTAAATAACCGCACCTCGGAAACCATCCACCATGTTCGATCCATGGAAATTCATGTGCTTCCCAATCCTTTAAACCACCACCACAGTAAAAGCATATAACGCCATCAGGTGGAGAGTGAAAGAAAAAACCGGCTTCTGCAAATTGCCAAGCATAAGGGCGGGAATATACAAATCTGGTGTTGTTGAACGATTCCAGCCTGCTTCCAGGTGTACTGTATCTCGGGTATGCAACCATATCTCCTATATTATAAACTGAAATATTTTCTTGAATATATACTATCTATTTGCAGACTAGGTGCAACTCTCCACTTCCTTCGTGCGTGTGTACTCTGCATCTTGTGTTATCGTATCTATTTATATTATCCGTTGTATCCCCTCCACTGCTCAATTTTCGATTTTCTCCTTCAGAAAAGTCGTTCTTATATGTTTCCCCAGGTTCTGCTATAGCTTTCGGTTGTCTGACTGAATCCTGCTTCTGTCTCTTGTTTGCGACTGGTTCCTCTTTTGGAATAAACTTTAACTTTGTACCACTGACTGAATCCTGCTTCTGTCTCTTGTTTGCGACTGGTTCCTCTTTTGGAATAAACTTCAACTTTGTACCACCAAAGATGTACTTCCAGTTTAAATAGGTACGTCCATCTACACCCGGTAAAGCTACTCTTCTCCCGTCTCCAGTATGCATGTAATGGAAGAGTGAAGACGCGAACCTTTCTAGAGTTTCTATGTTTACGGCATCCAACTGTTCTATAGGGTTACCAACTCCGCTCAAACGTTTGTTGTAGAACTCGAAACCATCTTTCGATAATAACGGTGTCACAGACCTGACGTATTCCAATGTAGCAGCATCGTTTGATGACACAGGCCTACCAACATTTTCGATAATTTTGTTTTGCATATCGTAATTTCCGTTTCTAGTGAGTTTAAATCCTACGCCTGAAGGTCCTTTGGGACCCCGTTCACCTGGCTGAGCTCTAACAGCGATTTTACTCTTGGAGATTTGATGACGACCAAACTTGTCCACGCTCATCTTTATAAATGAAGTTAAGCAATAACGTTTCTTCGTTTTAATTCTTCTGTCAACGACACTACCTCGTTCTCTAGCCCCGTGTGTCCTGCAGACATAGAGTCATATAACAAACGCAGACGATTCACTAACTCGTTTGCATTATTGTAATAAACAACGTTGGTATGCTGAGTGTCTTTTAAATTCACACCAGCTCCTGATTTGCTCTTGTCTTCTCTCGGAGGAAATAGATGTGCTATAATTCTTTTATATTTCTTTGACCTGTTCCTGTACACAGGTGCGTTAGAACTGTATCCCTTTCTATGAGCGTTGGTCAGTTGGCAAATGCGTTTAAAATTTTCGAGATCTCTTTTTGTATATTTCTCTGGAATATAATTGAAGATTAGCTCGAACAGACCGCGCGTACCTCGAAAAGTTTTATTCTTTACAAGTATGTTATCTTTGTTGGTGATCTCCAATTTCGCGTCACCTATATCCAATGTACCGTCTTTAGCCAACCGAGCGCCGAACGTATGGTATTGTTTCTTCCTGCTTGTATCAGACATTGAATCTAACATCTTTAATAAATACTTTTTACCCATAGGACCTTTACTCGATATATTGTCGCTCAATATACTGACGTCTTTAGTTGACTCGTGAACAGACGTTCTTCCATCATCTTCATCCGTTACATAGTCTGCTGATGTATCCGTCAACTCAGCGCCCGACTCCTGTTTAAAGGGTATTATGTCTTGCGCGTCACCATCAATCCATGCGTTTTCACCGAGTTTTTCAGATATCTTCTTTAACGGTTCTACTATCGGTTTGAAAGTGGTCTCCAAGTATTTATCCCTTTCGCTTATGCCTAATTTCAAGGCTTCATTTTTTTTCTGATGGTATCGCTCAACACTTTTATTTCGTTTACCAACTTCCTTTGTTTCTCCATGTATTTACTTAGCGCTTGTTATCCAGTTGAATAGCTGTATCGTAATGTTAACATTGTAAATCGCTCTGCGAGTTTATTACAACGTATCTGTCAAATCCCAGTCTGTATCGACCTTCATCGATGTTACGCTCCTTATCGACGACTAGGAATCCGAAATGATCGTTCCACGCTGTAGAACATATCTGTTTAAATCTGTTGTATTCCATATCAGCACCTACGTGATCGTTGTATACGTGTCTCGTGTTAGTCTCATCCTGCTTGAACATTATAATGAGATTGGCGTTATCTCGTAATAGCTGCTTAGGGATTTTGCTATAGGTTTGCCCTATGTAAATACAATCTATCATGTTATGTCGCCCCATGGCAAAGTACGTGGTTATGTGATGATGTCTTTCCGAGCTAACGTCATCGAATAAAAATACAGAATACGGCCGAGCTTTACTTGGTCCCATGATTTCTTCGTTTACATCAAATTTGAACCAATTGACGCCTGGCACCTCGGATATAACCTTTTCCAAAAGTAGATACTTTGGTTGGTTGAGCGACTTGGAAAATATGTATACATTATTGAATCGCAGTCCGTTAGCTTGCGTGAGCAGGTTAAACACTACGTTTGTTTTCCCGCAGTTTGATGGCCCCGAGACTATGCATCTTACAGTGTCAGGAAGTAATGCACCGTGTTTCCCTTCACTGTGGGTGGTTTTATCAGCAGTCAGAAGATCTATATTTTTAACAACAAATTTATCCTTTTGCTCTAATATTTCCATTTCTTGCCTGCTTACAGACTCATATTATACTGTACATCCGTTATTAGATTAAATCTTTTTTATTTATCCACGTATCCTGGCTGCGGTCGAAACCTAACCAACGCACAAGAACTTTATCGCCCTTTCTGCGGAGTATTTTCTCAACTAAATATACGTTTCCAACTGTAGACGGTGATAGCTCGTGCCCGTAGAAACCACCTTGTATGATATCCCCTTTGTGATCTTTCAAAAGATAAGTCTCAGGAAACGTCGGTTGTATCCTGTAAACTGTAAACACTTCATTCGAAAAATTAGGAAGGTATCCTTTGGTAAAAACGCGCTTGTGTTTGCTAATACGCACTTGATCACCGAGGAAAAACCTTTTCGGCATTCGTTTTTCCGTATGCGGTTTTGTTTGCCGGACTATACGATCAAACACCTTTCGTTCGTTCTTTTTATTAACGTCTACAGGTTTCACGCCGATAGTCCTGTGTACCGTATTATTGTATTCGTTTATCAAAACAGGTAATACGTCATGCCAGACGTATGATCCTCTTTTTGAGAAAACCTTGTACATCTTACTCTTTAGCGTTCTATTGAAACGTTCTATTATTGCAGCTTTAATTTCGCTCTTGCTAGAGTAATGATTGATACGATATTTCTTCATTAATTGTTTGAATGGATTATTGAAAAATTCTTTACCATCATCCGTCTGGAGTTTCTTAATCCTCTCTTGAAGCAATAGCCCCTCTACAGCATTAGCAACGTTTTCCGAAGACTTGTTTTTTAATGGAATAGCGTGCGCAATTTTAGTAAAACAATCTATAAGTGTAAGTATGTAATTAAAACCTTTATTATCCTTAGCGTATGGTCTCATCTCTACAAGATCAGCTTGGAAAAATTTATCGTCTAGTCCTTTTAAGATAGTATTTCGTCTAGGAAATTTTCTTCTTGCTGGTGCGTGTAATTCGCGTACAATCTTTTCCCTTAACTCCATCGTTACCGTTAGTGACTATAGGAAACAAATAATAGAATTTAGATTTTTTTATATATAACTGTTGTTACGTTAACATTCGGATATATCTCGCAAGGAATAGTGCCCGTACGGTAACGTGTTTATGCAGTCTGAAAGTATTTTTCTTTTGTCGTCTCTTGTTGATAGTGATCTTTTGCGTTGTAACATGGTGTAAAGCTCATGACCGAAGCTACGAATTGTGTTGAAAGTAGCCTTGTACTCTACGTTTTCGAACAGACATTTCCTGTAGTGTTCAAACATAATAGATTTCTTCAAGTAGCTCTTTTTTATTCCTTTAGCCTTTTTTATTACTCCTTCCTCCTCTTCACAGTTGTGTCCACCTACGGCGGTAGTCATAGCGTACATCTTCGGCATCAACGCTATGAGTTCGATTATTGGGATGCTGTTTAGCTCGTCCTTAAATTTACCTAGAACCTTTTTATTAACGCCTCCGTCGTAAGTGGGATGGTGCGGTGGGTATTCGGAGAAATCAAAATCGTTTTTATGTTGAAATGTCTTGAGGTCTTCGTAAAGATCATTTGTTCGAATCCAGTAGAGAAACGCGTCTGTATCCATATACGATATTCCGATTTTATCTCTTCCGTAATGACGTACCATCTTTTCGTAGTGGAAGTCGTACATGTGCGTCTTGGAGATGTCTAAGATGGACATACCGATATAAAGTGGTCTGTCGAGAACTATCTTAGTCTTATTCATACAAACCAATACCAGATCTTTATTTATAATAATAGACGTATTAAAGTTGTCTCGCTTCACAAGTTTCATTAGTTTCTTTTCGTCTGTAACAAGCCTAACATCTATATGTTTTCGTTTGTTTTCCAGAGTTTTTCCGAAAATTGCGTTGTTCATTAATTTGAAGAAATCTCTCTGGAAAGCAGATTTAGCGGCGGATCTCCTAGCAGTGTTCGAATCGATGTACGGCTTTAACCAATATGATTGTGCAAAACGTATGACTCTATGAACTTTGGTAATACGAAGTCCTAGTTGTATGGCTTGTTGCACGGTCCAATAGTGAGCGACGTAATGATCTTTCGATTCAACAGTCATCAAAAGCTTTTTGTATTTACCTCCAGGCGGAACTTCGCTTTTTGGTAGAAGAGGGAGATCGTAGTGATGATCATGGAGCGCCTCCGGGTATTCAAAGTCGAACTCCAAAATATACCCGAAACAACCGTAACGAGGGATATGTTGAATTTCTTCTATCGTAGTTGGATCTACCCATTCGAATCCTCCAGATGGCAAGGGCATCGACATGGCCCACCCGTAAAGGTTGTTTGCGTCGAAGTACCCCAGGTAGACAGACTCTTTCTCACTATCAAAGTCAGGCAAATGCTTGTTGTTGGCTCTAACATGTTTCCTAACGCACTGCGTTAGACCGCCTCGGACGCCCGACTCTACCATGAGGATCATATCGACATCCATCATCAATTCCAAAGTGCATCCTGTTTCTCTCAACATAGCCTGCCACGCCAGTCCTGGTGAGGTGTAAGAATGGAGGGGATCAAGCCCGTAAGCGTTCATACAGGTGTTTCTAAATTCCTCCATAACATCGCAAAGAAGGGTCACGTCGAGTTGTACATAAAAATCACTGTACTCTCCCAAAGTCTTAAACTCCATTCCGTTCCATACGTTACATGCGTGTTGGTATTCTTCATCACTAATTCCGCATTCATTTAGCTTGCTGTAAAAACATTCTATGGGAGGAAGCGAAGTTTCGTTGAACCTATCTGCATCGTCTATATAATCGTAAGGGAAAACACCTTTTCTTAACACTAGTTCAAGCTTCCCTTCAGGTACAAGTTTCTTCGTCTCCAGCAGATCGTCCCGTGATAGATTTTCGCTAAGTTTCATAAGGCTTGAAGGTAAAAACCTATAAGAGTCGATGAATCTCAATTTTAGTTTACCGACCTTTTTCGAAAAACTTATAAACTTTTCTTTCGACGAGGCTAACACATCGATTTGTCCTTTCCATAAGTTCAATTCATGTATTATAAAATGTGAATCGTATCCACTTAAATTGTGCAGCACGACAGGTATAAAACTAGGTAGCTTATAATTTATGTTGCACGAGTTACAAGCCGATCCTCTATACTTTCCTGTGAGATGGTCATGGTCACGGACTTTATGATTTATGTCTGTAAAAGATTTTTTACACAAGTAACAAGTAGTTGCGGATGTGTATGCAAGTATTTCGTCATCACTCATCTCTAACATGGGAACAATATTTGAGTACATCCCTTCAACTTTCTCGGCAACAAGTTTCAGCTGTTGTAGAAAGTTCTTTACCGCATCACAACCCCTGTAAACAAGCGGTTTTGATGTTAACCCATACCTCGTGAGATGGTTTTCGTCTAAAGTAGACTTTACCATCATGCAGTAGCTATTAGGCTCGTGTTTTTGGTATAAATGTTTGGTGACGTCTTCAGGATCTTCCATAACCGTTTTAATAGGTATCAAAGTAGATTCAAAGTCGGCGTATATCACTATAGGTACACTGTATAGCTGATTCGTTTTGTTGAAAGAAACAAACCGTTTATCACGATGAGGTAATTCCATTTTAATGGGGGCATGTACTCCGCATAAGCGGTTGTGTTCGGTCAACCACCGTCGCCCTCCGAGTTCCATTGAAAGAGATTTGAAAGCAAAACATTTCTTACATACCGTCACGCTACTATCATATCTTTTCATTTGCCTACTTACCAATCTGTTAAAATTCTTAATGTAGACGTAATGCGAGACATCACCATCGTGTAGTAGTAGTAAGTCTGTGTGGCGAATATCTTCAGTTTCTACTACTCTCAGCGGATAAACATTATGACTTTCGTCGAGACTAAAAACGTTCACGGATACTCCAGGATTTCGTTTTTCAAAGAGTTTTATATCCTCAACTGAGACAGGATATTGCAATCCAGCAAAGTTGTACTTATTGCCAACTTGTTCGTATTTGTAGTCAACTCTAAATGCGCTTTTTGGTTCAACATATTTTGCTAGCATTGCATATCGAAAACATTTGTTGTCGGAGTTATGGACATTAATGCAAGACAAGGTGGATGCTATCTTCTTAGGTAACGGGATATAACTACTTCCACGATCCCCATATCCATGTTTATGTACTCTTACCACCAAGCTCTTAACTTTACCTAATGTCCATCCAGACCCCCGACTTTCGTGTTCGGTTATTTTCAAAACAATCTCCTGCATACATTCCCTGACTACGTTTTCCAGGTCTGATGCAAAAGTAATTTTTCTGTTCCTAGTTATAAACGCTCTCTGAGATATTTCTCCTTCCACATTTACAAATTCGGACTCCATCACAAGTCCAAACTTTATAAAATTTAAACGAATGAGCTCCTCTTTCAACAGCTCCACTACAACATCGCTCGCTTCAATTATGTAATCGTCCAAATAGAGTTCGGTTACGTTCCTTATAAGGAAATGTTTAACATATGACCTAGGTAACGCTTGAGATAGAAGTTCGTGTTTCAACTTTTGTCTTGGGGGAGCGTAATGTATGACTGTTGCTCTGTCAGCTACTGATTCCTTTCTAGTTTCCGGCAAGTCTGGTAAGCTGTATAATTCGTTGTTTTCTTGATCGAGAAAAGGTGTATGGAATATCTCAACATGCGACAACAGGAGTAAGCGGTCGTTGAATTCTTCTCCACAAATCTCGCACGAGAATAAGCTATTCCTTTCTCCATCAGCTGGAATAGTTCCTTCATAGTCGGGAATTGTGTAAACTTCTCTGTCTTCATTTTCCTGTGTGCAGACTCTGTGAAATAACTCAAAATGCATCAGATACAGTAACTCATCTTTGAATTCATCTCTGCAAATTTCACAGCAGAAAACATTGTTAGATTCCATTTTTTAGTATATTTGTTCTACTCAAATTCAAGTTAGAAACTAAAATGATACTAAAATCATGCATGTCTTATATATATATCCTGAACTACATCCCCCCACCACTATATATTTTAAAAAAGCATTATCCTTGTTACCCCCCCCCTTCTATCACTGTCCTTTCAAAAAGTTATTGCGCACGTATAAAAGAGCAAAAAAACTGCAAACAAGCGAATTATAATTGTTCAAACCTAACTATAATTAACATGGCTCCTCTGAATATAGAACAACCTATTCATTGTATAGAATGGTCGTGGATAGCCACTTTATCAGAGGAAGAAGTTGAACAAGTTTTTGCTGTTTTCACGGCTGTCGATATACAAAACATGACAACCGTAATGAATACCTCGTTGGAAGACTTTTTACAAACTACTGTAGACTCACTTGAGGACGATGAAGATCTTTCGTTGAAGGGAAATGCAGTATCTTATGCTGAAGATGCAACAGATTCATATGATGGGCAACCACAGGCTACTAGCACACCGATAAGTAGCAATCCTCGGCGTGACGGTGTATGCTCCGCAAGAAGACGACTTTCGTTCGAAGACAGTGATCAAAGCTCTCAGTAATAACCCAAAGTACTGAAAATTTCAAAACCTTTTCCAAACCAATCCTCTCAATATCACCCATCCCTCTATCCCTCGCTTCCTTCCCTTCCCAAGAATAGAGCAGCTGATGGGGGGGTTATTCTATTAACTATATATAACCTTGACATACTGACCTAGTGCCTAGAACTGTGTTACGTTATTCAGTATGTTTATATCTTTAAGGGTTTGAGTAAAGTTACCCGCTTTAGCTGGAACTATCATTAAGTGTCTGCTGTTGCTATTGCTGTATCGCATCCCTGATCCGTAGTATGTTGTGGGAAACATTTGAGCTAATACAGTCCTATATTTAAAGGAATTTACTTGGCGATTAATCCTGTTGTTTCGCAAATATCCAATCCTATGAGCGTTGGTCTTGACTAATATATCTTTATAGGCTGCGATATCATTCTCGTCATAGACGTCATCATCAGGTATTCTCTTGAAAAGAAGCTCATACAATCCTTTAGTCGGATTGTAAACGGTATCACCCAATCGCAGACCACCATCTTCTTCGAACAACAATTGCGTGTCACCAACAAAGATGTTATCTTTCTCCAAACGTGGACCGTATGTATGATCAATACTCTTTTTATTACCGGCAGCGTCATTCATGAATTTCTTCATGTAAGATTTAGTGAGCGGATTAACGAAAGTCTCCTCTAACCACTCTGTTGCTACGTCATAAGCACCCGGAGTTGATATAACTTCGCCGACACTGGGTTCTGGGGGATCGGATGTCTCAGCTATTACATTTAAGTCTGTAAATTCAGGATATAACAAGGAGGCATGGTCTGTTTTCACCCTTTCTAACACTGTGTCGTCCGTCAAAGAGTGGGTCGTAGGAGATGACACCGCTTTAGGAATAAAACTATACTTTGCAAAACGTTCTCCCGAATCACACGCGGTTAGCGTTTTGGATTTATACAAAGCTTTTTCAGATAGTATTTTATCTAAAGCGGTTTTAATCAACTCTCTGATAGGTTCTATATATAATGTAAACGTTTTTGTACTCTACTTTCGCTCTCAATTTTTCGTATCTTAAACCGATTATACTTTAACTTTATCAATTTCCTAAGCGAGGTTATTTCATTGAGAAGGTTTTCCTCAGACATATTCCCACACCTGTAAACAAAATAATACTGAGAATTCAGATAGTGAGTTTATAATATAATATGAAGTTGCATAAATAGATAAAAAGCTTGTGTTCTATACATGCTGCTCTTGTGTGCTCATGCGGCTCTAGTAGCCTTGGTAAATATGTGTCAAGGTCGTTTATAATAAAGAGAATAGAGCAGCTGATGGGCGAACCCATCAGCTGCTCTATTCTTGGAAAGGAAAGCAAAGGAAAGGAGGGTGTGTATGAGGAAACAGTTGCTGAGAAGATGAATCGTATTATTTTTTAACCCAATGTAGAAGCTTCTTTTTGGAGTTGTGATCTGCAAACTTTACTTCAAGATACCATCCGTCTTTAAGAGGTTGTTTTTTAAACTTCTTAAAAGGGAAATGTATGATGAAGGCACCTTTTGTAGTTCCCACGATGGCCTCATCATCGTTCAAGTATGATAGAAGTCGATATTTGGTGTTAGTTTTGAGTCTGGATATTTTTATTTTCGGCAAAATATTTTTTGAAGACTTATTTGTGGAAGATTTTGTTTCTTTCAGGCCTGTTGTATTACGCTCGCGATGACGGCTGCACAGTATAACACCATCACCTGCAATACGAGCGTTGCATATTCCGTTTCTCTTTATCCCTTTCGAAAATCTGTATGTACAAAGTCGGAATTGCTTTTGGGAATTGGAGGGTAGAGTAGGTAAAAACTCAAGTTTTTTGGCTGCAGTAGGTTTCGGAGAAATAGTCGAGGATGTGTTTTTACAATTTTTAACAGGACTATCTGTTAGCAGTAGGTCCTTAACCAGGTTGTTGAAATGATAGGCTGCGGTATTTGAAGTGCTTGCGGTTTCAGTTCTCCTATGTATGGTGGACATTTTTAGAGGAGCTGTAGAAATCCTGACGGTTGGATCCATTCTTCAGCTATAACATTGAGAAGCAAAATGATGATGTTATCGCGAGTCTATGCTATTTATACGATTTAAAACGAAGGAGGGGTTATACTGTATCACTAGGAAGGGAGGGGGAGAATGACGTTTTGGATGTGAAGAGGTAGGTGAGGTTTAACATAGTAGAATAGTTGAGTAAAGAAGATATCGGGGGAGGTGGAAGGAATTGAAGTGTTCCAAATCACAAATTGAAGTAACTCTGCGGGGGGAATTGAACTTATTATTATTTTTTTCGGTGTAGGAGGTAACAGAACGTATTATAACTTTAATACAAGCTTTGGAAAATGTGTGAAGCATTTTCTTCCAGCTAAAAACTGGGTCAAGGTCGTTTGAATATTAAAAATTTTTTTTCCTTAAAACTATGGGAAAGAATAGGAAGGAGTGACTCTAAGCAGAATGTACTGAATATCCTCCTTGTAACACTCTGCACAAAGGGATCCCTAGGCGCTCTACTAGACTGGAACGCAATTCTTCACGTCACCAGCCGAATAGACCAACGGCAACCTAGAGGGATTGGGGTGTAAGTGAATAATAGACATACGCTGAATTCGTTCTTGCTGTATGACTATTGGAAGCCGGGTGACGCAACGAATGACGCGAAATTCATCTCGCCAATCATCCGCTACGTTTACTCACCTCGGGGAAAAGACAAAAAAGGTGGGTGGGGTGGGGGGTTGGATATCAAGCTCCCAGTGAACAGAAACAATGATGTCCAGGAGAACACGCTTTGCCCGGGTTGCCCCCAGACAAACTATCCGGAGATAGCCTTAGCGTGCGTGAAAGAGGAAGGAGTATTAGGGATATTAATGATGTAAACCTGGAAGTAAGAAACATATATTATTTTACCTGAAAAGTAAACAATAAAAAAATGTTATTAAATTCCCCCCAAATATGTGATTTTCGGTATTTTGAATAACAATTTATGTATTCCACAAGACTAAATCAACAATAATTTTACGAAATTGATTTTCACCTCATGAGATACCCCATTCTGTTCCAACTACATATATAGCACGTGCTTATGTGTAATATACTCCAGACATGGGCTTGAAGTAATTAAAAGATACCCAATAAAAATCACATTAGGGGGGGATTGATCAAAATCAGAAACAATCAAGATTCCTGAGGTAAACATGAAAGTAGGAGTAATATTGTTTATAATACCTGAAAAATAAACAAGAATAAATATTGGTATTATTTATATAAAACCTGAAATAAATAAAGATATAATTATTTTAACCTGAAAAAACTGCTGAAACAAGAATAAATATTGGTATTATTTATATAAACCTGGAAGAAATACATATATAATTATTTTAACCTGAAAAACATGCTGTGTTTATGCTATAATTATAAAAATAAAATTTAACATGCAGCCACAAAATACATCTAAACATTTAGTCTAACATGCACAAAAAAATTAAATAATATAATGTAAACCAAAGTGAGCTATATAAAGTACAACAAGGAATAAACATATATTATAATTGTATTTCTTAACAAGCTAACAAAAACTCACAATACAGAGATGTTATCTCAAATTATATGCTTTGGAAATAAGATATGACCAAGATATGCGAACAATATACAACTGGCGATATTGTGGGCAGATTTTTTGGGTTTCAAGCATGGTTACTTATTTTGAACCGCAAAAAACCGTTATCTCTGGGTGCATACCTTCTTTACAAAGCATAAAACCAAATTAACCTATATAAAATACAAGGGAATAAAAAATATATTAAAACATTGAAATATCTTAAAAGCTAACAAGAACATAGTATTCACTCTATAAAGTCATGCATAGAAGTGAACAGTCTCTAAACGTTTCGCTCGTTTATATAGAGCTATACCTACATGCAGTGCAACACCTGCCCCCCTATGAGTTCATCAAACCTAGTTTTACCCGTCCCCCACAACACCTGTCTTAACACCTGTCAGTGTGAGTTTTATTAATCCTAACGTAATTGCATTGTATTTCAAAACAAACACACACAAGTATGTCGTGGATATCAACTATGCCCAACACTTGTGTGTGTGTGTGTGTGTGTGTGTGTGTGTGTGTGTGTGTGTGTGTGTGTGTGTGTGTGTGTGTGTGTGTGTGTGTATTGTTTGATGTTTGAATATTAATAAAATAGAGGATTTTTAGTTGAGCAAAGGTGTAAAATGACTTAAGCTTGGTCAAAGCAAACACAAAATTACATTTTTTCTACAAGACATAATATATATTTTTTAAATAATAAGTTACAATAATTATACTATTAAAAAGAAATATTGTTGTTAAACAAAAAATTATTACAAATGTTAGGAAAGATAAATTCTCATAATAGAGTCAACAGTTTCTCTGCAAATTCCGCAAGTTTTGCAGGCTAATCCGCAAAGCAAACAAGCAATAACGTGTCTGCAGGGTAAATAAACCACTTGAACTTCTTCTGATAGACAGATTTTACATTCTGCACGAAGTATATCTGCTGCCAATGAGGTCTTCCTAGTAACTAAAGCCTTCTCCCTGAAACTGTCAACGGGAACGAATGCCTTGCTTTTCCCCATTTGTACGATGTCCATCGCTAGTCAATCTGAACGGCAAATGTTACTTTTTTGATAGCTATTGCAGTTTATATACGCTACTCTTTTAATTACGTCACACAATCGTGAGCACTCGCACGTACAAGCGCGCAGGTAAAGTCTTAAAAACACTTTTCAATGGTCCGAACATGATTATAACTCGAAACAGAGGTAGGTTTTTAAAAACAATTTATTCAGGCCAAATACCTGTTACAACAAACAATCGCTAGCACAACGATGTGTAAACACATTAGCTCACGAGCGAGGAACCTATATCAATAAATTAACATGCTTTTACATTTTTTAACCAGTAAAGATCTGGAGAACAAGTCACCGTTCAGTCTTTGCGACTGACACATTTATTGCGAAAATAATCCCATCACCTCGTAACGGATTTCAACCGTACAAACGCGACGTTATAGTAAAAATATAGGTCAGCAACGAACTGGGTACAGAATATAATACACACATTCTCTAGGTAAACAACGGTTTTTACATTACCCCCCAACATGTCCGAACAGGCTTCTAATTACATCACACAACAGCCAACACCCATATCACCAACCAACCCATACTACCTCACCTAACGGTCTTTAACGGAAAATTAACGTATTTCTAAAAAAAACACCTGCCACATACACACACGCACAACCGCGCACAACCGCCCACATTCCAGACCTCGTACCATACACGTCACCCTCCAATAATCGATGAAACCAACCCCTCATACCCCACCTAACCGTTTTTAACGGAAAAGTAACGTATTTTCCGTCAAAACCACCTGTTTTTGTGGCGAAACTGTGGTTTTGCCATCTACTTCCCTCGTGGCCCATATCTGTTCAGTTGAGGAATTACTACTTTACTTATTAACAAGATGTAGATGCTTTTACAATAATTTATTTATTACAGTTCAGTTGAGTCCCTCGTGGCCCATATCTGTTCAGTTGAGGCCTTACTACTTTACTTATTAACAAGATGTAGATGCTTTTACAATAACTTAATTACTACAGTACAGTTGAGTCCCTCGTGGCCCATATCTGTTCAGTTGAGGCCTTACTACTTTACTTATTAACAAAATGTAGATGCTTTTACAATAATTTATTTATTACAGTACAGTTGAGTCCCTCGTGGCCTTCATGCGTTTAGTTGAGACCTTACGTTTACGCTCAATAACAAGTTGTAGAAACTTTTGTATGAATATATTTGTAATAACCGTTCAGTCCAATACCTAGTACTTTAGCTATTGACAATATAGTTAATTAATTTGTCTTAATAAAGTTTACATAAATTATAATTTGTCGTCAATAGTATACAAAATTCATAATGTTGTTCCTGATCATGCAAAATTCATAATGTTTAAGTATAGTATATATATATATATATATATATATATACATATATATATATATATATATATATATATATATATATATATGATGAATAGTTAATATATCTGGAGTACATCCGTTCATTCTGTAGTGCATGAATTCGCAGTTCCGACTTTTCGCTAAAATCAAAACCAGCATTGACGAGGTGAACCCAACAACAGTTGAAGAGCGAGTCTTGCAAAATGTTGGATCTGCGAATTCATGCACTACAGAATGAACGGATGTACTCCAGATATTTACTATTCATCATATTTTTCCATTCGTGAAGGAATTCATATCAAGATATATATATATATATATATATATATATATATACAAACGAAAACACACACACACACGCACACGCGCGCACACGCGCACACACACACACACACAAACGTATACTGCCCCACCCACTTCTCTATACATATCACATTATACTAAACACAATGCATATCACATGCATTCTGAAGAATCACATACAAAGTAGTTTTTTTAGAATTTTACTCTATTCGGTGAGTATTTAGAGATTATCCACGCCTTCACGTTTGCCTGCTCAGGAGGGAGCAACCAATGAAGAAGAGGGTTAATTACGTGATGAGAAGGTAGACTGTGCATGCAGTGCGGCAGGTTCACACTAGTCACTATTTACGTTCAGTCTGTGCGTTTTTACTGCCGTACCTGTGACCACCTAGAGCTACGTGTTTCAAGCAGCAGAAGGAGGGGCGAAACTCTCAACTCTCTCTGAACGGAGTACCAGAAAGTATATATTAAAATAATGTCAGCTCTTCTAAAATTATTGTGTTCTTCTTTATTATAAAACCTAATACAAATACAAAGCTTATAATCTGGCGAAGAATTACATGTTCGAATTTGTCAACTAATTTCTTAAAAAGTTCAGATTTGGCGGCCAGAAATAAATTTATTATTATTATTATACTAGGTGAATTGTAATACATACAGGCACTAAAGACAATTGACACTAAATTAATATTTAATACTTAATTTTGTAACACACTCCAAGTATTTCTTTAATAACAAAAACAATTTTATTTTATAATATATACATATACATACAAACATATATAGCCTATATATATATATATATATATATATATATATATATATACGTGTGTGTGTGTGTGTGTGTGCGTGGGTGCGTGCGTGCGTGCGTGCGTGCGTGCGTGCGAGCGTGCGTGCGCGCGTGCGCGCGTGCGCGTGTGTGTGCGTGTGCGTGTGCGTGTGCGTGCGCGCGCGCGCGTGTGTGTGTGTGTGTGTGCGTGCGTGCGCGCGCGCGCGCGTGTGTGTGTGTGTGTGTGTGTGTGTGTGTGTGTGTGTGTGTGTGTGTGTGTGTGTGTGTGTGTGTGTGTGTGTGTGTGTGTGTGTGTGTGTGTGTGTGTGTGTGTGTGTGTGTGTGTGTGTGTGTGTGTGTGTGTGTGTGTGTGTGTAAGTGTGTGTGTGTGTGTGTGTGTGTGTGTGTGTGTGTGTGTGTGTGTGTGTGTGTGTGTGTGTGTGTGTGTGTGTGTGTGTGTGTGTGTGTGTGTGTGTGTGTGTGTGTGTGTGTGTGTGTGTGTGTGTGTGTGTGTGTGTGTGTGTGTGTGTGTGTGTGTAAAAGGTTATAACAAAATACTGTAGATAAACTTAATTGTAATATTTTAAAAAAACAACATAATAATTTAATTTACAAAATTAATGAAACTATAACAATATGACCGTCGTTTACATTATTGATAAAAAAACATCATAAAATTATTTAAGTGTACCAAAGTCAAATTTGCATATCAAATTAATAACTATAATGAATAATAATCATATTGTTACAATGCATGAACAAAACTGTGTGTATAAATGTGAATGTGATCGCCGTACTAAAGTTTATATATGACAAACAAAGAAAAAACTCAAAGATGGATATAAAAAAACATTTCAATGCTCATAAAAACCAGAAATTTACAAATCGAATTTTGTTACTCATATTGTCCGTAGTAGCCACATATTTCCAACTATAGATAATAAAATAAATTAATAGGCTTGAGAATAAATATTTATGCAGTTTTGGAAATATATAAATATAACATGTTTAACAAGTTAATAAATTAACAGATACAAATTAAATCAGAACTCTATTCTACATTCAATATAAGTAGTGTTAGGGCAGCAAATTAATAAATTTGACAATATTGTAATAGATATGGCAACACTGTTTGTTGAATTTATTCCTTACGAAAAACTTTAAAGCCGTGTAATTCAATAAATTATTTTTGTATTTGTATTTCCTCGTATTTTTTGTTATTACACAATAATACATATTTTATAAATATATACTCAGAACTACATAAATATTTTTAAAGGGAGAAGCAAGGACACGGTGTTACGGTGGCATGGCGAAGGGGGATTGCAGCGCTAAAGATGTGAGACGTGGCTCAGTGCCGCTTTTCTCATTTAACCCGGCTCAGCGCTGAATCCCATTCACAGACCGCCTTTCCCTTACCGCTAACGAGCGTGCAGATTTAGGCACCGCCATTGTCAGTAAATCCCGATTCAAGTAAACCCAGACTTATTTATGTAATCATTCGTAAACTAACTATCATGTTAGCGGTAAATATGTATTGACGTCACTGTTGGACCGCTGGATAGTACCGATTCGCTGGACCATTGCAATAAGTTTTAAAAAATTTACAAAATTTAAAGTTCGGATAGTCATAAAGAAATGTAAAAGTGATTAATTATTTTTACAGTTCAGTTCTATAACGTCGTTTTGTAAACAGAAAGATTTAAGGATAGGTTTGGTTCTTACAATACACTTGCTCTCAGAGTCACAGAGAGACCCTGAGAACAGGTGATTTTTGATTCTGAACTTGCAGCAGCTTACCATGGTCTAGAATTGAACGGACAGTTCGCTGAATTCCGTCTAACCTTATAGACTTGTTGGCGACTCATAACTTATAGAATCCTTTCATTGCACGCCATGTTGGCTCTCTTTCTCTTTATAAGCTGCAAACACTTATACAAAGGGCACATGTTGCACTCAATGTGTCCAACTCATCTCTTGACTAGCCGCATGGCCTCTTAACCAATGTAATTAACTAAATTGCCTATTGATCTATTTTTGCTTTAATAGACCAATCACGAAATAGTTTTTTTTTTCATTTTGAAAGGATCTACTGGATAGGTGAATGAGTATCCACGTTATATAAGTTAGATAAGGTTATGGTGGATATAGGTAGGGATGCGAGTGATGAAACTCTCCGCGCATAAGAGGGAGGTAGCAGTTTGATAGAAAACTTACTAAGCTAGAGTAGATTGGCTAATATAGTACTACCCATTAATTCTTTGCTATATGTGGTGATGCGACTCATTAAACTCTCTCTCTGCACATAGGAAGGGGGTACTGTCACTGGCGCACGAGAAGAGCCCTTGCTGACAACCGAGTTTGACTCATTTCTACGCCAGGGCTGTTCTCGAGTACCGGTGGCCGTAACAGTTTGAGAGAAAGCTTATTCGGCCGGAGGGGGTCAGCTACTGTTGTACTACCCATCCGGAGAACATTAGTCCTTTACTATAGAATCTAATAATTTTCCAGTTCTTTCTTTGGATCAATTTTCTCTCAACAGACGTATTTGTTGACGTATTATGTTATAATGATGGCTCACAAATCCTGGAGACAATTTTACAACACTGAATTGTCTTTGAAGAAGCTACAATACAAACGGTACGCACTGAGACATAAAAACACACTGAGAGTTTTCTTGGTCCAAGGAATTTTTCCAACTTTTTGTCCCTGTCGTTCTCAACAGAGCTTCATCACTCGCCTCACGAGCTATACATGAAACTAGCCTTGTGTTTCAAAACACGCGAAATTTTTTTTGCAAGTGGTCTAGTCGGTAGAACACTTGGTTACGAATCTAAAGGCAATTAGGGCAGCACTAATATTATTACAAGAAACATTATTTTTCAAGGTAGAGTTTTCACAAAGATTTCCAATCGTGGGTTTATATCACCAACTAACGTAGTAACGGCTCTAGATTATTTCGTCGCACAGTAGCACGCTAAGGGTGTACATGTCCGCCTAGGGCAGGCAACCCCCGTTAAGTGGCCTATCTGCACGTGGCGAGCATCGATCACAGACCTACCCTTACTACAGTGCGTTTACGTTCACTGTGGATCTGAAATTATTTTACACATTTCCTCTTTTCTTTGTAATAAGAAGCCTCATTTAGTGGCTTATTTGTTTGTATTTATTATAAAAAACATGTATTCATATTTTACAATCTATTAAACTATTATTTTGTGTTAAAAGAGCAAGAAAATGCAAAATATGCATAATGAATTTTCAATTTGTAATTTCAAATTAATTATTTCTTTCTTTAATATCGTGTACTTGAACGATATACAACTGTGAGAAAGCGTGTACTATTAATTTTACGTTAAATGATAGATAACTGTACAAACAAGTATATGACAGCTAGACTCAAAAGTTACAATAAAGGCTGCTAGAATAAACATGCGTTACCAAAGGTTAGTTGAGAGGTGTGGCTGCTGATAATACCTGTCTATCCACAGTGTGAAGGTTCGGCCCTTAGGCAAGGCCAACCAGGGAAGGACAAAATTTCGATTGCACTATTTGGTCTGACCTGATATGAATGGCCATTCGGCTAGACCCGCAGGGGGGCCGGTGAGCAGTCAGGGTCTTACAGTAGGGTCTTCGAGTGCTTACTGTTACCTCTTATCGTGACAGTAAACTACCGTGGTATTTATTGCCTAATGCCGTAAGACAAAAATGTAAATTTTACATTCAGAAACACTTATCAGAAAGAAATTGACCGTATAAAATATTTTCCAATCTCCCTGGTTGAATGTTTATTACGTAATACCGAATAGAGAGTTGTTATAATTGCAGGCAATTTTCGAAAGTAATTCTCAACGAACTTACATATATAAATATCGCAATATGTATTCTTGTGTATTAATAAAGAACATAAGTCAAAATACAAATACAAGAATTATAATTGAATTTATAATTGTAAATTAAATTATAATTCTTGTATTTGTATTTTGACTTATGTTATATATATATATATATATATATATATATATATATATATATATATTATAACGTACCTTCACTTATGTTTGTTTACAGGATAATGTTGACTCTTAGGAAATTAAATTAATAACCCAGCTACTTGCTTTTATAATAACAGATTTTTTTTATCCTGAGATCAATATTGCATTTACAGGTAGTTCATATAATTCGTTTTATTAACTCTAATATTTGCCGATAGGCATCAAGACTCTTATTTGACTATTGATTTTTTTTTTACAATTCTAAATTTACTTTCTTTTAGCTATCTAAGGGCGTGTATAAGTTACTGCACTTGGTTTGATAAATTTTATATTTCAATTAATTAACTATGACTTTTTAAGGAATTTCTAAAGTTTAAAAGATGCTTAATGTTTGTTACTTTAAAGAGTTGGCTTTAAGTTAAAAATAAATGTATTACTTATTACTTGCGTGGTTCCTTGTTTCACTTCACTTGACACAAATTCACTTATTAATATGTTCTTATCAATTTCACTTTTCTTAATTTCTCGAAATGTTTCTATGCCGTAACTGACTTTATTAATCACTCCCTTATTTTAATCTCACTTGATACCCTTTAATCTCCCTCTTTATACTTCACTTTCTATTTAATAATCTCCCTTACTTTAAATTGCCACGTTACTTTGTTTGAATTTGATATTTCTTACTAAAAACTGAACATTACTTCTCCCTCGAGTCCTACAACTTGACCCTTTCGAGTACTGAAAATTGACTGTCCTTTCTGAAAATTCTCTTGGATCGTATCGGTATGTGTTTCATTACGTCTTCAAATTTAATTGGCTCCCTTATGGCGCTCAAACTGTGGCTAGCCTATGAAATTTTGACACTTCCCTCACTTTCTTTTGGGCTTCGTGGGAATTTGTTGAACTTTCCCACAGGTGCATGTGTTTTTCTGTATTCTCAGGAATTCCTAGTCATAAATCTGCCTGGTCCGTGGATGTCTAGGTAAAGCTTCTATCCCATGAACGAGGCACGTCCTGGTTTACTTACAATGAACCCCTTTCGAATTATTTTTTATTTATGACTTGCAGGTGTGTGCAGTAACTTATTTCGGCCGATAGATGTGACAATAGAGGTATATCCTAGCTAGGTATATCCCACAAGTTCAAATAATATTCTAACAGTTTTCTTAACCTAATGAATTTCATTATATATATATATATATATATATATATATATATATATATATATATATATATATATATATATATATAGAATAGTCTTACTCTAGTCACATAACTGGACAGTGATGTATAAGTTTTGAAAATGCTGATAGTGTAAATTAGCGAAAAGTTTCAATAAATATTCAAATGAAGTTATATATTCTTGTTTATGAAAGTTATTTAACCATACATATTGAACAAGGAAAAATAATTCATCTAAGGATTACAATATATAAATATATATTTTACATTATATATACATATATATATATATATATATATATATATATATATATATATATATATATATAAAGAACATAAGTCAAAATACAAATACAAGAATTATAATTGAATTTACAATTCAAAGCTTTTCGTTGGTTAACAGTACCAACTTCATCAGGAATATTAATCAATTGTTTAATATTCCTGATGATGTTGGTACTGTTAGCCAACGAAAAGCTTTGAATTGTAAATTCAATTATAATTCTTGTATTTGTATTTTGACTTATGTTCTTTATTAATACACAAGAATACATATTGCGATATTTATATATATATATATATATAATTATGTATATATATGTGTACACAATTTATGTCCAAATTCCTTGTCGTTATAATAAATAGCTTAAATTGTCGCGTAATAGTAAACGTGTTATCAATGTGTGAAATAAAAACCCTTGCAGACCTTACCATTTACAATATAATTCTCTCTTCCTCAAAGTTGACTAAAAGATGGTTAGTAGGCCTACGCTAAAATGTGCGATCAATCCTGCATATTTTACCAAGGGCCTACCTGCGCAGTTCGACCATAGCCCCGGGGGATCATAAATAACCCACTTACTAATTTTTTGACCTCTTGCACATTTCCACCTGACCCTCTGTGCTTCCTGTCCCACGTTTTGTCATACTTCACCAACTCTTTCACACGTACATTGGTAATGTCTATTTTGTCTCTGGGTGAAGACTAAGTCACGAGATAGACATCTCCACCTATACTTCTCTATGAACAATCAATGCTGATATTTTTGCTCGTCAAATATACAATAAAGAAATTACATGAGTTCTAGGACAGTGTAGTAAAACGATTTATATTGCACTAATTTATTCAAAGTTCAATATCCTGAAATTTGCTCTATAGGTTTTTCTTCGTAGCAAAATCTAATCCTCTGTAAATATGATACATTATCAATAAACACTAGTTATAAGTAAAACCGATGATCACGGTCTTAAATAAAACCAATGTCTGGCGTAGTGCATCCACGCCTTACTTTTATTGTTACAAATGTATTTGCTACCCTTGCATCTCACGTCTCTATTTTCAAATAATTCGTATTCTGATTTCCTATTCCTCTCCGTGGTTAGTACTGTGGCTCCCCGATCTCACAAACAACGCTACACGGGGTCAACCCCCCCCCCCCCAGAGGGTAAAAGTTGCTGAGTACACTTACTTGACGCCTTCAAGAACAGAGCCTCTCTTCCAACTTTACAGTGTTGGTATTATTGTTTTAGATAACACGCATTAAATCATTGTGGGTATAAAAATTAATTTCAATTAATTACATCTTAAAACCCGTTTCAGCCCTGGAAAATTCTTCTACGTCAAATATGCTACCTCATATAGTTTGCTTAAGACGGTGGCGTGGACTTTCCGACCGTGGAATTTCCGATCACAAAAATTTCATCCGTGTGAGTTCCGACCACTGACAAAACCACGTGGGGTTTCCTACCATTCAATTCACTACTCCACAATAGTGATGTGACGAGCCGAGTATTTTACTCGAAAGGTATCGCGTCAACAGAATATCGAGTCGACTCGATTCTTATACTAAGATGCTCCAGTATCTACTCGGTCAAATAGTTTACGAATTGCAAAATTAGCAGGTAGCAGTAAATCATTTGAAAAATATCCCTTCACATTTTAGTCAGGCTTAGGACTGGCTACGTAGGCCTATAGCGCAAACATAGGCATGTTTAAATATTTTTCTTTAGCAAGTGATTAAACACTTTTGTCATATTTCAAACATGCAATTGTATTATTTTACACCTTTATACTCAAGTGAATATATAGTTTATATTATACAGGTATATGAATTCTCTAATCCATTTTTTGTAAATAAGCCACAGATTGTAAACATTTTTTTTTAATCTCCCGAGTCGCTATAAGCTCCCATAATGTTTTTTATTCTTTTGTCTAATGTTATGTAGGTTTGTTTTCTTTTTTTCAAAGGTAGGTCTATTGAATTTTTCCTAACTTCGAATGTAGCATTTACTGCTTCCTCTTTTAATTTGTTTATTAGGAAGTACACGTTTGGTTTCTTTTGATTTATAGATGTGTTGAGTTTTCTATGCCAACCTTCGACAGCGTTTGTGGTCCTATGCCGCTGGTTAAAAACATTCCACATTTCAATGGGTATATTAGGATTATTCAGCCATTGATCGACCATATAATCTGCAAATTGAGAAAATTTTTTCGTCGTTCCGGCATTTCCTCCATTATTAACAATCATGCTTCATCAACGCTGCTGATTGGAAGATGTGCCATTGCAGCGCACATTCGGCAAAACAATCGGACTCCATCATTGTTTTTGTAATCCTTCACAATTCCTAGCTGTTGGATCTTTCTCCATAAACCTGCGAATATTGTTTATGTTAGTAGGCCTTTATATAGGAAAAGTGGTGATAGATCGGAAATCCCACGTCTCGAACCCGATCAGTCGGAAACGCCACAGCAGCAGGTGTTCAAACAATAGGATCGCAAATACCACGGTCGGAAAACCCACGTAGTCCTTAAGATGTACTTCCCTGCATTCTTGAGTCACGTGATCCTAGATCAAGAACCCTTTTCTTTTCCCTTCCAACCCCCCTCCCTATATTTTTCGCGGTCTTTGAAGCAATGTTTTTCACTTCCGTCCCGGGGAGTACGAGTCAACTTGCCGATTTTCTTTAAAAATACACAAAAAAAGCAAAATTATGGGCTCTGAAATGAGTTTTTTGTTTGAGATTCTTCTTAAAACAGTTTGTACGGGAAATAGTCGACGTTTCTGTTGGCTATGTAAAGTAGAGGAATGCGATGCAAGTTAAAATGTCGGACTTGTGCTGAGGCCTAACTATAACTTGTTCTCAGACTCAGTTTACAGAATCCGCACTCCAGACGTGTAAGGTACTTTCTGTATGTGATGCTCTTTGATAACATTTATCAGTTAATTAGTAGAGCCGTTTTTTTGTTAATTTGCTTACTTTCTTAACACATAAGAATAATAAAGTTGTATTCACTTTATCTAAACGTTCTGGTAGAGACAAAACACTGCACTACTATCAGCGAGAGTTGAGAGCTTATCATCGTACCGGGTCCCAAAATCACATGTTAGAAATTATTTCCCATATTCGAATGTATAATTCTTCACATGATTCAAAGCTTTTATTTCGCTTAATTTCTGTATAACAATGAGTAACATATAACTTCAGCACAGTTTACAGAGTTAAAATGTAGTTTTTATTATACTTCATTCGGTGAAATTTGATTAGCTCCACCTCATACTGATGTAGAGCCAGGCTGATTCACAAATACTTTGTACTGCACAACAGTGTCATCATGATGAAGAATAGTGATTGAGTTGTGGCGCCTTACTGTGAATCTGCCGGGCTTTAGGGACAGTTTACAAACACATCACTTAGACTTGTCGATTACTCCGCCCTGGCCAAGTGTAGACGCAGATAAACTCTGAACTCTTATTGAACAAATATATTTGTATTGTTGCTTGATTTCATCTTCAAAACGACTTGGAAAGTGAACAATGAACAGGTTTTTTTAACATATAACTTCAGCACTGTTTGCAGAGTTAAATATACTCTTTATTACACTTTATTCGGTGAGATTTGAGAGTTTAGCTTCCCTCCTACTGATGTAGCACCCGGCTGATTCACAAAAGCTTTGTACAGCACAAAAGTGTCATCATGATGAAGAATAGTGACTGACCTGTGACGCCTTACTGTGAATATGCCGGGCTGTAGGGACAGTTTATAAAACACATCACTTAAACAGACTTGTCGATTACTCCGCCCTGGCCAAACGAAGTGTAGACGCAGATAAACTCTGAACTCTCATTGAACAATTATATTTGTATTGTTGCTTGATTTCATCTTCAAGACGACTTGGAAAGTGAACAATGAACAGGTTTTTAAATCGGTTATCCATACGCCATCGACATAACGAAAACAATTACAACAAAAATTGTAAGTGGTGATACAGAAAGTAAAAAACACAGAAAAAATAATAAAATTTACTAAACACTTTTAAATGTTTTAAACTTGCCTATAGTAGCACTTACTTTGCTTCTTGAGGACGGCCGTTTCGGGAGATGTGTCCCTTTCTCAACTCAGACCGTACTATAGGCAAGTTTAAAACATTTAAAAGTGTTTAGTGATTACTAGTAGCTCACGCGAAGATGGAATCAACAAATGTTAAAATTTACTGATGACGTCCTTAAAATAAAAAGTGTTAAACGTTCAAAAATAATCCTTAGTAGTTTACAAAGTGAAGGATTCTTCATACATTCACACTATGTTATACTACATTATAATATAGCTACCAAGTATCTAGATAAAATAGATTTTGTTACAAAAACACACAACATAAATGTAATAAAATATGCTAACATGTTGACTAGCAAAATTACCTCAACTTAGTAAGTTTGGTCTACTTTACTGCAACGCCACACGGAACAAGTAGACAGTGTTTGACTTCACACATGAAGTGTGTGATCTCGTCAATTAGTAAACCACATTTTCTTGTCTATTGCAATGTGAAATCAATTTTTTATTTTTATGTTGGAGCATGGATTTTATTTCTTTTTTCCGTGCTATTAAGAATTTGCTACAACGCCAGGTATAATTTGTTTTGTATTAATACGGTGTCCGGATAAGCGATAGTTATAACACGTCCCTGCTTTATTTCATAAATACAAAAATACGTTTTTTTTCAATTCCTTCTATTAGTTCACTCTTTATATATATACATATATATCTTGTTTATATTTCCAATCGTTATTAAAATACATTTTATTCATTGATTCAAGTTCAAATACATTTTTTTTTTTTACTTGAATTTAATACAGTTTTTGCAATTAATAATTAATTAATTAATTAAATTTAATGAATAATTTTAGTTTTATATCTGAGAAAAAGTCTTCATAAAAGGAGCAAGGTATGTAATATAGTTAATTCGTCCGATTTGGCTTAAAATAATAATAACATATGATTTCATAAAACAGCTGATTTTATGTTATAGGTCATGTAGTAAAACAGCTGTTTTAACTCATGGGTTATACTACTTTATTTATTTTATTTGAAATTATTTAATTAATAGTAACTGAAATAACATTTTTCTTTGTTGAAGTTAGTAAGAATTGACTTTAAAACATTTTTGTTTGTGTCATTGAACTAAACATAAATTTATGCTGCACTGAAATAAAAGTAACAATACGGCGATGGAATCCGTTGGTGCTGTGAAAGCCTGTTTTATAAAGGTTTTGTTTGCGGATTTTGGAAAATCGGAGAATTGGCTTTTGCAATGGAGAATAGATAGTACATATTGGGAATAATAAAAATGGGAGTGGTATAGCGCCACTTCTGTACAGTGGTAAGAGGGAAGTGGCAACCCTTAATCCCAGCGTACACAACAGGATGTACGGGAGTCCAAGTCACAAAATTGCGTCTGGGACTGCTCATGCCCTGTTGGCCTTGTAAAACTGGTTTTATTTGAATATCTTGCATACCGCGTTTTTCTCTAAAAACCTTTGTTAGTATTTTATGAAATACTTTTACAACATTATGCCATATAAATTGGCTGTTTACACACGTTTTAATCCATAAATTCTAAAATCTAAATGTTTATTTTTTTATAAAGACTACAAAAATTATTTATAATTCAGTTTTACTGTCAGCGCCTTCTAGAGGGTATACGTTCAGCCAAAGTACTGTGGCCTTGCTACGCGCGTAATCGCTGTATGTTTAGATTAATCTCGTTTCTATTTGACTTTTGAAGTGTAATTTCCTATAGCGAACATAAAATAAATTTAAATAGGAGTGAATTGATAGAAAATGACGTCATCACTTAGGAACGCTAACGAGAATGCGTAACTATTAGCACTTCTCTATACCTCTCGTAAAGCGCGATGCTCTTTATTTCCCTTTAATTACCTGAAGATTTCAGTAAGTCAAAAATGATGGTATATTATCGCTTGCAACTGATTTATTCTTCACTTTGGAGGTTATGTTTGAATAGTTTCTAAATACCGTTTCCTTTACATTTAGAAGTATCGTATATATTTAAATCAATAGGTAACAATGTATGATTTCATTCAACAGGTTTTAATACTACTCTTACTGTATATTTGTATTGTACATTAGAATTATGATATATATATATTTATATGATACAGTAGAAGTAAATATAGTTAGATAGTATACCCTTCTGCCTTGTTATTACGTAATTATTAGGTAACTTTATTTGCTGGGACCTTTTTTATAAATGTTATTTGAAGCTACTCTTATTTTGGCAGTTCCACGATCGCCACTGGTTTTTTCTTATAAGTTCGAGATATTTCCGTATCTTTTCGTAATATGTTTCAATCTGGTTAAAATCAATGGCAAGAGGGAAATTTTTGTTTTTTTTTAACGGGAGCGGTTTCCGTACCTTTTAGTTATACCTAAATTTAATTTGACTAAAATCAATGGCATGAAGGAATTTTTTGTTTTTTTATAACGGGATATGTTTTCGTACCTTTTCATTATAAGTTTTAATCTACCTGAAATCAATGGCAGAGGGAAATTTTGTTTTTCCATAACGGTAGATGTTTCTGTACCTTTTTGTAATAAGTTTAATCTGGTTGAAATCAACGATATGAGGGGAATTTTGTTTTTTCTTCATAACGGGAGGAGTTTCAGTAAGTTGTCAAACTAACTTTTGATTTTGCTTATTTCGTAAAGTTATTATGTATTTTAGACCATTGCTTTTGAAACACCTCGGAGGAATTCTTGACATCATCATTGTTTCCGTTAGGAATATTAGTGTACAGTTAAAAATGGAAACATTCCGAAACGCGTCAACAGAGGAAAATGTTTTAATGTTAGGACAGTCAAAATAGGACATTCATATTTGTAGATTTAAATCAGGGTTTACCCTTTACATTAATTGTGACCGTCGCAGACATGCGCACTCATCTCTGTGTTCATCCACTGCTCACGATTTACGTTACTACACCGAGACGATTGTATAGCCCAAAGTGAATAATTTATTCTTGAATTCAGTCGGATTTATGTGAGCGGATTAGATGTGTTTTCTTTTAAAATTTTACACTTTGACGATGCCAGTGCTTAAGAGACAGGTTAGAGAAAGGCGAGATTTATTGGGCCGCAAAAATAGATGATCATCTACAAGAGGCCACTTTAATACGATTTCCCGTCATAACAACCTACTCTGGGTTTCTGGATTGGCACCGCAACAGCTCTGTAGATAGTGGCCGTACTCAACTCCTGCAATGTGGTTACATATTTAAATAAAAACTTTTTTTATTCTTAGTCTCATTTTGATAATATCCTGTAACATTATAGTAACACGGCAAACGTAAAGAAATTTACGAACACGTTAAACTATTGGAAACACAAACGTAATACACATTAACTAAAGCAAGAGTAAGTTTAAGTGTTAAAGAAAAGAGATCTTTGGTCTGCAGCATCATTTAGCTCTCTGGTAAGCCTACTCTTTTAAAAATGTAGTTCTTTAAACATTCGATAAATCCGTAATATAGTAATTAGTTACAAAATCTAAAACTCAAGTTTCAAAGTAAAAGTGTAGAGAAACAGGGGTCTTTTTTAAATTTAAAATAAATTATATAATTATAAACTTACACTAAATATTAAACTAAACTAACATAATAAAAAAGAATAATTTTTTTTGAGGATTAATGAAATAAATAGCATAAAGAATAAAAGAATATAGAAGATAGAAAATAGTAATAAAGAAAAAAACGAAATGGATAAAAAATAACTAAGCAATAAAGGAGAAAAAAAATAAAATGCATTGAATATTTTTAGGCGATGACACAGTCAATGGCCTTAGTATCGTCTCTTAAAGACTAATCGTCTTCGACGATCGTATGTAGTACTGGCCTCGGTCAGCTCATCACAGTCAATAAGGGTAAAGTCATGCTTTCTTGTAACGGGCATCGCGGAACTGGCAGTGGCGCATTCTTCTGGGGCCCGAAAAACGCATGAGTTAACGCGAAGGCGAGAAACCCCCACTTGTTGTTCTGAGGCTCGAGCTAAAGAACGCCTTCATGGTGTTTTCAATGAATGTATGAGAGTGGCGCGCAGTGACAATAGCGCACTTTCGGAGCATTGCTCTGTTATGAGTGGTCACTTCTCGCTAGTCACTCTCCGCGACAACAATATAGTAGACTGGGATTTCCCACTCCAACCTAACCTAAGCTAACCTAAGCAAACCTAGCCTAGACCAACTTAACTTTAAGTAACCTAATCTAACCTTACCCGACCAAACCTACCCCAACACGTGCAACATCAGACCATGTCTGAATCTATTGCTGTTCATCTATAAAGCTGATTTTTAACAGGTGTAAACAATTGGCACTTATTTAGTGAGTCCAAGACCTGGTCAAAATGTGACGGGAATCGGTTTCAAAATATTAAACACACTTAAAGTGTCGGTTATGTGTTATTGGAAAGATGTACACGATTGTCTCTGTTCGCGATTGTTTCTGTCCGCGATCGTCTCTGTGAGCTCATTGTCTTTGTGCGCGCTACTTGCATGACGTCTCTACTCGCGATAGTCCCTGTGCGTAATTGTCTCTGTGGGAGATTTCTCTGTGGGTGATTGTCTCTGTGCGCAATTGTCCCACTGCGCGATTGTTTCTGTGATTGATTGTCTCTGTGCGCAATTGTCTTTGTGTGTGATTGTATCTGTGTATGATTATCTCTGTCCCTCTTAGCGATTGCCTTTGTGCGTGATTGTTTCTGTGCGCGATTGCCTCTGTGGGCTATTACCTTTGTGCGTGTTTGTCTACGTGCGTAATTGTCTCTGGGCGCGCTTGTCTTTGCGTGATTGTCTCTGTCAGTGATTGTCTCTATGAGCAATTTTCTCTGTGGGCGATTGTCTCTGTACGCGATCGTCTCCGTGCGTGATTGTCACTGGGCGCGTTTGTCTTTGCGTGATTGTCTCTGTGAGCAATTTTCTCTGTGGACGATTGTCTCTGTGCGCAATTGTCTTTGTGTGTGATTATATCTGTGCATGATTATCTCTGTAACACTTAGCCATTACCTTTTTGCGTGATTGTTTCTGTGCGCTATTGCCTTTGTGGGCTATTACCTTTGTACGTGGTTGTCTCCGTGCGTGATTGTCTCTGGGCCCGCTAGTCTTTGCGTGATTGTCTCTGTGAGCAATTTTCTCTGTGGGCGATTGTCTCTGTACGCGATCGTCTCCGTGCGTGATTGTCACTGGGCGCGTTTGTCTTTGCGTGGTTGTCTCTGTGAGCAATTTTCTCCGTGGGCGATTGTCTCTGTGCGCAATTGTCTTTGTGTGTGATTGTATCTGTGCATTATTATCTCTGTAACACTTAGCCATTACCTTTTTGCGTGATTGTTTCTGTGCGCGATTGCCTTTGTGGGCTATTACCTTTGTACGTGGTTGTCTCCGTGCGTGATTGTCACTGGCCGCGTTTGTCTTTGAATGGTTGTCTCTGTGAGCAATTTTCTCTGTGGGCGATTGTCTCTGTGCGCGATTGGTATATAACCGGAGTAGGGTGAATTGCGTAATTGGAACATACGAGCTAAATGGATTGCATAGTTGTAGTTCAGGTTGTTGTTAAAGCTTTGTTCACACCACGGATTACGCACAGAACAAAACGAGAGACGAAATGCAGCCTTAACCCTCCCCCTTTTCAATGAACTTTATGTGCAAAGCTTTGCTTGTTCTGCGTCAACAACGCTCAGTTTACGAGAGACAACTTTAAACATTGTTTCGCAATTCTCACACAAATTTTTATGTTTGAACCAAACGTCCTGTCGGGACTAAACGGCCATTATCAATCTTTCACTTGTGAATTTTTAATTTCTTACAAAAATTATTTTAAATAATTAAAATAAATTATTTAGGAATATTAAAAATAATTTAGGGGAATTAAAAATATAAATTATTTAATTATATTAAATAATAATATTCCTAAAGGAATATTAATAAATAAATTTAATAAATATTTAAATAAATATAAATTTAGTTAGGAATATTATTTTATATGTTATTGTAGGGCCTATTACTGTTTGAATAGGCAAGACTCGCGTCTCATGATCTCGTGATGTTCTCTCCTTCCGCAGCTCTGTTATGCAACTTGTCTAGGTCAGAATCGATACGATATCGCACTTTAAAAGTTTTGTAGTAAAGCCCTTAAGTACCAGGATTTTAAAGCTCTCACTGTTGAAATCGACCGAGAAGCAAACAACGTATTAAATTTATATATGCTTATAAAGTTTCCGACATAAGTAAGGACAGGAAAGCCGACCGGATAGCTTCCAGTTGTATATTGTATCCGGTAGTTGTAGGGTATATAGGTTACCAGATCGCGTCAGATGAGATACAAATAATGCCTGCATTCCAACAGGGCTGCGTTCTATCACCTCTCTTATTCCACATAACTCTGAAGAAATCTTTCAAGAGGAGTTATTATTAACGGTACAGTTATTAATAATCCTACAGTAGCTACGCAGACAATACTGTACTTATCGGGAATACAATGGAAATACTTTCCAGGAACTTCTGAGTTGCGTGAGAGACAAGAGTGGAGAGATGGGGCTCAAGTTAAACAGGAAGACAAAGTGGCTAGTGATAAGCAGGCAAAAGAAGGTGCTTGTGTCGTTTAGAATACGATGAAAAGCCCATAAAACGCATCCAACAGTTCAAGTATTTGGGATGCACACTCAATGAAAATTGAAACACCACACAAGAAATAATATGCCGAATAAAACATGCTCTGGCGCGTTTATCAAAATGAAAGCCTTACTAAGCAGCCGTGATACGAGTAGTACCCATAAGGATTCGTATTCTTGGATGTTATGTGTTCAGTATACTCATGTATGGAGGTGAAGCATGGACACTCACAGACGCCATGTGCAAGAGACTGGAATCTTTCGCAATGTGGACCTACCGGCGTATGCTGCGGTGCACACAAAGTCCGAAACACAGCAATACTCAATCAGCTGAACAAACAAACAGAAATCATACACACTGTTATAGAAAAAATTAAAATATTTCGGACATGTTTTACTTATTACAAAATATCAACTGCTTCGGCTTATTATACAGGGTAAAATTGTTGGCACAAGAGATCCGGGCCGCCGCAGGACTTCTCGGATGAAGAACATAGAACAATGTTATGGAGCCAGGACAAGGACAGTTTTAGATGAGCAGTGGATAAGGTTCATGATAGCGCTGGCGATTGCCAAACGAGATTGCCAATAGGAGACGGTACATTAGAGGTTGTACATAGAGTAGGCCTATGTGCTATACATATTTACCATAACCTCAAAACGTTAATCATTAACATAATATTGGTAGAGAATTACTTTGTCTAGCTTCTTGATGTTTGACGGACATGAACAAAACGTGAGCACTTTTATTTCGTGAGTTTTCTTCAATAAATAGTTTTTTTTAACTCATAACCAACAATTTCTTTGCAATATGTATAGTTAATCAGAACCTGTGGCGACCACACTAAAATTAGTATATGAACAGATGGTTAGGTATTGCAGTTGAGTTGTAAGAAGGGTTACGCACGAGACAGAAACAAAACAGTTTTCCTGGGCCTCAATACTGGAGGCAAACATATATGCTTGGATTTAATAGATTTTGCTTAGTAAGGTTTCGAAGTGTTAACGCTAACGTACGTCTCAGTATGAAAGTAAAAGTTTCTGAGTGTCCGTGCCGAGCCCTCCTATTTTTAAATAAATATAAATAAAGATAATTTAACAATGAAAAATTGTGTTTTCATAGTAGAAAATAACTAAAATAGGTTTCCCCAAAGCCCTTGGACCTCCTCAGGCAAAAAAATAAATGCTACTTACAAAACGTCAGCCATTACAAACTATGAATAATATAAACACACAGATACGGATCAAAACCCCTTGATTTTATGTATAGATCACTTATTTTGGAATTGCAAATGATCTGTGAGAGTAATAGAGTTTGAGGTGTTTACATACAACTGATCCAACGCCATTTCAGAAAAATTAATTGTTGTGGTATAAAGAATTAGATTATAGCAAATGGGTATTTTCTGGAAGGCGAATAACCAGTTTTATGGAAGCACCTTCGATTCTGTTACTGACCACAGATCATTTGCAATTCCAATATAAATAATCTGTAGAAGTAATCAGGTAGCTTTGATCAACATCTGTGTTTATACTACCTTCAACTTTACTCATGCAACTTTAGTCATAGCCTGCTAACTGGAATATCTATACTTTACATTGGCGTGAAGCTTTCAACATCTCATTTATTTTTAGGGCCATTCGGTTTTTAACCCTTGTATAAATAAAATTATTTATGTAAGTTAATAAAAAAAAATCCGATTCGTTAAAAACAAAGCTACCTTAGAAACGAATGTCTAACTTAATTTTAGGCTAAAACATTAAAAATACATTGTTCTGTCAAAATGGAGTGCTATTGAAGTGTGTAAGTAGCTCACTCGCTCACCGCTAGGTTACAGCACAATACCGAAGAAAAAATTAAAAACACAACGCTAAAAACCCTCACGGTCGATCATTTATCTGTCAAACATCTATAATGCTATACTCCGGACACAACACTTAACGGACGCTTGAAAGGAGGCCAAGATCTTGGTCTTCCCCAAACCGGGAAAAGACCACAGCAAACCTGATTCATACAGACCGATAAGCTTGTTAAATACGATGGGCAAGGTATTTGAAAAAATTTTGCTCAAACGTATCAACAAGCATATCCACACACTCGGCTACGCATCAGCTGATGAGAGTGGTGGAGCATGCAACCAAGGGTTTCAACAATTACTGCTCGACTGGGATAGTCTTCCTGGACATTGAAAAGGCCTTTGACCAGGTCTGGCACAACTGGCTCTTAGCGAAACTTCATCACTATAGCCTTCCAGACGGGTTTATACACCTAGTTAGCTCATACCTGTACAACCGTAAGTATAGGATTTATGTAGATCAAGCTCAATCTACACTACGGACTATACGGGCCGGAGTCCCTCAGGGCTCAATTATTGGGCCCGTATTGTTCAACATCTACATCAACGACATACCGTCAACACTCAACACACAAGTGGCCATATTTGCAGATGACACCGCGTTATCCGCTCAGTCATGGAAACCACATCTAATACACTTATATTTACAGGAACACCTTACAGTACTAGAATCATGGCTGAGCTACTGGAGAGTTAGGGTGAACGGCCAGGCTTTGCTTCTCTCCAAACGTAGGACACGCCAACTCAACACACCACTAAAACTATTAGGCGAGGACATTCACTGGGGGAACCAGGTCAAATATCTGGGAGTCATACTCGACAGAGGCCTGACTTGGGACCCTCACATTACCAACACGTTAAAAAAGCAACAATTAGAATAACACAACTATATCCTATGGTTAACAGAACAAGCCCACTTTCACTACGGGCGGCCACTACTATATACGTATCTATGTTGCGCAGCATACTCACTTACGCATCACCCGTCTGGGGCCATGCAGGTAACACACGCACACGCAGACTATAGTTATTCCAAAACAAGGTTTTGCGAATAATCACGAAGGCACCTAGATGTACAAGATTAACACTGCTTCACACTGACTTAAAAGTGCCTTTCATCAAACAACACCTCCGACACTTAGCAACAAAGTTCTACAAACAGGCTCACGCACATACAACATCAACACTCATTTCCTCACTGGGTAGATATGACCCCACCCACGACACACACAGACGGCCGCTGTCCTTACTGACCGCCTAGCTCACACCATACCACCAAAATAAAATATACATACTAATAAATTCTGCTTCACAGTCATGTTCCAGGTGACGCAGGGGCACATCTCCAGGGCCGTAGCTTAGCCCCAACGGAATTACTAATTTGATTGCATGCCTTTTCAGTTTCGAGTAGGCAGCAGAAGAAAAGGTGCATGTCATTCCTGCCATAGACTCACTAACAAGGTATTTGCAAGGTAATACCTCTCCTTATTCCTTAGCATAAGGTGATCCAAGCCCCCAGGGTTCCTGCATGATCTGTCGCGGGATTTTTCCTGGCAGGGTTTCTTTCTTGCCAGGTTTTTTCATCCCGCTCTTAGCGCGACTCTTACCGTACTGTTTCATTTCACTATCTCCTTGATTCTCCATGGAAAGAGCCTATGTGCTTGATACATGGGCAATCAATCCCGTTTCCTTCATTCGCGGTAGGGATACTAACCGCATGCCCATGTGAGACGGAGGTAGCTTGCTAGAGGTTGGCTGCCACGAAGGCTGGATGAGTTCTGGGAGCTCCGACCCAGGTTAAATAAAATCCAAATGGACCGTGCATCTGACTAGTATCGGTCAGATATGGCCGACACTATACCTAAGAAGACATTTATAATGCTGACCAGATATATAATGCTGACTCGGGAATGTACTTAAAGTTGTAATGTATATATTAATTCTATTTATATATGTCGGTAATTTAAATATAATTTTTGTAAGTATTCGCCATCAGAAAATCAGTATTCACAAACGTAATGTTAAATTTCCCAAACATGTAGCCTATATATATTCAGTGCACACTCATACAACATGACGCTGTGTGACCGTGCAGCCATGAACCTGTAGCGACAGTAAACTTAAATTTTAACACAGAAATATTTTTCTTTTTTTTTATACTAAGGTAAAAAAAATATCGCAAACGGTAATTTAAAAAAAAAAAAAACATTGACAATAAAACAAGTCATCGTAGGATATAAGAAACCCAAAATAACGCTTACTAGATATCGACACTTTTCTAACTCGTCTCTAGCATCCACTCACCTTAGCGAGCCGACCTACCTCAACAAGCGATCCTGCCCACATAGCTCCATGATTCTCCCTATATCCTCTACCAGAAGTATTATTTCATCTACCTTAATCATTTCTAACCTTCGTAAGAGGTGTTAGTCACACTGATTAACGTCTTAAAACTACTCACAAAAAGATTTATACACATTTGTACTGCTTACATTCATTCACATCCTATTTTAACCGTGTCTACAGTTCACCATATTCATAACAAGAAATTGAGACATATTTATTTATAACGGTAAATATCGTATATAAAAAACTCCCATGAGGTTTATAAGAGACCTCAAGAGATTTTGTTGTACCCGAGACCTGCCTTTTCCAGCAAGATGGTGCAAACAGCCACACTGTTTGGATATACAAACCAAAGCCGAGCTGAGCTAAGCAGGGCCAGGCGTAGCGATGCGATGTCAAGCTGGGCAAGATCTGCTATGTGTTCGCACTGAAGCAGATTCGCTTCAGGATGGTTTCGCTAGTAGGTTTCCTAGCCTTGTAGTGAGAAGTGCTACCTTCTTGCCAGTTGCGACATATTGTAATAATAACGTAATCGACTATGATGATGATGATAGTATTGGGTAGTTCCTCACTTGATGAATGTGTGAGAGAAAGAAGGCGATACTGGACTCACAATATTTTTAAAGATTACGAAACTAGGGGACAGTTCGTAACGCTATAAGAGAAACTCCGATTTTTTAATTCACTCCGAAAACTGATTCTTTGTTACAATTCTTTGCTACTAGAAACAAAAAATAATATTGTTAACAACGTTAGTTGTTACAGCCGAGCCGTGCGTCACTAAATACGCAGTGTTTATATGGGAGCTTTCAAGTACAACGCCGGGCAGTGCCGAGCGATGCCGAGCCGTGCGTCGCTAAATACGCAGTGTTTATATGGGAGCTTTCAAGTACAACGCCGGGCCGTGCCGAGCGATGCCGAGCCGTTTTGTGCAGTCCTAACTCCCCCTATTCAAGCATTTTCCGTCAAGCGGTTTCTGCCTTCGTTCAGTCTTTTTCAGTGTTCCAAACCAGCGAGTTAAGAAACATTACACAATAGGCCTATGTTGTTTCTTTATCGTTACAAGTTCTTTCTGTTCTTTATATTTTGTTACTTTAAAACTACTATTATAGTGAGTATTGATATTAAAATATTACTTAGTTCGATTTAAGAAAGTCCTCCGTTGTGGGATCAATCTAACAAGAAGTACATGGATACAAATGTACCGCTCGACAATTTGTAATATAACTTTAAACACTTGAATATCTACAATAATACAGTTGTTAACAATATTATTTTTCTTTCCTTGTGGCAAAGAATTCAGATATTGTAGCAAGGAAAAATGGAAAGATTTGAAGGACAGTTTTCGGGGTGAATTAAACTTTCGGAATTTCTCGTCTAGAGTTACGAAATATCCCCTCGTTTCGTGATCTTTAATAATATTGTGAGTCCAGAATCGCCTTCTTTCTCCCACACATTCATCATCAAGTGAGGAACTAGCCAATATCATCATCATCATCATAGTCGATGACGTTGTTATTACACTACGTTGCAACTGAGACTGACAGGAAGGTAGCACTTCTCACTACAAGGCTACGAAACCTACCTTCAGTGCGAACGCATAGCAGAATTTGCTCAGCTTGGCATCGCATCGCATCGCCCGGCTCGGCTCGGCTTTGGTGTGTACCTCGCCTTAGACAACAGAGCTTATCAGCTTGGTACATGGGCAATCAATCACGTTTCCTTCACGCGCATTAGTAATACTAACCGCATGACCATGTGAGACGGAGATAGTTCGCTAGAGGTTGGATGCTACGAGGGCTGGGAGACCAGACCCGGGTTAAAACGAAAAAATCAAAATTCTTTTCCTTCAAGAAACTTTTGGTAACCACCTCATCTCCCTTAAGAACAAACATTCCTTACCCATCCCACTCCCCCGATCTTACACCACCTGACGCCTTTTCATACTTGCCGTTGTGAATTGTTCTTACTAGCTCAGCTCTAATGGACTTATTATTTATTTATTATCACTCTTATGTATTAAATCACAAAACATATTTCACCATCCCTCGTCCCAAACATGGTTAAATTTCTGCTTGTAGCCTACTTGGACTAAATAGATAACAAAATTAAACCGTAATTATTCTTTATTGGTGTATTTTATTCACAATGCAGATGTTTAACCCTTTCATATTTGCCTTCAGGAGTTACAGCTGACGCGAAAGAATCCCCAAGTGATTCCACAAAGCCACAATTAACTAATTAGACACACACGGCTATGTCGTCCCGTTCATGCACACGTATACTTACTTAACTTTGTCTACACCTCTAGACAGTTTGATAGTTTAATATAATTGCTCTCACAGTTATATTAACGAATAACAAATTAACTATTATTTCTTTATACAAAATTTAAACCTGTCACATAAGAAGCAAAAATTAAAAGAATTCTGTTAAAATAAAAGCGACGGTATTGCGCTCTGTTGGCGAAGTATCGAGGTATATTATTCTTTCTGCCAGCAGGTTCTGCCATCTGTATCGTAATTTAGGAACTGTTTAGATTTATACTGTTAATGACTACATTATTTAATTAAGTTTTATATTTATTTAATTAAGTTTCACCGAACGTAATGGACTACAAAATTCACGACTTTACATTATTATAGTCGATGCATAGGGATTTGTAGTGACTTAATTCAACAAATCTGGGCTATATTTTGTTTTCTTTAAATAAAAACAGAAAGTATATTTAAACTTCAAATATTTTTTATTTTATGCTTACAATGAAATTATAGTTAATTGTGCTTGCTAATACATATTTTTTTTGTTAATAATTCATCTTACTAAATTGAATTTCGTCTCAGCAAATTTATTCCTCTACTAAACCCAAATCTTGAAATTTTGGATTTCCTTGTACAAACTATCTTACTGTTAGTTACAGGAGGCAGTTTTAATAAGACTCTCTTAAACATCGATATTTTCTAAAAGGGTTATGGTTGAAACTGCACCATGACTACCAATCCCGACTGTACATACGGACAGAAGGCACTATTCATGAATTGTTATTGTTATAATTCTATAATCTACATACTAAATCTTACAGGGTGGGTCGACTTGGAAGCAGAAACCGCACATCAATTATTATGTTTGTACTGGGGATCGAATCCAAGTCTTTTAAGTAAATAGGGCTCAAACCGCTGCCCGAAGAGACTATGTATAACGAAAGTAGAAGATTGGTAGTAAAATATAATTAAACCAAGTTGTATTATTGTTTTAGTTTTATTCAATTCCCTCTATTAGTTCACACACACTATATATATATATATATATATATATATATATATATATATCGCAATATGTATTCTTGAGTATTAATAAAGAAATAAGTCAAAATACAAATACAAGAATTATTATTGAATTTACAATTCAAAGCTTTTCATTGGCAAACAGTACCAACATCATCAGGAATATTAAACAATTAAAATTAACATATGTGCAAACTAGATCAAATAAACGGCGTTGCCAAATCTATTACAATGTTGCCAAACTTTTATTTTGCTGCCCTAACATTACAAACACTGAATATAGTATCAAATTTAGATTTTACTTGTATTTGTTCATTTATCAACTCATTATTAGTATTATATTTATGTATTTCTAAAGCCTCATAAATAGTCATTCTCATGCCTTTGTTGATTCCTTTTACAAGTATCATATTATCTATATTAGGAAATATGTGATTATAGACCTATACACTGTTTGTTTCATGCAATACAAACACAAGAATTATTATTGAATTTACAATAATAAAATATTAATATGCATGAAAAAAAACAGTGTATATAAATTGGAATGTGACTGCTGTAATAAGGTTTATATAGGGCAAACAAATAACAGGTGACCTACATTTATTTCGTGCAACACTTGTATATATATATATAGCCTATATATATATATATATATATATATATATATATATATATATATATATATATATACATATATACAATGTTATATGACATTATATACATATGACGTTACTGTAATCAGTACTGCTGACACAATTCTAAATTATCCTTATGCTGATCAAAATATTCACATAAAGTTAACCGTTGCATCATTGTGAATGGAAAATTGTGGCATTGCGTGATCGGTGTCGTTTATCTGACGTAAAACTGTTCTCGAACGGGGTGAAAAGTATCTACCATTTTCACTTGGTGCAAACAGTGGGAGTGTTTTATTTTGTTATTTCTACTTATGCTTCAACAAAATATTCCCAACAAATGTCCTGTGTTGACCTCTTGACACCCATATGAATATTCACTGGCAAGTGCTTAATATCCTCCCCGACTTCGCTGGAGGGCTGACGTTGAAACCACCTTTTAAGTTATGTCATAAAGTAACCCTTGGCCGCTGTAAACAAGTGGATCTAAACAGCAGTAATGGCGACAGAGTCTTGGAATCGCCGACATTGATGTGTGTTTACACAGCGTTATTACGAGGCCAGATGAATAGCCCTAACAAAGCAAACTGATGATGGAAGAGCGAGGCAATGACAAGGCGAGGCTATAACGGCCACATTAGTGCAGTGGGGACTACATTAACTTGTAATTATGTAGGAGTAGATGTTATGAGTGTGTTACTGTTAACTGGATTCCCTTGAATGTAACAACAGTTACACCCAGACATAACTTATGTTAGCCTACTACATACTGTCTCACTTGCATATATCCCAACGGAATGTAACAGGTACCTAACCATCTTTAGCTCCAGAGGGTAACCAACTATACTAAGGCGAAGCATCAGTATAGTATACCTTTTCTGTATTCAAGTTAAAAGGTAGTCATTTACTCTTAATGTTAGACAGTAGTACATGATGTAAATCCTTCTGGTTCCGATAGACAGTAGTAGAGCCGGTGTAAACCCTAGCGATCACATTAGACAGACGTTCAAGGAGTGTAAACCGTTAAATCCCAATTGACGATAGTATAAGGGGTGTAAACCCTTGCGATCACATTAGACAAACGTTCAAGGGGTGTAAACCGTTAAATCCCGATTGACAGTAGTATAAGACGTGTAAACACTTAGGGTATACCAAAATACAATATTGCAAGGGGTGTAAACCCTTAAATCCCAATTGATGCTAGTATAATGGGTGTAAACCCTTGGGATATACTAAAAGACAATATTGCAAGGGGTGTAAACCCTTAAATCCCAATTGACAGTAGTAGAGCCGGTGTAAACCCTAGCGATCACATTAGACAGACGTTCAAGGAGTGTAAACCGTTAAATCCCAATTGACGATAGTATAAGGGGTGTAAACCCTTGCGATCACATTAGACAAACGTTCAAGGGGTGTAAACCCTTGCGATCACGTTAGACAGACGTTCAAGGAGTGTAAACCCTTAAATCCCAATTGACGATAGTATAAGGGGTGTAAACCCTTGTGATCACATTAGACAGACGTTCAAAGAGTGTAAACCGTTAAATCCCAATTGACGATAGTATAAGGGGTGTAAACCCTTGCGATCACATTAGACAGACGTTCAAGGAGTGTAAACCGTTAAATCCCAATTGACGATAGTATAAGGGGTGTAACCCTTGCGATCACATTAGACAAACGTTCAAGGGGTGTAAACCGTTAAATCCCGATTGACAGTTGTATAAGACGTGTAAACCCTTAGGGTATACCAAAATACAATATTGGAAGGGGTGTAAACCCTTAAATCCCAATTGACGCTAGTATAAAGGGTGTAAACCCTTGGGATATACTAAAACATAATACTGCAAGGGGTGTAAACCCTTAAATCTCAATTGACAGTAGTAGAGCCGGTGTAAACCCTTGCGATCAAATTAGACAGACGTTCAAGGAGTGTAAACCATTAAATCCCAATTGACGATAGTATAAGGGGTGTAAACCCTTGCGATCACATTAGACAAACGTTCAAGGAGTGTAAACCGTTAAATTCCAATTGACGATAGTATAAGGGGTGTAAACCCTTTCGATCACATTAGGCAAACGTTCAAGGGGTGTAAACCGTTAAATCCCGATTGACAGTAGTATAAGACGTGTAAACCCTTAGGGTATACCAAAATACAATATTGCAAGGGGTGTAAACCCTTAAATCCCAATTGACGCTAGTATAAAGGGTGTAAACCCTTGGGATATACTAAAACATAATAGTGCAAGGGGTGTAAACCCTTAAATCCCAATTGACAGTAGTAGAGCCGGTGTAAACCCTTGCGATCTCATTAGACAGACGTTCAAGGAGTGTAAACCGTTAAATTCCAATTGACGATAGTATAAGGGGTGTAAACCCTTGCGATCACATTAGGCAAACGTTCAAGGGGTGTAAACCGTTAAATCCCGATTGACAGTAGTATAAGATGTGTAAACAATTATGGTATACCAAAATACAATATTGCAAGGGGTGTAAACCCTTAAATCCCAATTGACGCTAGTATAAAGGGTGTAAACCCTTGGGATATACTAAAAGACAATATTGCAAGGGTTGTAAACCCTTAAATCCCAATTGACGCTAGTATAAAGGGTGTAAACCCTTGGGATATACTAAAAGACAATATTGCAAGGGGTGTAAACCCTTAAATCCCAATTGACGCTAGTATAAACGGTATAAACCCTTGGGATATACTAAAAGACAATATTTCAAGGGGTGTAAACCCTTAAATCCCAATTGACAGTAGTAGAGCCGGTGTGAACTCTTGCGATCACATTAGACAAACGTTCAAGGAGTGTAAACCATTAAATCCCAATTGACAGTAGTATAATAGATGTAAACCCTTGGGATATACTAAAAGAGAATATAGCAAGGGGTGTGAACCCTTAAATCTCAATTGACAGTAGCATAATAGGTATAAACCCTTGTGATGATCCCAATAGACAATAGTACGAGGGATATAAACCCTTATGGTCCCGATAGAGAGTATCATAAGGTGTGTAAACCCTTATGAAAGCAATACACCGCTTTACAAAGTGTGTAAAACATTGTGATTCTGAAATACAGTAATATAAAAGGGGGTGGTGACCCTTATGATCTATATAGATAGAACATAAGGGTGTCTACAAGGGTGTGTAAACCCTATTAGTCCCCAAAACACTAAGTCTATCCTATGTAAACGCAACTGTTCACGTGGACCATGATGATTCCCTATATTCAAAGCCAAGGACATATAGGTAAATATCACCTGAATTCGCGGTAATATTCAAAATGGCTGATTGACCTGAAAACTTTCTCGTATTTTTCCCAAAATCAATAATACTGATCTTAAACACCAGAAGCAAGGAAAATAAAAAAATATATATACAATTGAGAGAAAATAGTGTCTTTACCAATCTGGTCTATTTTTTAAATATAAATACAATATGAGGAGATTCACAGCCAAAGTAAGGTTTCACATTACGCTATAACTTTATTTGTGTAACACGAAACTCCCGTAGACATCACCCACAGGTAGGCAACATTGTTTTCTAACCTTCCCATCTCTACCAATTGCTTATTTCTCAATGGACTCACATCTCTTGATGCAGCCTAAAATGATTTTCTGTTATGAACAATTTTTCTATTCGTGTAACCTTCCTTTTTCGGCAATGAGCTCTTTTCAGACGCTATCGTAGGAAAATGCAGTTTTCACTTCCTCTCCCGTCAAACACATTTTAATTCTCTTTTCGCCCACCCTTTACGGCCCGTTTTCATTTTTCTTGATTACAAATGCTTCCAGTTTAGTTCCTTCATTTAGGGAAATAACCAGGCTCCACTACATAAAGCCCTTCAATTCTAGCACATCCCAGAAGCCGCATTTCAAGCCTCTTTAAATACCATTTTTTAAATTTATTTTTTCTGTTTTTTGTACTAATTTTCCTCACACATTGCTCTCATGTGTTATTTAAATTCCTTTTATTTTCTCTTACGTAATATTTTCGGAATTTTCTTCCTACTAACGCCCTAACGCCTCTTGTAGTTCAAATCCTTTAATTCCATCCTTGCCAACCTTCACTCTCGGTTGCACTTTTTCTCTTTTAATGTCCAATTCTGGCTCTGACTAACTGAGCAAATATACATTTATTTTATCTAAGCCAATAGCAACTGAGCTGACTGTTGCAGTTATGAATCACAAAACACATGTTTATTTCTCTTTAAAACAATTCACAACCTCTTTCAAGTCACCTGTTGGAATATAAAGCAATAAACGTACACATGTACAGTAGGTTTACAACACGCTACAATCTAACACATGCACAATGTTAATTTACACTGTAACAATACTTAAAACATAATATTCCTTGGCATTTGGACCACATGTGAGTGTTAACCAAACTTGTTAAACTATTGACATAATTTAGTTCTAACTGAAATATTTGTGCTAGTAATGTTGGTGTTGAAATGATAAACTGTAAAATTTGAAAGTTTAATGGATTTTTTACTTAACATTTAACAACCAAAGTCTTACGGAGGTGTTGACTAATCAAATAATTCCAATTTGGTTTTTTTTACAATTCCTTCTATTAGGTCATACTCTCCTCATACATAACCTGTCTTGTACAAATTTTCAATCATCAAATAGGTTTTTATTCATCCAGTCAAGTTCAAATACACTTTTGAAAACATGTAATTTGATGAAAATTGGTGTTATTATAGGCTTTTTAAATATTTATTCATTAATTAAATTTTTAAAAGTTTCGGATATAAGCTTTGTCGGATTCGAACTTAAAGACTATATATTTTAAATCCACCACTCTGGCATTGAGCCAACTTTCCCATTCCTAAAAATCTGATACATATACATAAAATACGTTTTCTTGTTTAATAATTTAAAACAACATAGGCTATTCAAATACAAGATATAAATTATTTAGATATAAATTAATAAATATTCTTGTATTTGAATAACCTATGTTGTTTTAATATATATATATAAAACAACATAGGTTACTCAAATACAAAAGTATTTACTAATTTATATTCAAAACTTTACATTGGTAAACAGTACCAACAACATCAGGAATGAATAATACAATAATTATTCAATTAATTAAACAAGAAAACATATTATAAATAAATAAACATATATATATATATATATATATATATATATATAACAACATAGGCTATTCAATTACAAGAATATTTATTGGGTAGACGGTATCTGAACGGGGGCAAGTAAGGTTCTACAGAAAACAATAAAACTGTATGACCCTTTCACAGGTAATAAACCACTACTGTCAACCTTTGTGTAGTAAGCGTTAACCCCTATCGAGATGCTTCTAGGTACTTTCATTTTGGAAATTCCATAAACTCTATCGGTTGTCCGAAATACTAGACTTGCGCTAAACAGTCATTTGCTCTGCAACTCTCGGTGCAACATGGATTTCCTTCATAGTTTAACAAAATGTGGAAAATATTTAAACCAGGAAGGCATAATTACGTTTTTATTAATGAACAGGTTAATTGCGCAGCGAAGAATCTGTCCATCGTGTGGTAAAAACTAAACTATACAGTCAAAAAGAGATGCAAACATTAAAAAACGTGATTATTGAATATGTTGAGCCCGGTACAACAATAATTACTGATAGTTGGAAAGGATATAATACACGAGCATTGGTAAACAGTACCAACAACACCAGGAACGAATAATACAAAATGAATGAATTAATTAATTAAACAAGAAAACATATTATATATATATATATATATATATAATATTTTTCCTTGTTTAATAATCTAAAACAACATAAATAATTATATTGTATTTGAGGCCTATATCTTGCATTATTGTATTATTCATTCCTGGTGATGTTGGTACTATTTACCAACGAAAAGCTTTAAATAAAAATACATAATATTCTTGTATTTGAATAATTTATGTTGGTATATATATATATATATATATATTAACGAAACAACATAGGTTATTTAAATACAAGAATATTTATTAATTTAAATTCAAAGCTTTTCGTTGGTAAACAGTACCAACATCATCAGAAATGAATAATACAATAATGCAAGATTTAGGCCTCAAATACAATAAAATTATTTATGTTGTTTTAGATTATTAAACAAGGAAAAATATTATATATATATATATATATATATATATATATATATATATATATATATATATGTGTGTGTGTGTGTGTGTGTGTGTATATATTAACGAAACAACATAGGTTATTAAATACAAGAATATTTATTAATTTAAATTCAAAGCTTTTCGTTGGTAAACAGTACCAACATCATCAGAAATGAATAATACAATAATGCAAGATTTAGGCCTCAAATACAATAAAATTATTTATGTTGTTTTAGATTATTAAACAAGGAAAAATATTATATATATATATATATATATATATATATATATATATATATATATATATATATATATATATATGTGTGTGTGTGTGTGTGTATATATTAACGAAACAACATAGGTTATTAAATACAAGAATATTTATTAATTTAAATTCAAAGCTTTTCGTTGGTAAACAGTACCAATATCATCAGGAATGAGTAATACAATAATTAATTAATTAGTTAATTAATTAAACAAGAAAACATACAATATATATATATATATATATATATATATATATATATATATATATATATATATATATATATATGAAATTATAAGAGAAACATTCCTTGCAATAATGAAGCAATACAAGAGATGGATAGAAGGAGAAATTATAGACCACCATCAGCTTCATAAATTTGAAAAGAAAGAAAATAAATAGTAACAAACAAAAAATAGTAGTCCAACATCATCTATTGTATAGAGAGAGAAATGGAAAATTGCAAGGAAATTCGCTTTCTATTTTGCCACTTAATAATATAATTCTGTCACTTGTATGAACATATTTGTATTTTTTGTAATTATAAAATAAAAAAAGTAATTAAAATAATTTTTTTTGTTCCCAACACTTCAACATATAAACCAAGTGTATTTAAGTCGCAAGAAAACTAATCACATTTTAACGTCTAAATAAACGTCATTCAACATTAATATCGGTTATCTTGATTGCCTAATGACAGCCCGTACCCTGTGCCCTGTGACGTCACAACTCGCAAACCTTGTTTTCTAGGTGGTGTTATGCAGCATCCTTTTATCCTTCTCCACAAAACATTTTTTATAGAAAACTATAAAACTAAAACACTTATACACTGGTCAACAAAAGTTATGAATTAATGATGCAATTTATTAAAAACTATATTTTTCCTCTTACTGTATTTAGGCTAAATACTGTACATAGTAGGCTTACGTAAAAATAAAAGAAAATCAATTAGGCTTAAAAAAATCTACCATTGACTTTTGTTTTAAAATGTTAAACTAACCTTTTTTTACTTGCTTGTGTTTCAGTTATTGTTTTTAGTTGTAACAAATGGTGACGCATTTCCCGGGCTGTTAATTTTCATTAAAGCCCCAAATGTTTTTAATTTGTTTTCTACGACTGGTCCGTCTTCTTTTTCTTCTATTTGCGCATGTTTTTTGCCTTTTAGAATGAAGCTGACTCTCGCCTTTCAATATGTCAATCAATATGACATCAATATGTCTGGTCGTGGATGTTTGTAAACCATTCATTGCGTTATCTTGTGCATATCAGCAATCCTTAACGTTGTTACAGAGTTTTCAGAAATAAATACGATCCGTTACAATTAAGCAGACCTATCTGTGAATTTTGTTGTGGTAAAAAAATATATTATAAAGTGTATTTTATCTAAACGGAAGTCATTGTAACTTTATATTTTACAGCATGTATATGATCAGATTTTCCGGCTTATGCAGAACTAAGATGTAGTAAAAACGTATCACTCATCCTTTTGCTTATTCCGCTTCCGCGTTAGACAGTTTCCGGCTTATGAAGGTTATTAACCAGGTAAATTAAATAGGCAACAGTTGGGACTTTTAAAGTTTTCCGCGATAGTCGGGTTTCCGCCTAACACAGGGTCGGTCTAAGACAGGTTTCACTGTATTTATTCCCTTTCTTTTTCTTTCGATTCTAATTTATGTAGTTGATGGTGGTCTATAACTTCTAATTCTACCCATCTCTTGTATTGCTTCATTATTGCAAGAAACCTTTCTGTTATAATGTCATATACATCGTTAGAAAATATATTTCTAGCTATGGGAAAGTTGACTCAGTGCCGAAGTGCTGGATTTCGGCCATGTAGTTACTCAGTTCGAATTCGGCCGGGACAACAACATTTTTTAAATTTAATTATTGAATAAATATTTGGAAAAACTGTATTGACGTCATTATCATCCAATATAAACTTTTAAAAAATTGTATTTGAACCTGATTGGATGAATAAAACGTATTTTACTAACGATAGAAACTTTTTATAAGATATATATAAAGAGGGTGTGCGCTAACAGGAGGAATGCAATATTAGGAATTTCTGAGTTTCAAAACTGATTAATTTGAATGAAAAATTTTCGAATTTTGATTTATGATTGTTTCAGAATGTTTACATTTTCTGATATAATAAGGACCCAGTGACAAATCTTCGCCTTACTAGACACAGTTCGTTTATAAATAAGGTATTTAAAGAAATTTTTCTTAGTTTTAGATCAGGACACCCTTTTTATGTAACTTTTTTAAACAATAATCTCGCATAAACACTTTTCAAAAATGTTGACATTTAAGGTGGACAGCTTACTAACAATTGTCTGGTTCGCAAGACGTAAACATATTTTTCCATCCTCAATCGAATAACACGACACAATGTGAACTTCATTAAGCCACTAACGAGCAGTGGCCGATGTTATAGTTTTAATTACCTTGGAAATAAGGGCGTCTTTCCCTTGAAGCCAACTTCCGGCGAACGCCGACTTGGTGCGAAATCCAACGACAATGCGGTCGCCGGCGTCTCGAGTGTCGGCTTAGATTTACGCCCTGTCATATTGACTGTAAGGTCACGGCCCTTACTGCCGTCTGATGCAACTTCCTCAGTGGTTGTCAGCGTCAAAGAAGGTAAAGGAGCATCTGATGCTACTTCCACTCTGCTTGTTTGTGCAAGATGAGTGAGAAAACATCTGATGCTACTTTCTCTGTGCTTGTAAGTGCAAAAAATCTGAAAGACGTTTCATGCTACTTCATCTGTGCTTGTCCATGCAAGAATGGTGAGGTAACGTCTGGTGCTACTTCCTCTGTGCTTGTCAGTGCAAGTAGCCCTGAGAGAGCAAATGATGCTACTTCCACTGTGCTTGTCAGTGCAAGAAGAGGTGAGGGAATATCTGATGCTGCTTCCTTTGTGCTTGTCAGTGTAAGTAGATCTGAGAGAACGACTGATGTGCTACTTCCTCTGTGCTTACCCGTACAAGAATAGGTGATGGGGTATCTGATGCTGCTTCCTCTGTGGTTGTCAGTGTAAGTAGACGTGAGAGAACGATTGATACTACTTCCTCTGTGCTTGTCCGTACAAGAAGAGGTGAGGGGATATCTGATGCCGCTTCCTCTGTGCTTGTCAGTGTAAGTAGACCTGAGAGAACTACTGATACTACCTCCTCTGTGCTTGTCCGTACAAGAAGAAGTGAGGGGATATCTGATGCTGCTTCCTCTGTGCTTGTCAGTGTAAGTAGATCTGAGAGACCGACTGATACTACCTTCTCTGTGCTTGTCCGTACAAGAAGAGGTGAGGGGATATCTGATGCTGCTTCCTTTGTGCTTGAGAGTGTAAGTAGGTCTGAGAGACCGACTGATACTACCTCCTCTGTGCTTGTCCGTACAAGAAGAGGTGAGGGGATATCTGATGCTGCTTCCTCTGTGCTTGTCAGTGTAAGTAGACCTGAGGGAACATCTGATGCTACTTCCTCTGTGTTTGTTAGTACAAGAGAGCTTAGACAATATCTGATGCTACTTCTGATGAACAACTGTAGTAGACCTACTCCCATAAAGAGAGTCATACAGAGGTGCGCCCATTTGTAAGAAAAAAGATGAGTAGGTAGGACAAAGTAAATAGCATAATAGTGCCCTGGTAGTGTAAATAAGGGATAGTTGTGCTGTCTTGTGGGTAGGTTTACTTACCAGAAGTAGCCCCCTACTCTCACACGGGGTGAAACTTTTGGATACAGATCGTACTCTTATATAAAGATGTTTAGCTTATGTGATTCTTTGAGGGCATTATTAGTTTTATTTTTATTTGTGCATATTAAGTCTGGTCTGTAGGATATATCACAGCTCCAAACAACACATTTTACTGTTGTGAGACGCTTTGCGGAGAAATAACAGTGGTATTTGTTTTATTCTCGAATTAATTTCTAAAAGAACTAAACATATTAGCTGTAGATTATATCGGACAAAACGGTTCTTACGTGCAAATAAAAGAAAGTTTTAGGAAGAAATTAAATCAAAACGTGTTTGTGTAGGATGGAATGGTAGAAATTCTAAAAATTACATATTCTTTGACTTTACCTAAAAGAATTCCTTTCCTGTTACACATTTTACAATCTGTTCTTTTCTTATTATTCGTTTACCTTGACGTACAAACGAGTTCTTTTAACAGGTCCATCTTGATTTCTTTGCGTTAAATCTGAATATCTAGGCTGTCGATGTATTTTGGACCCGAGAGTGTTTTCTTCGTCTGAAACATGCTATATTTACTGTGCCTCATAGACACAGATGACCTAGTTATTCTGGCTTTCTTATCTCAATCTTTCCCTCTCCCCCTCTTCTCTCTCTCTCTCCCCCTCCCCTCCCTTAACCACCTGACACATTACATATTTGTAAGTACGAGATCGGTGACCACGATATCCAAAGGACAATTACAGGTCACAACGTTTACTATTGTAGATTCCTGAGCCAGAAACACTTCAGAGTTGAGTTGTTTGAAGTAAATATTCACTTCATGTCACTAAACGATGTTCACGCTTTTTCTATTTTCTTACGATATTAATTTTTTTATTACATCTTGAGTTTACTGTTTGTTGTTCCCGTCAGTGGTTAATGGCCCTATTTAGTCCAATTCATACGAGTTTAAATGGAATCTGCGAGAAGAAGTTTGGGCAACATAATATCGTCTATTATTCTAAACAACTATAGAGTTCTCTATAAAGAGTCTTAGTAGCAATAGTCCACTTGTTACGGGAGACTTTTTTTCATTTGTTATTCACATTTAACAAAATGCTAAAATCGTTAAAGTGCAATAATACTAACATTTTGCTCTCCATTAGGAACTAGCGTAGAGAATCGAATGGCCGTTAACATGGGGAGTACAGGAGTTATTTCTACCCCTCAGCGAAAGTATCTGAAACAAATTGCATTTTTACGCTCAGAGTTTCTGTCTTGTCTTTGACGCGGCGTGGTAAATTCGGAAGTATTTACAACACAGTAGCTTCTGAGACCTTCAGTTCGTTTTTATGTAAAAATTACTATGGTAAAGTCTATAAAAATACTACAAAATGCATTGACTTTTATTAATTTAATAATATAATTGTAGCTTGTTCTTTTTGCCGTCTATTCTTAAAGCGACTAGCAAGCTTTGTATGAACCTACATTATGGTAAACAACACAAAAGCAGAAATAAGATATTAGCATATATAATATAGGTCTATATATACGTTCACAATGCAACCTTGACTTCCTTCAGAGAGACTCCTGTGTGGAGGGTTTTGGCAGCTTGGAAGGGATGCTAGATATTCCGGTGGGCCGGAAGCTATTGTAATTTACACCCCGTAGAAAAAATTTTAAAATTAAGTGGTACTTTATGACCCTTCAAATTAGACATAATAGACAAAGGTGCTGTGAGTTAATGAAAGTGTATATGCGTTGTTTTCGAAAATATATTGAGGTTATATCACGAAGGTATTTTCAATAAAGTGCAGAATAAATAAGGCCTGAAGACAATAACGTAGCTGTTATTGAAACGTTGCCTGTATAAGTAAATAGTTAAACCTAACTCGCAAGACAACGGCGTTTATTTAACCGCTATAATGTTCTGTTCTTATGTAGCTAGTTCTACAGCTCCCATTTCGTTGGCAAACCGCTTACTTGATCAAGCTCCTTGTTTCTAAAAGTTTCTGGAGAGAGAACTGATATTAGGGCTTTTATATTATAGCTGTTACTCTCATTGGCCACGTTCAATTACCATTTTTACTCCGATTTGATTCACTTATTACTCTTATTCTCATTTTAGAATTAGTGGAAATAATAATTATTAAAAAGTGCATCATAATAAACTGTTTTAATGAGTGCTCTGAAACTAACGTAGCGTCTTGTACAAAGAGAAGCCTCCATTGTGTGTTCGCGGTAACTCGCTCTATTGGTACACACAACCTCCAATCACAACACGCGCCGCAGCAGGTAGCCTCGCCTGGACACACCTGATCTGTCGTGATAAAGCATCTTCTCTACACCTTCACAACCTACGGAGCGCTCTCTCTATTCACACTGCTATTCTGAATTTCACTACTTCCCATGCATCTGTTAAGCCAACTCTTGTTCTTTACTCTCAAACCTCCTTCCTTCTATTTGCCGACCTTTGATTCTGTATTTTCTGGAAAATATTTAAACTTTCATTATAGGCATCTTTTCTCGGGATATAAAACAGAAGAGCGCCAGTTATCTAAATAGGCAATTTGGGATTACGAGTAGATCTTAGGTGCAGTTCCTAGCTATTTGTGATTAAGGTCCTGGGATATCGGTCAGAGCTTATGTGTAGTTTCTAGCTATTTGTGATCAAGGTCCTGGGATATAGTTCATAGTTTCGAAGCAGTTTCTAGCTATTTCTGATTAAGGTTCTGTGATATCATTCAGAGCTAAGGTGCAGTTCCTAGCTATTTCTGATTAAGGTCCTGGAATATCGATCAGAACTTGGGTGCACTTCCTAGCTATTTCTGATTAAGAACCAGGGATTAGGGTCACAACTTGAGTGCACTTTCTAACTATTTATGATTAAGGTCCTTGAATATCTGTCAGAATTTGGGTGCACTTCCTAGTTATATCTGATTAGGGTCTTGGGTAATAGATCAGAACTTGGGTACACTTCCTAGCTATTTCTTATTAAGGACCAGGGATATTGGTCACAACTTGAGTGCAATTTCTGGATATTTATGATTAAGATCCTGGGACATACGTCACAACTTTCGTGCACGTCCTAGCTATTTCTGATTAAGGTCCTGGGACATAGGTCAGAACTTGGTTGCATTTCCTAGCTATTTCTGAATAATGACCTGGGATATGGGCATAACTTGGGTGCACTTCCTAGCTATTTATGATTAAGGTCATAGGATATGGATCAGAACTTGTGTGCACTTACTAGCTATTTCTGATTAAGGTCCTGGGATATAGTTCAGAGTTTCGGAGCAGTTCCAAGCTATTTCTGATTAAGGTCCTGGAATATCGTTCAGAGCTTAGGTGCAGTTTCTAGCTATTTCTGATCAAAGTCCTGGAATATAGTTCATAGTTTATGTGCAATTTCTAGCTATTTCTGATTAAGATCTGGGATATCGTTCAGATCTTATGTGCACTTCCTAGGTATTTCTAATTAAGGTCTTGGGATATGGGTCAGGGTGTTTTTTTGGTTCCTTGTTCTAAACCTAACACAACACAACATGTAATAACTTGGCCTCAGTTTCCGAAGGACTGTTACACTGCACTGTTTGCAGAAGCTTCAGAGACCATTATCTAACGTACGTCTAAGTACAGTTATCTATTAATGTGCTGATATTTTAGGATCTACTAGAATAGATTCAGGGATTTCCCAAGTTCATTTCTACTTGCTTTATAAATTTAAACTTAATATAAATATAATAATCCAATATTAATGAACAACAACTTAATAATTTCTTTTCTAATACTTGTTTCGATTACAAACCGTGCAACTTCTAAATTACAATTGTTAGAGTTTAAAAGTCCTCAAGTTAAACTCACTGATTTTGATGGCTTTGTCTAAAAACAGGTTTGAGAAATTAAGTTATTGACTATGAGTTGGTATTCGCTGTTACCTTTGCTCATAAACTATGCTCACGTTTTAGTTTGAAGGTTTATTTTTAAATAAAGTTTAATTTTACTTTATACAATATTACCTTCCTTTATATCTTAGTTTACAATCGAATACTGTTTATATAACCGGTTTATATGTTTTATATATATATATATATATTTCAAATACTAGTGCGGCTAGAGGGAGGGACCACTTGGCTATTAAGCTAAAGGTTCTGAGTTCGATAGCCGGTGGTGCTGAGAATTTCTGTAGGTTTTTCAGCCCGCAAAATCGTGTGTAAATCAAGGTGATATTTAGTAGCACACAACATGACTCCTTAAAACTAAATAAATAAAACCCACTAATTAGAATACAAAAATCTTTATTACAATTACTTTTCATTATTTAAGTAGCCTAATTGTAATAAAGATTTTTGTATTGTGATTAGTGGGTTTTATTTATTTATTTAAAAAATTAGTCCACAGTGCTCAACAAATTTATTAATAACTCCTTCACATCACTTACTACAACTAGCAAGAGTCTACGCACTCTCCACTCTAACCTCACTACATGTACGGTGACCATATTTTTACTAGCGAAATCGGGATAACCTACTTTTGGATGAAGTAGAAATCAAGAAACGAATAACCACGAAAGCAAACAGATCTATTAGAATGATATCATGTCATATAATATAAATATACTCCAAATTCTTGAATTTTATAGACCATTATGTTCGGTGAATCTTATTAATCACTTAAACAATAGTTTATGACTATCCGAGCTTTAAATTTAGTAAATTTGTTTGGAAAAACAATGGACAAACAGATCGCAGCTTTAAACAAAGAGTCGAGAAACACAAACAGAACACAAATTCAACATTTTACAATCACATAAAAGAAACAGGACACAAATACACAGACATTTACCATAACCTAGAAGTCCTACACATCAACAAAAAAGGACCACATCTCAACACACTAGAACAATATGAAATTTACAGACACACAAAAACACAAAGTACAAACATATTAAACGAAGAAACACAATACAAATCACACATACTATTTGATACTATCGAAAACCTACCTTTAAAACCGTCACCGCTTGACCCAACATCTCCAAGCAGAAGACACTGATGAAGATCGGCACATAGCGATCGAAAACGTTGTCTCAGTAAGTTTTAACAAATTTACTAAATTTAAAGTTGGGATAGTCATAAACTATTGTTTAAGTGATTAATAGTCAAAATGTTCTATTTCTGTTCCTCAACAAAATTTCTAAGGAGTAACAATATATGCTTATGCTTATTTATTTATTAAAGTTTAAAGTTGGTAAAGAGCAAATAAATCACAATTTACTAAATTGGAGTACTTCCGAAACAAAATCCTGATGTGCTTGAAATTCTGGCAGTTACTGTATGCGCCAAAATAAACAGTACTGAAACAGTTGTGAGATTTTATTTTATTTACAAACACATACATCTAAAAAGAAACATCGGGTTTAAACACGTTCTATATGACCTCCGTTGGATTTGAGGCAACACTCGTACCGTTCTTGAAGGTTTTGCATCGTTATGGTGAAGCGTGGTTGTTTCATGCTCGTTATACACATGGCTATATTTCCCGTAGTTGGGCGACAGTGTTTGGCGGGTCATCACGGCAAATCTTCTTCATCATTCCCCAGACGTAGGCGTCAGATGGTGTAAGATCAGGAGTGGTCTGGGTAAGTAAAGTTTGTTCTAAGGGAGATGAGTTTCAAACAGTGTGGCTGGTTGCGCCATCTTGCTGGAACCATTGTGAACAAACAGGAAGGTTTCGAGCACAGCAATTTCTCTTAAGATCAATATAATCTATAAAACGGCTAATAATGACCCTATATCTGGCAATCTACTTCAGCTGATTCAGTTTCAGTACTGTTTATTTTGGCGCATACGTTATACTATATTAGGGACTCCAGGACACAACTTTAAAAATAGGGACTGTCCCGTTTTTTCCGGGACGCATGGTCACCGTAACTATATGCTGCGGGAGATTCTGGAGTTGGAGGAACAAGAGTTTAAATGTTTTTATTCATGTAATGAAGCAAGATATCCATTCTTTAAAGTGTTTTATCAACTCCCTCATGGATGTAAGTCTAGTCTATCTAGGCGCTCTTCAGGCGGTTTTCCAAAATATATGACGTTCCAATGGAGATGCGTACTTTGAAGTATTTTTAAGGACATTGTACACGCAAATTTATTATCAGCTTTCAGGTTGCTACTAGCTCGTGTTATAAGAATCTAGTGAAGTTATTGTATTTAAATTTTATACTGACAGTTTGAAACTAATAAGAAATTTGTTAACAAAATGGCCAGTTTAAAGTATTTTTTATTTAAATTCCATCTATTATCTCACACTCTCTTGATATTTATCTTGTACAAATTTTCAATCGTTGATAATATTACAATAAAATACGTTTCTATTCATCCAGTCAAGTTCTCATAATTTTTTTTTTTTTTTAATGTAGTAAATGACAATTGATGGTAATACAGTTTTTTAAAATATTTATTAAATACTTAAATTATAATTATTGCATTGAATTATTGGAAAGTACTGCGCCAACTTTCCAATACCAAGATATGTATATCTGAAAGACGTATTGACTTTTGTTTTCCCCATCTGATTCTCGTCGAAACCTCCATTGTACAACCTCAACTGTCCATGGCTACCTCCAAATATAATAAATAGTGCTGTAGGTTTAAAAATTAATGAAACGAATAAACAAACTGGAAATAAACAAACAATGATAAAAAAATTTTTCTTGGCCTATAAATAGGAATTTACTTTAAACAAAAAAAAATGTATTACTTGTTTGTAGCCAAAAATAGATTAAAAAGAGACTTTAAATTCCTTTTGGGGAAGATGGTTTAACTCCGAAACTCCCTTCGCTGTTCACCAGTTTCAAACTACATGAAGATTCTGATACATGTCTAGCCACTGAATCTTAGAGCTTATATTTTGTAGGTTCGCACTTGACAAGCGAATATTTATACTCTGTGAGCATTGTTGATTGCTTAAACGTGTCGCACCTAGTTCCTAATTGTTCCCAGCCCACTTGCTACTCGAGGAACGTGCAAAGTAATCGCTAAACGGGATTCGCAGCCCTGCCTTCTAGCGGGAAGCCCAACAGGTGTTGTTCTGATTGTGTTTGTTTTGACACTGCACTTGGGGCGACAAGCAGTCTGCACATGACAACCACCAGGCCGCCATTGTGTTCACAGCGGAAGTTGTCACGTTTGTGCGTCGGAAGCGAACTTACAGTCATAAATATGAATTTTACAAGAACCGGTGCAAGAAGCGTAAAAACACGGGGATAAAGGTCCTCTTGTTACTGTGAGAACTCATACCTACCCCCCTCTATAAGGTTATGTTTGTGGGAGGTCCCCTTGCCCCAGGCAGAGAATAAAAACGGAAAACTACAAATGACCAAGAGTACAAATAGACCTTTCCTAGTTGATACTACTATCGCTCTTTTCAAAGCTCTATATTTCGGTCTCTTTTCATATTCGTTGCGGGAGGGACTTTGGCCCGGCCATTTGCGAAGTCTTAACGAATATTCGACAGATGCGTCCAGTGACACATGCGCCCATGGTGAAATGTGCGACAGTTGCGCCCAACTTACCCCAAATATACCTGCGTTTGAGAGACCCGCAATATTTCCTGTATAAAGTACTATCATAGCCTCTATGGTTCCCATCACACTTTACCCAGGCTTTGGATTGGCTAAGTGATGGATAACCATTTTTCTATCACTTAGGCGTGTTAAAAATCGGCTAAAATCGTCATTTTTATATGTTTTAAAAATCATAGTATATCATGTTAATTGTTTTTGTAATTTAATGTTATTAATTTTGTTTTCGTTTTTTGTAATGAACTTAGTACTATTTACAAATATTGTCATACTTTTTAGTGGTCTTCAGTTTGAACCTAGTGTACGTTTTGTAAGTAGGCGAGAGTGCAAAGACACGTCCTTATGTCGCCAGTTTCTTCGTACTTCTTGATAGTTTTACTAATTCTCTCGGCAAATTTCATGTATATGCATTTTCTCCTCTTCCCTCCAAGGTTTAATTGTATCTTCGTGTACGCGCAGGCTGCATTGTCAGATTCAGTTTCGAAACAACTAATCGATTCTTTGATTTTAGGATGAGGTCTCCGAAGCTAGTTGACCAGTTTGTTGTTCCAACCTATAACAGCATTAAGGTGGCGCTGGGTGCAACTGACGCGACACGGTATTAACATCGGGGCAATACTGGATAATATTTTATATGTATTGTGGAATTGAGAACCAAACAATAAGTAAGGTGGTTACGACAAATGTACATCCATCATCAATGTTGTGTTGATATTTTATTTTGGCACAATAGACTTATATCAACTTGAAAAACAGATTTTCTAAGTTTTTGGTCTGACAAAAATGTAATTCAGGGAATAGGCCAAAATATTAAATAATTTTTTTATTAAAACCGTGGCTGGCGCTACTACATTTCTATAGTGAACAGTTTTATAGAACCGTTTACCCTTCCCTGACTAGCTTTTTTAACTGCAGTGGGTAGAAGTTCTATAACAGGGCTGTCCCGCCAGGATAATCAGTGCGGCCCACCAATAGTTTTTCAAACTTGAATATAAATAAATATTTATTTAATAAAATTATATAAAATCAGTGTATCGGCCAGTGAAGCCATCTAACTGCCTCAAAATTCACCATTTTGCACCTAATTTTAAAAATTGTTTCCCCCGAGGAGTAATTTTTATTCCATATCACCTGGAAAAAAAGATTTATCGGGCTCTGGCACTACACATAGAGTTGTAGACCGCGGTTTAGCCCAAAGATTGCGTTCCGCCTTCCCCCCTTTGTAAGTTAGACAACTGAGGTCTATTAGGTCTTATCATGTTTGCATTGTGGTGTCGGGTAATGTCGAATTGGGCCCACGGTCTGTTAAAGTCGTAAAAACAACGGTTGAATTGGGCCCATGGTCAGCTCGGAAATAGTGTCGAAATGGGCACATACCTCTACAATCATGACCTCCAAAATTTAATGCTCGCATCCACCTTAGCTTTAAATACATTCAAACATCTAAAATAGATGTTTTGTTACGGCCGGACGGTGGTCAAACATCTATTATAGACGATTACTCTCAAACCAAAATAATTTGCATTAACCTTTTGTAAACTTAGGTAGCAAGTATCTATCCTTAGATTTAAAAAAAAAAATGTTTTCTGTCACCTCTATGTGGGGTTGCTTCACAACCGAAATGTACATTAGGTTTATAAACGATATTCTGCTTAGAGGGTGCTTGTGTAACATTTTACGGTACTTACATACGGAGGCCACTATTGCACATACGTTATTTAAATGGAGTAAAAATGCACAATGCCCACCCCCAATGAAAGGAGTATAAAATTAATCCAAAACATGTCCTGAAGCTACATTGATAATAATTATTTTTGTTATTAGCAAGGAAGGGTAATTTTATATACCTATGACGAATCAAAATCAGGATAGATTTGATTGCAATTTTATACATTTAACCAGACAAATATACACATGTTAAGGCTAGAAAAGAGATCACGTGACGTCGCTTGGCAAAAAGTATTACTCCTGAAGTAGACGTATAACTAGGTAATGTTGTATAAAATTACAACCAAATCTATCGTAACTGGAGACTTTATAGGAATATTTAAATATATGTAGCCTATACGTAGTGAGGTGTGCGGTTGATACGCGGACGTAGTACTTCTTACCACACTGAATATTTTACCCAAGTTTAATTTGATAAAAAATAACCTTTCGTGTAAACACAGAAAATTGTTATGCATTTGGCCTAAGGATATGATTTATTTAGCCATTTTGGAGTCACATGGAGCCCGGTAAGTAAAATTCCTCTACAATAGTAGCCTCCGTATAATACGTAATTATCTATTTTATTTCTGTTCTTCGTTTGTGTTGCATTACGTTAGGTTCGATGTACTGAATTTTATCACTGATATAAATGTTTAACAGTGTTTACTCTCTTTACGCCAAACCAGCTTTGCCGCGCGTCGTTTGTCACGTTGACACACCTGTATCACCTGAACTGTGAAGGCATGAATGAAGCCACTCGTTGAGGGTTTGGCGTGTGGCCTGTCACACCTGTCACGGCTGACAAGTGTTTATTTATTGGAGGTACAGGTGCCGCCACTTAGCGTCAAGCCGTCTACCGTTCCAAGGTAAGCACTGAGCCAACACCAGACTCGTTGGCCGGGCTAACTGTAAATCTGCATAGCTAAATCTACAAAGCCACCAGTTGCTCTACTTAGGAAGTAAGCGAGGTCTTGGAGTGAAGTTTGCAAAGTATTTATAAAACTCAAACCAATTACTCCACTTCATTTTAATTTATTAAATTCCTTCTATTAGCTCACACTGTCCTGACATTTATCTTGTAGAAATTTTCAATAGGTCA